>WEKY01051768.1:0-14820 GCA_013390045.1 Picathartes gymnocephalus | reverse complement strand
AATATTCACAAGTGCCAGAAACATAAATCCCCAAGCTTAAAAAAAAAGAAAAAGAACTTTAGTTTGCAGGAATTTTTTTTTCTGAATGGTATCTATTTAAAAATTATTAATATTTAGAATCAGATTGCCTAATGGCAGAATGCCAGAAAAGCCTGTCAAGAATTTGTTGTGTCACTTTCAGTCTATGTATGCAGTGAGTCTGGCTGAAATAAAGTTAATTCTCATCATAGCAGTCTGAATGGTGCCAGGTTTTGGATTTGCAACAAAAACAGTGTTGATAACAACAGCATTTTGGCTATTTCTGAGCATAGTTTGTACAACACCAAGGCTTTCTCTACCATCCATTCTGCCTCCCCGATGGGAGAGCACAAAAATTTGGGAGGGAATGGCTGACCAGATCTGGCCAAAGGAATATTCAATACCATACAATGTTGTCCTCAGTAACACAAGCTGTAATGGAATGGAAGAGGAAAGAGGAATATTTTTATCTGCCTCCTGGTGGGAAGTAGTAAATAAATTGTTTATTTTGCTTTCTTGCCCACGCAGCTTTTCTTCACAAGTTTTCTTACCATTTTCTCTCTGACTCTCTTCCCCATCCCTCCTGCAGTGGGCAGAGACCAAGTGAGACTAGCAGGGTACTTATCAGGGTCAGGGTCAAGAAAAATAAATAAATTAATAAACAAACAAACAAACAAACAAACAAATAAATAAACCTACCTGCACACCTCTCTGTATGCTTTCATGAGGCAAGACTGGATGTAGCACTTACTGCCATGGTCTAGTTGACATGGTGGTGTTTGGTCACAGTTTGGATTTGATGACCTCAGAGGTCTTTTCCAACCTTCTTTATTCTGTGAGTCTGTGATAAGCTTTGCACTTCCATATTGGTATTTTGCTCTCTGAGCCAGGAGAGTGAAGACAGTTCACCTTCTAAACTTATTTTCCTAAAGCTCCATGTTCTAGGAAATTTTAATATTTGCGGCTGGATATTCCACTTGTTTTTTAGTTTTAGTTGACATTAAGCTTTCTCATGGTAATGGTTATCTGAAAAGCTTGAAGGATGGCATAGGAATCATAACTGGAGTTCCAGAGTAAAAACACTCCAGCAGAGTTTCCAGTTATTAGGCCTCTTTTAGAAGAAAATAAAGTTATTTAGGCCTCTTTAATGGTTGAACCATTTCCCTGTTGTAATTAACGGCAGCTTCAATAAACAGTGCCTAAATACCTGAAGAGTTTCAGTTTTGTCAGTTAAGAGTTTTGCATGAAGATAATGAAGTTTTGCATTTTTTCAACATGCAAGAAGTGTTGGTCAAGGCTATTGAGTTTTCAACACGTCTGTAGTTCTTTCAACCCCATCCTCACAGTTCTGCTCTTCTTTTAACTATTCCTGGTTCTGATGTAATGGTGAAAAAGGAGCAAACACAGCTTGATCCCACTAGTGTTGTATGGGTAAATATATAAAATTTTGTTCTGACCATCCCAACCAAACAAGGGGGAAACAACATCTGGTTTTGAAATTCCCAGAGAAGCCACACTAGTGCTTGAGAGAAACCTGAGGCAAGTTAGCTTGAGTGAGAACTGGAAACAAATCTTTTACCTAGATAAGATATATTTGGCAGTGGAGTATTAGATTTTACTTCAAATTTACCATATAATAGTCATTTTTTCAGAGTTAGATATTTAGCAACCCATTAGGTTAAGATGCTTACAACATGTCATATATATCTATATTGAATCTCAACGTTGTTGTTGATATTGAAAAAATATTTTAATCTCTTTAAAAATATTACTATAGAAAACTCTTTTCTTAACAAATAGTGTTAAGCTGATAACACTAATTTGCATCTATTTTTCTGAAGCAAGATTTTGTTGTCATGTTTTGTTTATGTATATTCAGCTTAATATCTCATCCTTTGGTTAAAAGCTTATATGTCCTGTGAAAATATTTTATACAGCATTGCTAAGTTTTTCCTTTATATTAGGTTTTATTTGAAATTGTGTTGCTTCAGTACTGTTCTCACTCTTGTATGTAGCCAATGAACATCTCATAATTTTTAGAAATCCTCCCTTTAAACCGTCCCTCAACTTCTACCCTCTAAGATGGTATGCCATAAATACTAAGCGTAATACTGTGAACTGTGCTGCATATCCTAAAATGACACTGATGTTTTCTGTATAACTCTTTGTTATAATTTACTTTCTTTTTGAAGCAGCACTCAGTGTACTTTGGAGGAATGGGACACTCTAAGGATTACATGGGCAATAAAAATTCAAGGTCTTGAATTCTTTAATTTAGCTTTATTCTCGGTGAATTTCACTGCATGGAGTGATGGAGTACATCTGGAGTTAGGGATGTGCAATCCCAGTACATTAGGATGGATGAAGCATGAAATATTCAGCAAGCCCTTGCCTACTTTCCTCACCTGACACACAAACACAAAAATGTTTAAGTCCTGGCTACCAGAAAGAAATCTTTATACTATACAGAAGAAAAGATATTTTTAGGTTCTTGCTGAGATGAAGAATATGTCTGCTGTGTTTTATAATGTTGCCTTCAGAAAAGCAAATAGAATAAATGGCAAGATGTTATAGACGAGGCAGCAGAAAAAGGGAAAGAAATAAAATCAGTTCTAAAACTGCTATTAACGTTCAGAAAAACATAGACTGGCAACACCTTCAAAAGGTACTCCTAGGACAGTTTTTGCTTACAATCTGAGAAGAGCTTTGGTAAAATATCTTGTGCATCATGCCAGCTGAGCTCAGAATTACCTTCTCAACAGGAATCACAGGGCCCGCAGTATCACTGAAACTCTGCCAGGTCAGGCTAGGGTGCCCACAGGCAGACTGGTTCTTTAACCTGAGGCAAATTTGAGACCCTTCATTCTGATATGTCACTGCTAGGTCTCTGAGAAACCCATGAATATAGATCAGAAACCATGACTAGGTGGAACCAGGATCCTGAAGACAGTAGAACAAGCTGACCTGTGCTGTCTCCTATATCCCACTTCTGTGACTCTCTGTCATAAGACCCATGCAAGTATTTGGTGGGAAGGTTCTCCTCCTACCTAGACACACACAATTATATTTTTCAATTGCTTTTATCGTCTTTGTGAGACAAAATCTTTAGGGCAAATCCAATTACTAAGGTAAATAAAAGGCACCTAAATTTGTTTCCAGTACACTGAGAGGGGAAAGTTCTATTTTTGTAAGCATTATATAAGATAATATAAACAAGCTTACAAATATTATTTCTACATAAAATTTAGTATTTCAATAAATAAGAGACATTCAGTTCTATTGGGATATTGTTTTATTATTCCACAGGATTTTTAGGCAGGGTCTGTAGGGAGCTATACCTGTAATCCCAATACATGAATAATTAGTTCATGTGCACTGATTTCACTGAAGAGAGCAGGACACATTAGCAAAAGTAGCAAAGTTCGGGTCTGAGAGTTACATGCTCGAGAGCTGCAGTTACAAATCACACAGGTAAACAGAAGATAACTGAGAAAATGAAGTCCTGGCTTATGCACTGGGGGGGAGCCCTTGTCTTCTGCAGCTGATCAACCACAATCCTAAGGCACAAAATGGTTGCAGTAAAACTACAGTGCAAATAAGCAACAGGAAAGAGTAAAAAATTTTCCTGCTACATTTTTGAGATTACAGTAAATTTTCCCCTTAAATACTCTTCTCCCAGACTTCATATTCCACCTTTGAGATGATTCCTGCCCTGCTAATAAACTCCTTCCTGAATAGGGAAGCCATGTCTTGAAAAACTTAAGTGCTTTCCTCTTGTTACTTCATTCAGATGACCATTCTAGCACTCAGCTTGCTCATAGGTTAAAAAATTTCATTCTTATTTTCTCTTGAAATCTGTTACCAATAAACACACTGCTGTAGCCTGCTAAGTGTGATTTGGGCTCATATTATGATTTAAGTATATTACTGTACCATTCTCAATCAAAACCCCATGTAATATCAAATAATTTCAAATATATAAATTTGGTATTAAATATTGTAATTTTCACATGTGGAATACCTAAAAGAATCCTGACAGTGAGCATTGGACTCTTGACAACCTGTTCCTAATCATTTCCACTAGACCCTTCAAGTGCATCCTATCACATTTGATATGTCATATGATTCCTTCCCACCATCCTTATTACTCACAAACACACCTAAAGAGACTCAGTATCTTTCTCCATCATTTTTGTGCTGGACTAGATAAAGTATTAAGACCAGGCCAGATAGGCCTCTGAGTAACTTGGTCTAGTGAATAGTTTCCTTCCCATGGCAGGGGTTTTGGAATTAGATGATCTTTAAGGTCTCTTCCACCATTCTATGATGCTGTGATTTTAATTTTTTTTAATAGGTTCGCATTCTCTGATCACCCTAGCATCCAATTACTATTCTTGTTTCAAGTTAACCTGGTTTTGAACGTAGATATTCAAAATAATGCAGAATATTCTAATTAAGGTCTTTGTAGTTATGATGTTATCCTTCCTCTACTGGAGATGCTTTCTCTGACAGATCTTAGCATTATTTTTTTTCTAAGTGGTTGCTTATAATGATTCTATAACTAAAAATACTCAAATCTCTCATTTTCTATCAGCTTCAACTAATGGTGTATTTCTTTATAGTATAACTCCTCATTACTCTTCCATTAGTAGATGGCTGAAATTTTGTGCTAAGAATTTTATTTCTTTTCTTACTAGGATGCAGGATCTAATTATTCCTGTAGTATTATCTCATGCTTCACAGCCCCACCAATACCTACAGATTATAAACATATGCACCCTTCAGGATATTACTGAGTTCAACAGTGCATATTTCAGAAAATTTCATTTGGTATAAACTCATTAAGAAAATAAAACAAAAAAATGTGCATTTATTGGAATCTGGGACCTTCCAGGATCCACTTTGGTGTAGAATTTTGCAAGAGACAGTGACTTCAGTTCCAAACTTTTAGATGTGTTTGCATTAGCTAATAAATATACCCTGGCTTTTATTATGGTTTATGTTATCTTCACTACTTTGACTTTTGAGGACTGAACAGTCCTCCATGAGAATTTGTATTGCTACCTATAGTTCACTGGTGCAGCATTATTAGTTTGGAAGTTTGAAAAGTTCTGGAAACTATTTTATGTGAATACTACATGCATATGACCTGGTTGGCTGATAGTGTCATTTTCCAGTAATTGCTAGATACAGGAATTTTTTATTTTTAGATACTTACCTTAACCATTATATTACAAGATATATTTCAGAGCAATTCTGTGAGTATTTTTGATTTTTCGAAGCCATGTCATTTTTAATCATGTTTTGGCCGTCAACACTCAAGAGTTAGCAATCTGAACAGAAATGCATTACTAAGAAAACTCTGGTTCTTAGAAAGCTGCAGTATTTTGTAATGCTCAAAAGTGACTAATGATAGTGTCAGTTTGTGTCAGGCTTAAAGAGGTGTTTTTCAGGAAAGGATGACCATGTTTATTTCAACATTATGCCCCCAGATGAGAACTCAGAGAGGAAATTCAAAACTCATTAGTATTTTCTGGAAGTATCTGATTTCATATCTAAAAATGACCTAAGCTTCAAGTCTGTCTACATGATTTATAATGACAGTATTAGTCTAGTGTCTAAGCAGTTCAGCTTCTCATAGTACTTCTTTTATTTCACAGTATGCTGCTTAATCCAAACATTATTTAAAAAATATATATTTTTTCCTTTTTTTTTTACTACAAAACCAGTGTTTCAAGCCCTTTGAAAAGTAGATTTTAAATGCCATCTTATAACTTTGAAGTCATAATGTAGAGAGAATTGAGGTTGTTACTTTACCTTTAGTCTGTAATACTGTGAGGTTTCTTTCTTTATTTCTCCTTTGAATTTATTTTAAATGGAACATTAATTCAATCACTGAGAGTTAGGAATAGCTGCCAGTTAGGAAAGTTAATAAAATTTTCTTGTTCCTTTGTCTTCAAAATCTTATTGTTTAGTGCAGGGAGAATGAAAAAACAAAGTTTTAATAATGAAAAACATGTTAGTTTATAATTACTATTCCTCATACACAGTGCAATGCAAGGTTCATGATCATTCAGACGTCATTGTAGTGCTGTATAATGAAATTTAGGTTCTGTCAAAGCACAGTTAATGGTGATAAATAACAACACAAGAACTAAGAACTCTAAAGAAGACAGAGCTCACAATTTGTAAACTGCCGTAGAAGTTAAGTGTGGCTTTCGACAAATTATAAACACTGGCAAAACCCACAGGGCTGAAATTCTCAAACTGTAGTCTGGAGGATTCACTCCTGGTCAAGGTTTAAATTGTTTGTATGCTAAATTGAATTAAGACTGAAAAATATCTTTAAGCTGACACAGAACTATTTCAAACCAAGCCACTTAAAGCTTGAGAATGCTATTTAAACAAAAGAATCTCTTGTAATTTTTAAAATCTTTTGGAATTTATGAGATTTTGAAAAATTAGTCCAGCTATTATTATATTAGAGTAGTACAGCCTTTTTTTTCACATGGATTCAGCATTTATTTATGAGCAAAATCACATTTATGTTGCTTACAAATCAATAACTTTAAGAACAACGTCCTTTTTGTGAGGAAACGTAGGGACAAAATTGCCACTGCTTGACAGTTACGCCCATAGTGAACTCCCATACTGAAATGACCCATTAAACGTTTTATATTAGTATGCTTCTACCGTTCCTCCAAGTGACATTACTATGTGACCACAACAGCGCTGGTTCTGCCACAAGAAAAAAAGAAAATCTAATTCTGCACTTCTTATACCTTTCCTTTCTTATAGCAGTTTGAAAAATGGTACAGTTTAAAGTAGTAATAATGTTGTAACACTATAAGGATATAAAAGTTCACAATACAGTTTCTCCTCACAAACCTTGCTACAGTTTTTTATTGAAACAATTTTTTTTCTGCAGATTGTTTTTCCTGGTAGATTTCTTGGTCCTTTTCTCACAATGTAAAGTATGCTGGTTAGATTATTTAGCAGTGACTGCAGAGTGAGTAGAAAATCCACTTGCTGCAGAAGAACACTAGTCAGATATTTCTACTTTGGACAATATATTTCACTGCACCTAGAAATCCCACCTGTGAATCAGTCTGGCTTGTTCTTGAAACAATGAACAGGAAGGTTAGCAAAAAATGATATATCTGTGCATTTTGGACTGGTTCTGACACAAGTTAATTTAGATCAGCACAACAGATCAGTCATTTCTGCTTTAATAACCAGAAATTTGCCTTTTTACACACAGTTTCACTATGTCCAACTGTGGATTTGTAGTTCAGTTTGCATGGCCATTCTTGGCTGAAATATCAAATAAAATGTAGCAGTGATATGTATGAAATGGGAAAGTAGTACATACAGGAAATGTATAGGTATAGGCATAAATACATATACATGGCTGTATATAAGAGTAAACTCACAGAAATATATAAGTATATACTTATAATTATATATAAGTATATAAATATATACTTATGTGTGTCTAAGAAATATTGTATAGTGAGATAATTGGTAGTTTCATATTTTGATAGAAAACATGCTCCACATAAAGAAAACACAGGTGAATTTCCACATTAAATAGAAATTAATAGTCATACTAATATATACAAGTACTTATGAATTTTTGTTGACGATGGGTGAGTTTGGAATGGGGGAATTTTCAGATTAAATGGACACAACAACATATTTAGCAGGTATATTTAACATATTCAAGCCAATGCTTGAAAGTAATGGCACAAAGAGAATAGCAAAAGCTGTTGCTTGACGCTAGAGACAGGAGAAGATTTAGGGGTTTATCTTTCTAACAGGATTTTGAGAGCTTAGCACAGTCTTGCTTTTAGGTCTAATATAGAAGCAGGTTTTTGTACATAGGGATTTGAAAACAAACTTTATTTGATCTCTGTGAGGATCTTAAAGAAGACTCTAAGACAAAGCAGTGGAGAACTACCATTTATAGAATAAGAAATGCTTGAAATGTCACCCTAATCACTGGCCAGGAGCTCTCTCTAAATTTTAGTCCATTCAGTCACATTAACCCTCCTGGTCTTGTTTCATTTTCTCCTTGTAAGTCCAGTACTGCTTCAGAATGTTAGAAAAACGATGTTGAATCCAGTACTGAGACTGTCAGCATGGTCAGTCCCACGGTGCTTCCGCAGCAGCTGTGTTGTGGCGATGGAGCAGCCACAAACAGCATCAGGGACCCTGTGATTCCCTGGGGAAGGCGGGCCCTACAGTCCATGGATTCATCATGCTGAGTGCTCCCAGACTGAGGTTCTGGCCACGTTGTGTACCAGACATCCCACTGAAGATGACAGCTGTATGTCCATTGTACCACAAAGGTGCTCTCTGAGGAACGCTGGAAATAACTTTCAGCTTTGCAAAGCTGAGCCCAGGAAGAAGTGCCCATTTCTTATATAAGATGAAAAAAATGGGGAAATTCTTGTTCTCTCCAACTTTCCTCTCTGAAAGCAAAACCTCAGTCAAGAAATTATTTGCATTATCTCCATCTCTCAGTACTATTAGTCTAACATTTGTATCCATTTTCAAACAAATCAACGTCTTAAATGGATAATGTGAATTCTTGTTATCAATAATCTTTATCTATCCAACACTGAATTATCCTAATGTTGAGTTTAACCTTTTATCAATATGAGATTTTATACTTTATTTTCTCAAAGTTAAATGAGTTTAAATACTCACCGATTGTTCTTTCTAGTGGAGGGATGCTATTAAGAATAGTTTCTTGAAATGAAGTTCTAGTTTAACAAAAAATTACGTACTTTGCAGCACAGAAATGTGTATGTTAGCACAAAAATTCTAGTTCAATTATTTAGCTAGAATAGTTATCTTCTTAATTTTAACTAAAAATATATGTGGTTATATTCTATGTGTTTCTCTTTAACCAGACAATGACAGGGTAAAGCAAGTTTTCAACTACCTTTCTCTGTTTAACAAACTGCTTTCTTAGCCTACAGTATTCTGTTTGAAAATAATACAGCTTTCAAAAAAGAGACTAACAGGACTATTAGTCTGAGGCAATAACACAGTTTGAATGTAATCTTAAATGCAATCAGCATCTTTCCTGTTTCTCTGAACAAGATGTAGTTGTCTGAAATGTAGGCTGGCTTGACAGAACTCAGACAGCTGTATCGACATATCAATTATATATTGTGATTTTCAAGTTAGTCCAATGCAATTCAATAATATTCTTCATTATATTTGCTAGTAGCTTCAGGATGAACTTGGAGACATGGTTTAACTTATTATCATGTATTTTGTTTGATGAGTTTATTTCTAAAATAATGGTTATAAGAAAAAGCATTTTTCTGTGCAATGAGAATCAGGCTGTTTTTTAAAAGACTTGTCATCTGAGCATGATTACAACAGTCAGGACAAAAGCATTTAGGAATTAGCCTTGTAGTGGCATGATTAAGTAATTTGGAAGCACATACTCAGGATTAAAATGGATATGAGTCAGCTACACTTCTGAACTAGCTTTTTTTTTTGTTCAGGATCTGTCATTTCTACTCTGATCTTCTAAAAGGTGTATACTGTTACTGGAGCTAAAGGAACAGTAGAAAGCAATGAAATAAGTAGGCTTCTGATGAAACAAAATTTCAAGCAGACATTTCTCAGATTATTTCAAGTATTTCTTCTCATACTCTTAGATGTGCCCTGCTGGATTTAGGGTCCAAAATCTCTCATAGTAGTGACATCCCACCACAGTGCTGGCTTTGTGGCCTGAGAGTGACAACCTTTCTCACAAATCTTTCACAAGAACCAGACTTTGTTCATTCAGTTCATTCCTATTAGGTCATGCAAACATGAAACAAATTTTTCTGAGGCAGATTATGCAAGTGAATCCTTCAGGTAAGTCCACCTTTGGAAATACATACAAGTACAAATCCACTGAGTTTTGTTTGTGGTGTGTGCTGAGATGTGGGCTAAATACACCCTCAAAACTTCGTAAACATGCTACAGATTATTCTATTACATATGTTCCTAGTATTACTTAGGAATTTAGAATGATTTTATGGACTTTATTGCCTTTATGTTGCTCATTTTTAAATCAATAATAGTTTGGGGGATTGTAGTTTCATATGTGTGCTATAACTACTCTAAGTAAATCCTTCTGTCCTTTGGAGTGATATTTCCATTATCTTCATTACATTTTAATGCTTTCTTTTTTGACTGTTTTTTTATAAACTTTTCAAAGAACAGTTGAAGGGACAAGCTCTTTGCAGGGAATGATATGTCTGAGGTGCTGAGTATGCAGTGGGGGATAACAAATCATTTGTGGAGCTTATCATGTTTTTGTAAGCCAGTTGCTTCTCTCTTTTGCAAGTGGTTTAAAACTAATTTATCTCAAAAGATATCTTGAGATAAGAGGAGATAAAAAAGCCCTGCATGCCACCTTGACTTTAAATACATCAGTGCAGTGCCACTTCTCTATCGCCCATGTATATAAAAATGTTGAGTAACTGAAGATCTTCACTGTACTTATAGATTAGTACACACCTGTGATGACAGATGCACTTATTCCCACAGAAGTGAAAATTATTGGTGTTTATTATAGATTTTCTTCTGATGCATGCCTCAATAGTATGAAAATGAAACTGTTGTACACTGCTCCCCTAGATACGGTGTATTCATGACTAAAATTTTCTGAAGTTTTATAACAGAAAGCAAGAGCTGTTGTGTTTTAAAGAAAAAAGCTTGTCCTTGGGCTAGATCAGCTACACTAAGACAAATTAAGTAAAGTTTGTTCTTTACCTGCAACTATGTCTTCTCAAATAAGAACAAAGTACTTTGAAACTTGTAAACCTAGTGTACATTTGACTTCCTGTAACAACCTCAGAAAGGAATACATAGAAATGTACCATTCATACAAGACAAGGACACAAAGAGGTCCTCTGACCCCATCTCTACAATTTTGTAGTTTTCCCATTAGCATTTTAAGCAATTAAAAGGTGAAATTATTGTTCTGTGTATGGTTCTCAGAGTCCCTCGTTCCACAAGTGCAGATATGCCCATAAAATTACCTCCAGTGAAGTAGCCCCTGGCAACTTCACAATGGATGATTTTGTCCTGATGTTACCACGTGAGACAGGGCCATTATACTTAGATATATTTTATCCACTTTAGACCAAGGGAACGTGAGATACACAATGTTGTGCTCAAGGTTATGCATGAAAACAGGAATAAGCAAAAATTGAGTTTTCTAAGTTTCTTCCAAAAGTTTTAAACTTAGATGCATTTTAAAAATCTCAGAAGGCATCCTATTTTCAAGCTTGGCTGTTTGAATGCATTTGCAATCTGTCCCTTATCACCGTGAAAAAAAAAATTTGGTCCTGTAGCTCAACGATAGCTCATGCCACTCAAGATTTTCAAAATTGTGCTGCAAAGTAGAAGGTGTCCCATTCCATATAATTTCAATTGCTTGCAGAAAATAACAATACTGGTGAGAAAGAAAATAACCTGGAAGCTAAGAACCTGAGGGCTCGCTGGGAAAATGGACAGGTATATTTAAAAATAGCAAGCACCATACATATTTTGGGGTTTATGTTTACAATAAAAAAAATAGAATGGCAAAAATACTGCATGTTTACTGCAAAAAAAAAGAGAGTGGGTTCAAATCGCATATGCTTTAAAGTGAATTTGCATGATGTGAGAATATAAGAGGAAAAGAGAGATAAGAAATCTTCAGTATATGTTTTTTCTATTGTGCATTTGTTGGCCTTTGAACTCATATTTAAAATTTTCTCCTCAGGGAATTGAAGCAGTCTTAGTCTTATATGATTTACAATTAAAAGTGCATAATGAATAAAAAATAGACAAAATTTGATGAAAACATTTCAGAAACTATTCACCACACAATTACTGTTGGTCCAAGCTCTTCAGTAAAGTCCTTTTATATATATATATGTGTTTTCAAAAACGAGGGTGTCTTTTCTTAGTTCAAGTAATTGAATAAAGGCCAAATTTTAATAACTTACTATGTAGTCTTCTGCTGTTCAGTAAAGAAGCAAAATTTAATAAAATAAACAAAGTACACATATTGAATATATCCCAAGACAGAAATGCAAGAAATAATGTCTAAATCAGCTGTATATCTTTCATCTCTATATGCAATAGTGTGTATTGTAGAGGTGTACACATTTTTATACATAGTTATGGAACAATATATCTATGAAACAAAAACAAACAGGCTGTATTTCATTCATACCATTTTTAATGTACACAGCAGAGTTTTTTTCCTGTGTTCCCTGCTCAGTTTATTGTGCTGTAGTTACCACATGCTAAAAATATATAATTGGAGTTTGCTTTTCATGTCTTTGCTATTTCTCACAGATGAGAAGCATCAAAGGAAGCAGTTCCCAGTTTGCTCTTCCTTATCTTCACTATTTTTTTTCCTGCTCTGGAACAATGAAATGTGAATCTCTTCAGAGCCTTTGGGCCAGAACAGAAGGTAATAGTTGGGTCTCCTACTGTTTTTGCTATTAGTTGTCTTCCTCCTGGAAGTCTTTTAAGCTTTTGAAGGCTTGCTCTCAGAGTTCACGAAACTGAGTCCTGAGTATTAATGTCCCTGGAATGCTTCTGTTTTTCAAGTCAGCCTCACTGGGAAGAGTGTGCTGACAGAGCTGCTGTAAATAGCTCTGGTAAGCATACCTGTCACCTGTCTGGATTTAGGCTAGAACAATAAAACAAATATGCATAAGTGCAAACAGCAAATATGAAGCATGATTTTTGACTACAGGATGTAAGAGTGAATTTTTTTTTTTTTTTTTTTTTAATGCAGATTACTGCCTGGGAAGCCTCTTAACCTGTTCTGGAGGACAGTAAATTTAGAGCTATGTAAAAGGCATATTTTCAAGCCTAGACAATTATGAATCCTGAATACCAGAAAACATTCTGTACAGCACCATTAGAATTTTAAATAAAGAGGATGCCAAAAATACCCAAGTAAAAATTGATCCATTGCATAAAATGGATTTTAAGCTAACTCTAATTAATGATAATTGTAGCCTAATTCATTAAGATCAATCTGATCCTGATAGGAAAATGTGAGATAACACCCAGAATACACTCTCTGGCTGGCAGTGGGGGCAATCAACCTTCAGCTGGGGAAGAAGCAGTACATGTGCACATGTGAGATGTGAAATGTTTGGCAGTTGTCTTAAAAACTTTGAAGCTCATAGATGTATAAGGTTTTAGAAGGTATATGTAGAGCTCAGGAAGGAGAAGGTATAGGTTCTTTTGACATGGTGTTGGGGATCAAGACTGATATGAATTGAGTGCGATTTTATGTGCGTTGTGTTTTGACGTTGGAAAAGAGGGAAAGCTGCTGTAATAGATAAAATAGGGTTGATCACACAGAAATTGTAGGGGTATTTTGAATTTATCTGGAGGATTTTTTTATCCTTTCACTTTTCTTTTAGAAGATGACTCTTTGATATGCAGGCATGGAGTTTATTCAATTGAATCACTTGGTGTTATAAAGTATTTTCACCTCAAAGATCCTTGTGAGTCTCTTCAAACTCAGAATATTCTGTAACTGTGTGCATGAAGAGTAAAACCTTTCAATAACAGGGAAAATAACCTTTTATTTTACTGTTTGACATATTCTAAAACTTTAGGTAGTTTCTTATGAAGAACTTGTCAATAATAAGCATTGCTGTAAACAGAGGGTTTTCTCAAGGACCTACCTTTACAAAATTGGATTTTAGTTTCCTGTCCAATGTCAATTTATGTTTTAAAACTTTAAGAACTTCAATAGTAGGGGAGCAGGAGGATGATTATTTTTCTCTTTTTAAAACAGTGATGTTATGGAGGGGAGGAACATAACAGGATGACAACAGGTCAAGGAAGGTTATGGTGAGGGCAACCCTGACATCTTTCTGAAAAAGACAATGTGTCAAGTTATGTATAACAGGGAGATTTCTATGACATGTGATTAATGTTGCTGCTGTGACCACTGCCTGCTTCTCCAGCTTTCTCATTTATCTTGTATGACCAGTAAATCACAACTGTCTCTGAGAAAAGTGAACTCCTTCATTAGATAGAGGAGCAGCTAAAACTTAAACATTTTATTATGAATAAAATTGTATTTCTAGCAATATCAGATGCTTTGGTCAGAGACTCAGCTGCAATAAACAGGATAAAAAAAGAAATTAGTCCAAACAAAAATGGTGGACTACAGTCTTTAATCCTCAGAGACTAATTAAGCATATTCAGAAATGATTGAGCTAGTAAGTAGGTAGAAGCAATTTTTTACATCTAGGTTGTTTTCCATTCCAACAAGATGCTAAAATTTCTGCAGAAGGTGTGAAATAGTCACAAGTACACAATGTTGGAAACTGAAAAGTATCTGATTTACACTATTGAAAGCAAGATCAATATTCAGTGGATTTTGAGTATATTCTCTAATACTGGCATCAAAATCCTGAAAGTCACAGCCTCGGTGTTTTATGAATAGCATTAATTTTAGTCCTGTCTCAAGATCTTAGATTTTTTAACTTTTAAAATTATATTTTTAAGTCTGATATAGAAAATAGAAGTCACAGAATGGCTGTTTTTAATATCTTCAGAAATCAGCTGCAATGGCTGCAATTTCTTTTTTTGCATTACTTTGGTCCATATGTATTTTCAGTTCTTTAGGATTTTACTCATCTAATTTGAAACTATTCTGCAGTTAATTTTTATGGCATCTATGTCCAAAAAATAGTAATTTTCTATGTGTAATGGTTTTGTGTTAGCCTATTCACCCGCTCACACCAGGCGAGTAGTTTG
>WEKY01051756.1:0-21112 GCA_013390045.1 Picathartes gymnocephalus | reverse complement strand
GGCCCCAGTCACTTTCCTTTTTCAGTTACCTGTTGCCTGCCCCCAGCCCCAGCACACACAGCCAGACATTTAATCAGCACAGCTACACCTGCCAGCAGACCTTAGCAGAAATGCAGTGAGAGACACTGAGTATTTCAGACTTGTTTCAAAAAGAATTACAGAAGATGGACACTTGATAAGTTTGTTTGCAGGCTAAGGTGCTGACCAGAGTCAAGAAAGACGTCTGCTTTCCAGCTTTTGCAAAGTTCTGCTTTCCTCTGCCCCTTTATAAAATGCCATTTAGGAAAGGCATTGTTCTGTGCATATGAATGCATGTCCATGTGTATAAGCAGATCCGGGATAATTTTACACAATAGGGAATCCTCAGTCTTCTTTAACCCATAACCCATCCTCGGAGCTCAAATGAAAGAGCAAGCTGCAGAGCTGACAACTTGTTTCTTTCTTCCTGCAACAGTTTCAGTAATAAGAACTTATTGGTAGCAAGGCAGAGGTGCAAAACCTGCCTGTCCATTTGATCCACACCTCTGCATGCCAGTGCCAGCTTGGGCTTTTGCCACCCTCACTTGTAATGGCTGCAGATGCCATTTGGTGCAACAGACACAGCAGAGAAGTAGTCTGTAGAGAGTAAAAAGCATGGAAGTCCATGACTCTAGACAGGAAAAATGGTCTCTGTGCAGATGTCAGAGAAAGACCTTAGCAGGGGAATCTTTTCACCATCATGAGCAACAAAAAATACCCTTCTCTGCACTCTCCCACAGCTTTACTTAAGAAGCCTCCAATCCTCTTTCTCTTGCAATAGAATTCATTACTGCTTCTGTCTGCACGGTAGCTCCCTGCAGCACTGTCTCCACTTCCCACCCAGTGCAGATCTATTCAAAATATTTGGTGTTCCTGTAAGTAATGAACACTCAAAATGCAGAATGCCAGTAACAGCTGAGTGTGTGCTTGCAGAGCTTGGTCCAACACGGCACGGTTCCACCATGGCAGCTGGCTGCTCTGGTAAAACTCTCGGGGGCCTCATGAAATTACTGACATGAAAGTAGCATTTGGAGCAAGAAACGGAACTCGTTTTTCAATTGACATTAAAGAGGAAATCATTTTAGTGTCAGCTGATACTGCCCAGACACATTTTCAGTAATTAAGGCTCAGAAAAAGCAGTGGAAATACCTATGAGGTGTGCTAAGAGTGAAGCCAGAAGCAGCGTGTGAGAGGTGCCAACAGAAGGAGTTCCTGCGCTGGACATGACATGAAGTGGGAAACCTTATGGAATACAACCACGGAGAGAACAGGAGCAGCCCAGAAGGATCAAGCATGGAGGGAGCCTAAATTGTGCTTTTGAGTACGGTATGAGGATGCAGGAAAGGCAGAGGTGATTTCAGAAGTGTGATGCACGTGGTCATGTAAGGAATTCTTGTAACACTGAGGTAAGGAGGAGAGGAAAAACTGATCCTGTCTATGCCCTCTTGCCTCAGCTTTGAAACACATCTGAACCCATTCCTTCCCTACATTTTGCCAACACAACATCCATATGTGACTTGGTTTCTTGTATTTTACTCTTTCATGAGACTAGAATTCACTTCTACATCCCACTACAAACTTTGGAGGTTTTTTCAAGAGTTTAGGTCTTACTTTTTCCATATTATATTTTTTTAAATCACTATCATTTTAGAGATAAATTCCATTATGCACAAAAATAGGTGATATTCCTGCCTTTTTACAACCAAAAACCACAAAAGTGAGCTTCACCCACAGTATGAGAATACTTTCTTTCAATATGGAATCTACAATTCCGTGATGGATTTTTCTGCTCTATCTCTCTGATAGTTCTTGAGGCCCCAGGTTAAATTACTTTTGCTTCCCTTTGTTGGCCCTAGGCAGAGGTGGATATCTAAACAAGGCAGATTCTACCAAATCCCAGGGTGTATATTTTTGGCTGTTGGTTACCTAAATACTTCGCAGATTACCAGACACTATCAGCCCCTACTTTCCACACTCCAAGTTTTGTCACTACCTATGCAGAGAGTTTGTTGTTGAGCGAGGATGTGCAGCAGCTCCCCAGAGAAAAGAGCACCTTGAAACCACGGGGGATAATGCTCCTTTTTGAACCTGCAAAGAAATCAATGGGGCTGGAAAGGGGGTCTCCTTCCTGCTCCCCAAAATTGTGGCACCATCCCATTTACTGTCAGTTTCTTCAGTCAGGCATCAGTTTGGGTGTGTGTTTGTAAACAAATTGTCGTCAGATGATGTTTGCAAGGTTTTATGAGGAAATTAATCAGCTCCCTCATTAAATACAAATTCTTTTTTGTGTTCTGGTTGTCTTATATGCACTAAAAGCCCAGTCTGCCTCCCATCTCAGAGAAAAGACAACATTCCAAGAACTACAAAGGGAGCATATAAGGTTCACATCTTGGTTATATGTTTGTTTATCTGTTAAGATTTGATTTTTATAAATCTTAGCTATTCTCCTGCTTTAACTCTTTATAGCAGAACACACTGGTCTCTTATTTATTCTTGAGAGATCCTGTATAAATTTATGGTTCTGCATCAATAATGAGTCATTAATCATAGTAACAATGCATATCACAGGCTCTTCCAGGCATTCAGCACTGAACTTGCTGAACTGTCCTACAAATGGAACCCTCCCCTTCTCAGTAATTATTTCTGAGCTTACACAGAAACCAATGAATTTTATTAGAAAAACTGGGAGAAAAAGAGATAATTTTCTCCCAATGAATATGTTAAATGATGGGGGTGGGGAAGAATCTCAGCTACAGGAAGGCAGACCGGGGGTTTATAGTTATTGGGAAATGTTTTCATTTCTTTAGTAAATGGAGGGGGTTTTTTTAAAGTCAAAACTTATGGGCAAATATTTTGTTAAAAAATTGTGTGAAAATTGTTCCCCAAAATAGCCATTTCTTTTGTTTAGTTTCCATTCTTCCAACAACTACATTAGCCAGTAAGTACGACTTCTCTATATTTGTTGTTTATTTACATATAGGAAAGAAATAGGAGAAAAGTAATCTAAAAGATTAGAGCAATGGACAGTAAATCCAATTCTATACCAAGTAAAGTCAATACAAATTATTCTGCTGAGTTCACTGGATACAAGAAGCAGCCCGTGATTTAGACATCATAATATAAGCAGTGAGAAACAAAAGAACTCAAGAGCAAAAAGCATGAATTGCAGAAATAAGGCAACAGCTGAAATAGAAGTCATACATCTTAACTTTTCTTTTTTGAGTGAGCTTTAAGAACACATTTTGACAATGCTGAGTTTTGGAGGTCAAGCAATATATTTAATTTGGCAGCTATAAAGATGGTTCAACCACAACTCAAGTTCTGAAATCTTATCCAAGACTTTTCTCTCTCTTTATCAAGGAAGACTGCCAGTGGATTAGGATGTTATCTCAGCAGGGATGGGATTTTTATTTAGTCATATCACCTCTTTTCCCCACTGCATTTCCATCTGGTTTTTTGAGAAGGTTTGATGGCTGTCAGAGAGGTGGATGGAGCCTTAAGAGAGCCTGAGAACTAAGTGGAGAAGTGATATAGAACTACTGAACAGGCAACGGATAAAGGGAGCCTGGGGAAAGAAAACGAAAGAAGAAATGTAGGTGGCACATTTGCCTCAACTGCAGAAACTCATTACAGCTGGTATATGGATATGTATTTGTGGGTGCTCAGCTATGTACTTAAAGCTTCTGCTTTCCAGAGTACTTTCTTTATGAGACACAGAACATTTGACAAACTTACCAGCCTTTTAAGAAACAATCTTGATCGTTATTTAATTAATTGACTAATTTCAGGACTTTAATCTGAAAAAAAGGAAAGCTGAAATTTGTCAAGCTACCTTTAAAGGAATATGAACAGGATATAATGTCACCACCCCTACTGATGAATATTTCAACAATTTTTTGTTTCTTTACAAAACTGTTTTTGCTGCATGTATTTCTGCCGTGGAAGTCTTAATAATGTTATGCCCATCCCTAGTCCTCAGTGTAACAGTGAATACACAGTTAGAAGTATGTCATAACTCTATAAAAGAACATTCCCAAATGACCAAGTTTTGGATAACCTAGTAAAGAATTAGACCTTACTCATATTGGGCAGATTTCCTCAGTCCTTGACCTGTTCTGATGTGAGTTCTGTCCTTGAAGATAAAAGATTTCTCTAAAAAAGTAACCAGTCCATTTTTTTTTTTCTTCAAAACTCAAAAAGAATTTTGAAAAAACCAGCCAAGATCCTTCATATAAAACATGATTTCCTTCCTCTGCCTATATGGCAAACATTGCTCCAAGAAATCTTTAAAACAAATGATTGCTTTTATTTTCTAGAAGTTGTGGTGTGCAGTTTGATCCCAAGAACTCCATCTACTGAGAGAAATGGAGACAACTGAAGCCAGATGAAGTTGACAGGGCATCAGGGGAAAAAAAAAATCAAGCTTGTATTCATGTAAATATTTGCTCACTGTTAAAGGCTCTCTGTGAGATGTAGATGATGTTGAAGACATGGATAATGTTTGCTGTTCCACTAAGTCTGCAGGACTCCAACCCTTCTAACTCAGACAGAATCAGGAAAGGAGGCAGTTAGAAATGTCAGGGAGTATTTCTATTTTTCCATTAGCCATTCAAGCTTTTTGTGGTTTTAAATGCTCGTCAATGACTGCTGATCCATATCAATGAGTGTGGCAGTCTGAGACAGTCAAGGTAAGAAGTTTTAGGTGTTGAGACAGACTGGAACTGATTGTGTTTTGATGAACACTGTGGCTTCCATTAATCATATGATCAGAACTTCCTGCTTTTGGGGTTTCATTCCTTCTTTCCTTATTTTAAGGCTTCTTGCACGTTTATTTTTTTTGGCGGTAGGGCCGCTGCTGACTTCTTTCCACCAGATGGCACCACAGACTGTGATCCATAGCCACGATCTATACGTGTGTGTGTATATATATTTGTATAAATATATGTGCTTATGAACGTAGCCACAGACACGTATTTGTTGGTGAAAATATATGAGTGCTAGACACCTACAAACCTCACTTTCCTTGCCTCTTATCCTACCACACAAGGCAGAAGGAGGAGCAAGACTAACCAACACCTTGCATTGAGACCACACTAGAAATAGTGCTTCTGTATTTGACACTTTCAGGGTACAGGCACTCCGTGCTATTTAAAATAAAAATTATTAAAGAGGTAGTGCATATTATGAATTTTACTTTCTAGCACAATTTAAAGCAGCCACCTCTAAACTGCAAGACCTACTGCATGGTCATTCTCATATACAGTTCAATGGTTGAAGGATTATTTTAAGGAATTCAAATCTAAAATCTTTTCAATTCAGCTGTTCCACTTTACAATATGGGCTGCCTACCCAATTTTGCTGTAGGAAATGGAAAGGGAATACTTTTCTATCTTAACTAGTTACCCACCTTATCTTAGTTCGACTCTTCAGTAGTTTCATCTAACACCTTCCCTGTAAGAATACTGTAGAGATATGAAAGATGAGCAGAAGTCAATAATGGACACAGAAAAACGGTTTTAGAAGAAACTGGCAAATAATACTCATAAAATATTCCCTATCTAGCAGATTAGCATTTAAAACACAGTTGGAAAATTTGATTGTTTATTGGTATTCCCATTTTTTCTTTATTAATTTTCAGTTGTTTCAGTTTACTTTAGAAAAAAAACCTCTACTTGATCTGAAAAGTCTTCAATGGGGATTTTCAGCTGACTACTTAATGTCTGAGGTCTGAGATGAGAAATAATATTAATTGTTTTGAGGACAATGATGCTTAATTGTTACTGTAAAGTCCTTGCTGAAAAGGTAGTGTTTCATGCTGCAATGTAGATTAAAGATATATGACCATGGTTTGCAAACAGTTTATCAGATGCATAAAGGTTTTTGGTTTGTGATTCATTTCCAAGTTGTTTTAATTTCTGACATTTTCATAATCCTATGACTTTCCCTCCATACTTTTAAAGAGCTTAACTTGTGCTATTATCTGTACTTTGTGGCTATTTTCGTAATCTATCACAACAGTAAAAAACACAACAGAAATGATACCATCTTAGTGTACATGGAAGAATAAAAGTTTGTTGCATTTTTTCTCCATCTGTCCATGTCATTCCCTCCCTCCTGATTAGGTATCACAATGGTGAAACTTCCCTCTTCTCGCCCTACACCTTCAAGGCATTAATTTCCAGCCCTTTCTGAAATGGGCTGATACCTGCTGCCTCCCATTGCTGCAGAAGACATCTTCAGCCTGTCGTAGCCTCCAGTCTTAGCTTGGAGCCTAAGCAATCCTGAACATATTGAAAACTTGCATGGGAACCACCAGGGAAAAAAATGCATCACTGATTTATGATGAGTGCCCAGGAACCAGCAGCAAAGGAAAGGAATAGTGACTGACTGGCAAACTCATAGTGCCAAACAGCAAGCTGAGATTCCCCACCTGGGTACACTGGTAGCCCAGAGACAGGGAGAAGCATCAGAATTCCTAGGATCATTAAACCTGGATGAGGCTTTATGTGTCAGGAAAGCTGCTCTGCTTTCAGAAGGCTGCAATTTTGTCTCACAGCATGCCAGTGCCTTTGCTCCACATGGTATCCTGCAAAACATGTTCTGTGTGTGAGACCCTGAGCTTTGTATCCACACTGCAGATGTCAAGCTGAGCCTGCCTCACATGACAGGCATGCTATATAAGGTGCAACATGTGTGGGAGACAATAAATCATGCTCTTTGGAAATACTGCAATAATCAATGACCAGGGAAGATAGATAGCTGGCCAGGGAAGACAGATAGTTGACTAGGGAGACATGTAGAAATAGGTCTTAGCTTTGCACGATGGACAGAAACAGGGTGAGGTGCTTGTTAATTGTTTTCTTCAGTTGTGAATGAAATTTCTTAAAATCATACTGTAAAGTACCTTTTAATGTCTCATCCCTTAAATCTCTTCTATTTCCCCTTCTTCACTCCTCATAAATGCTTGTGGGCTTGATGGTACTTAATTTATACATTTTTGCTCAATTTGATGAACTGTAAGTGCTCTTTTAGCTTACTGTGAGCATTCAATAATCCAAAGTGGCTGTGAAGTATATAAGCCCTGTTGCTGCTTTATAGTGTTTGATTAAGACAGAAATAATGTATTATAAAATCCCACTCAAACACCTTTATCCATCATAACTCAGGGGTAAAAAACTGCCTTGGCTTGCTGATCTGTTTTTTCCCCCTCATTATCAGTCTACATCAGTAATTGGAATGAAGTTAAAGCAGTAGCCTCCTCATGGTTTTCTGGGTGTTTTCTATTAACAAGCAATTTTACATTTCATTTTAGTGGTAATGTCCCAATCCCTTCAGCTGTGTCTGGCCAGTCCAGAGCTGTCTCACACTATCTTTTGGGAAAGGTTCTTCAGTTTCCCCACATAGAGAAATGGGAATAAAAGTCTTTGTTCAAGACTTCAACACCTGTTTGAAAGCATAATAGATTGTGTTTGCAAAGAATTTGGTACCTTCAGACACGTTGTTTTTTTAAGAATAGAGCACAGATTATTTTCTAAATTTGTCTGTATGACTTGTAAATGACAATGTTTTTTCTACCCTCTCCTCTTAAACATCTCCCCTCCCTAGCCTAGATGCAGAAGTAAGTGTGGTTAGACTTTTGACAGTTCAGACCTGACTCTGATAAAAAAAAAAGCCACACCTGCAAACTCTTGAAGCAAGCATAATAATCCCATCGTTTATACTATACATCAGGAAGGAATTCTGTGTGCATTACCTGCAAGGACATTTTTCCTATACAAAGCCTGCCTTCTCCTCCTCTTTCCCCTCTCTACAGTTTTTTTTTTGTGTGTGGGGGGTTTTTTTGGGGTTTGTTTTTTTTTGTTTTGTTTTGTTTTGTTTTTTGTTTGTTTGGTTGGTTGGGGTTTTTTTTCCCCTTTCCCCATGGTCCTTAATATCAGGATGCTCTAACATACTTTTATTGAGAGGTTAAATGGAGCCAGAAAGCTCCAGAAAAATGTTCTCTCTTATCGACCTCCCCTCCAGGCTGCGTTCCGTAATTTCTCCCGCTGTGCTGAATTGCTGCTCCTCCCTGTGTGTGAAATAAGCAGTCGCTTCCTGAGGAGGAGACGCTGCCTTCTGAAGTGCCCATTCAGCACCGCAGAGGACAAACTGTCTGGCTACAGGGGTGTGATTCAAGGGCTGCAACACACGGAAAAGAACAAAAGGGAGGAGGTGCTGAAAAAGAGGATTAGGAGGTAAATAGAAGAAAGGTGGGAGAGCCCTAGGTTAGGGAACAAAGGCTAGAGAGTCATGAATATTAAAATCGTTGGCATAATGATGAAGCATCCAAAACAAAGCAGGTTTTTTCAGACAGATAGAACAGGCCACATGGGCTCGCTCATGCCAGGAAGCACTCTGCTGTGAAAATAGGTCCCCTGAATACAGTAAGATGTCGCACTGGCACATATATTTTAAGTGAAGATTGATTCTGTTGCATGATAGAATACCTGAAATAAAAAGCCAAAAGAACAGGAAGTTTGCCTTCCCTCCCCCACTCACCAATGCATTGTATATCTGAAGCTTTTCCCCAACAAATTGTTTTGATTTATTTTCATTTTATATAACATTAAAACATATCAACATTAGGACATACTCCTATTTTAAAATATAAATTCCAAGTTTTCCTGGCCATTAAGATTAATGTCTAATACCCCTTTTCCAGCTCATCTTTCTGACTCCACTCAGTCCCATCAGGAAAGTAATTTTGAGAGTCAGATGGTATTGATCCTGCACCTGGGCATTTACAAGGGGACTGTGGTTAGGAGGGCCGTGGGAGTGTTGCATAGAACGTGGGACAGAAAGTCTGGAGAGACTGGAGGAGAAGTTTGATGCTGTTACAAGTCATTCTTTTCACATCAGAGTGACTGAAGAGCACATATCTGAGTGCAAGGGCGGGCACAGGGAGCCCATGTCACCCACAATCTGCGAGCACGTCTCCGGTCAGCTGCTGCCGTTGGGAGTAGCACCCTGAGTGACCATCTCTTACATCTCTTTTCCATCATTGCTTCAGAAGCCTTGGCCTTCTGCAACATAAATACCATTGTCTTCTCTCCTCACCAAGGTTAGTGAGCTTGGGCAGGACCAGCTTTGGTCTTTGCTCTTTCTACATTCATCTGCAGCTCATCTGTCTCTGAACCCACAGTAGATACCTTGCTGAGATCATCTGTCTCAAGTAGGAAACTGCTTTAAAAAGGAAGAATTTATGAAGCATTTGGGACTTTTTTTTTAATTATTTATTTAGTGGTGAAAAAACTCCAAGGCCCTGTCAGCTGTACAGCTGTTGAAATTGTGCAATTGTCCAATAATCTAAGTAAAGGAAAATTCTGTGATTAGGAAGAAAGATTAGTCTCTGAAAAAAAGCCACCTATGAATTATGAAAAACTTATGAAATACCAGAAGTACAATCATATTTGCCTGGCTTTAGGATTTACTACCAAAACGAATGCCCTGCAAGCTGTGCTATGCTGTGGGCAGGGAGGTGAGAAAGGCCACACACCTCCACCCTTCAGGGCAACGCAGAAAGGGGCAGCCATTCCATGCTGTCCCTTCTGATGACCTCTCACTGGAAGCAGATAATCACCAGAGCTAGACTGAGTTTCACCTGGGTTTTGGGGTTTAGTGCCTAAACCAGGAAAATTGAGTCAATCCTAGCTTCATCCACTTTTTCCAGGGGATCACGGAATCGCTGAAAAGACCTGTAAGACTGACCCCCAACCATTAACGTGGCACTGCCGAGTCCACCACAGACTGTGTCCCCAGTCACAACATCTACAGGTCTTTTAAATGCCTCCAGGGATGGTGACTCAACCCCTTCCCTGGGGAGCCTGTTCCAGTGCTTGACCACCCTTTCAGTGAAGAATTTTTTCCTAATATCTGATCTAAAATCCCCCTGGCACAATTTGAGGCCATTTTCTCATCCTATCAATTGTTACTTGGGAGAAGGAACTGACTCAGACCTGGATGCAACCCCTTTTCACATATTTACCTAATTAGCTCTTTCAGAGACCTAAATAGAAGTGCTTGCAGCTGATGAGGAAAGCAACCAGGCACATGAAATCATATGTGATTCCCATTACCTAGCCCTGGATGCTGACCCAGCAGAGTCTGACTGTATGGTGCTCCATCCTATGAATATTGTTAGAGTCCAAGGAGTGTAGCAAGGCAGCTGAGAAAGGAAACTGTAAGTAATAATTAAGTTGCTTTGAGGACTAATGTATGATCCAACTCTCTTGGCAAGGTAGAATAAGGTTGTGATTTTTCCAAGGTAGTTCATTATCATAGTCAGCAGTTTCTTTAGTTTTCTTGACATGTGGTCTCATTTTGCTGTTTCTGCAATTTTACTGGTGGTTTTAGGCTCTGCATGTGCCCTTAACCTAGTTGTGAAATCCTTACTTTTAGCTCCTTTAATTTAAACTTTGTTAGCACAGGGCTCTTGGGTTGCAACGTGCAATAGTGCTCTGACTGCAACCCGTAGATGTACACGGCTGATTGCGTGTGACATTTTCCCTTTATCTCCCAAAAGCTGTGGAGTAGTTTTGCTGTTCATCTTGCCCTTCCTCATTGCTCCTGAGCTCTGGAGTGTCTCTGTAAGGAGCACATTTACTGACTATTTGTATGGATTTCAGTGCAAACTGAAATCAAGGGGAAAATGATCAAGAGACATCTGGGAAATCATTGCCCATCATCTTTGCATGCTAGGCTGCTTTGTGAGTGCTAATACCTGTAAGCAAGCCAGCCCAATAGCTAGGTAATTTCTGTCAATCTCCATTAAAATTCAGGATTCTTCTGTGCAAGGGTAGGAAACTTAGATCAGGAAGGACATGTTCTGTCTTTGTTGTTAACTCTTCGAGTGTCTTCTTTTGATGTTTCTGTGGCTTAGATTTCCCGTTTCTAAAGTGGCTTGCATCTGTTGGTCTCCCCAAATGTCTGGCACTGGGTGAATTCAACAAAAAAAGGCTGATCTTTGTGTGTGCATTAAGAGGTTCCTCAGCAGACCTGCAAGCCAGATGATCTATGCAATTTGCACTGTGTATTTCTTTGACGTGACTGTAGCCCTGGCTTTTTGTGTGCCATTACTCACACTGCGTAAGTACTCACCAGACATGAGACTTTCAGAGCCTCTCACACAGCCCCTTTGAAACTGCAGCCCACTGTGTTTGCCTTGAGCACTTCAAGACTTTTTCAGTGTTATTTCCTAAATGGTTTGATGCTGCTCGGCCATTTGAAGTGAAAAGGGCTTTCAAGCACGAAGACTTTATGTTGATTTTTCTTTTGTTTTAACTAAATTCTTTGTGAAGAACAGGGAGGAGACAGCTTTGTGAGGTGAGTAAATGATAGCGAGCCCAGTTGTGGGTACAAGAAAAAGGCTATATGCACAAACACATGCAGGGTAATAGTCTACTTCAACAGTAGGTTCCCCTGCTAATTTGGAAAGCCATTCCAGCTCTGGCTTGATTCCATTTCAACCTCAAGCTGTGAATAAGGAGGGCTTTTAAGCTGTCATTTTGTTAAAGACAGCTTTAAAAACACAAGAGGAAGAGACATCAATTACCAAAGCAAACAAACCTGTGGAAATAAGACTCTTTTCCTTGATATGTAATTCAACACCGACAGCGAATGCTACAAGATTTTGCCTTTTGGGTTTTTTTGGCTGGTTGCTTTTTGTTTGCTTTGTTTTGTTTTCTTGGAGTTTTTTTCAATTATTCATGGGTTGTTTTGTTTTCTGCTTTGAGGGGAGGACTTAATGACCAGAAAGCTTGTTTTGGCAGGTGAACATGTTAACACGTGAGTATGCAGAGCAGGATTTGATTTCATGTAAAACTGAAATGAAGGTAGTGGCTTAATTAACTGTAAAATGTATTATTACTGGATTTGTATTTATGTTTTTCAGTACCTGAGATAAGCATTTCTGGAGCTAAAAGAAGGTGTGATTTTTGTCCTTTTCTTTCATGTTATGTTTTCCAACCATAGAATGAAATCATATTAAAGCAGTGTATTTCAACTCTATGTATGGCTCCCTGATGCATTAAGAAGCCTGGCAGAAAGGCCAACACCATTTTTAACCTAAGCCATAAAATCAAATGAAATGTGATTTTTTAAACAGATTCTAAAGAATTTTCTCTTAGTAGCTACAAGATACAACCTGAAATGTAACTTCCTCAGGAATAACTAATTAATAAATTAAGAATAAAGAAAAAAAGGTAATTAGACTCTGTATTTAATTACAGAGTTACAGTACAGTTAAGATCAGAAGGGACCGCCAGTGGGTCTTCTGGTCCAACCTCCCAGCTCAAACAGGGTCATCCTAGAGCAAATGACACAGGATTGTGTCCAGACCAGTCTTGAGAGACACTCCACACCCTCTCTGGGCAACCTGTTCCAGTGCATGGTCACCTGCACAGTAAAAAAGGTCTTCCTCCTATGCAGGTAGGACTTCCGGTGCATCAGTTTCTGTTCCTTGTTTCTTGTTGGAGACACCACTAGTGACAGGTTCCAGCTAAATCCTGTGCCACTGATAATGACCCTCTGGGATGTGTCATTCTGCCAGTTCTCAATCCGCTTCAACCTGTGCTCTTCCTGAATTTGCCTATGAGGATATTGCAGGAGGCATAGCCTGAAGCCTTGCTGAAGTCCAGGTAGACAATATGCACTGCTCTCCCCTCATTCATCCAGGGAGTTTTGCCACTGTAGAAGCCAATCAGGTTGGCAAGCAGGGTACACTGTTAGTGAATCCATGTTTATTGCTCCTGACCACATTTTTGTCTGTCACCTCTCTCAGCACTCGTGGATGCATCCTTTCAGGCTCCATGGACCTGCAGATGCCAAGTGTGTGATGTCTAACCCTCTCCTCCTTGACCATGGGAAAGTCCTCCTTCCACCACTGGTTTTCCCTGGACCCAGGCCAGAGATTCCTGAGGACTGGTCTTCTCAGTGAAGCCTGATGCAAAGAAGGCATTCAGTATCTCTGCCTTCTTACTCCATGTTCTCTCTTCTTCCGTAAGAGTACAAGGGCAAGGCCAGTAACTTCTCTGTGATAACAAAAACCATGTGTTCAGCTGCTATAAACTACTCTTGCTTCATTAACAATAGCAGAAGTATGCCAGATAATCCACTTGGCCTGTAATTAACTAAACTAGTGGTTGCATGGTTATATTTTAGTATCTCTTAATGAACTAACTGGAAACTAAGCACACACAGTGAAATTATAGCCTATATTATTATTTCAGGCAGAGCAGCATTTTTTTCTCTCTGCTTTACTTCTTGTAGACTTCTAATGTTTCATTTGAATTTACCCTGAACACAGAGGTCGAGGCCTGCCTTGTGTAGTCCCTGAAGTGAGTGGAAGCTGTAACACGCATGTCTGAAGAGAAATAATTCCCCGTACTTACTAAATATGTGTGTATTGCATTGTGGTGTTATTTCTAGGATGTGTTTCCTAGAAACAAAACCCACAGTAAAACATGGTCAGTATGCATTCTAAGATGAAATTATGATATATAACTGCCTTTGAATCCTGAGGATGCTTCAATATTTTTATAGGGCTGTAATTTTAATATAAAATCAATTTTATGCAAAATAGATGCAGCACAATTGCCTGCCTCCTTTAGAGCTATTAAAGAAGATGAACATATTAAGAAATATGCTCTCTTAACTAAAATCTAGTCTCTCCCACCAAGATTAATTTTCAGCCATCATTTTTTTGGCTTATCACTTCAACCATACCAGACTATTGCATCAGAATTTGAAAGCATATACACAGACACTGCATTTTCACAGACCAGTGCAAAGTAATAAGTTCTAGCTCTCTGCTCAGCCTTTCTTCAACAGTGTGTATTTCTGAGGGTGTGAGAGAAGATGGAAGAAGGATTTTGGGTTTGTGTGAGTGCAGTTGTGAAAAGCTTAATTCCTTGCTGTTGTACTTACTTTTATTGGAGCCTTTCTTGTAGAAATAATGAGCAAAGCAGGAAGAATAAATGAAGCTGTCTTTTGTCATTCCAAACAGGGATAGTGAGAAAAATAAATTGGTTGCAGTTGAGTTTATGAATCCTCAGTTGCTGCAATTTTAGATACTGCATCCTCTTCACTTCCCTACCTCCCTATCAATTTCCTGTTGCAGTATTTACATGTCTTCTAGGTTCCCCAGTTGCGCTCTTATTACCTCACTGTAAAAACTCTAATCTATCCCCCATCAAGCCTTACAGATCTGGAAGTCCATCATACCCTAACTAGGTCACAGCTAAATGTGGCCTGACTGGCTGGCTGGTTGATGGATACCAAAAGGCGAGCCTGTCTAGGCTAACCAGCCTTTCACAGGCTCATCTGTTTCCTGTTTGAACTTCCCTTCTGCCCCTTTTATGGAAAAAACATGTATTAAAAAATATACTGTTGCTTTGAGATCTGTCTCACCCTCAGATTTGGTGAAGTTAACCAGTAAGTTCAGAAATTATGTGCTGTGGTCAATTAAACAACAGGACTACCTGGTTCCCCTAAAAAAAAAACCCCAAACAGGCAGAAAACAATAGGAAAATATAAAAAACTCTATAGTTAAAACAAACAGCCCCCCCCAAAAATCCCCACACCAAACCACACAGATTATTTATGTTCATTCACCCTGTTTGGGGTGTGGGGTGGTAGATTAGTTTTTGTGTGCATTTTTGTTTTTTGTTTTATTTCGTGTTTGAGAGGTTTTTTACTTTGAAAGGGTTGGTTGGCATTGTTATTGGGCTAGGTTTGTTTTTTGGGGTTTTTGTTGTTTTTTGTTTTTTTTTTTTTTACAAATTGAAAATATTTACTTACAGCCGATGGTAAGGAAGCAGCTCATGTGTGGATGGTGCATTCCTAGTGTCTTGGTAGAAAATTGAGATTTTCAAGAGGGTGATACAAGAAAGCTGCTGAGGGAAGAGAGGACAAGGTATAACTCTGAGGTGAAGGAGCTCATATCCTGCTCACTGATATTGATACTGTAGCAGGATTGTAGGAAAATGGGAAGTCAGAGAACCAAAAGTGGAACCATCAATTTTGGCACTGCTCTCTGGTTAAGAGGGCAAGCAGGGCTCTGCATCTTTGGAATTTTAACTTAAGGCTACTTCCTTTGTTTCAGCAACACAATTATACCAGAGAAGGAACATATGCCATGAATCTGGCACATCCTTTTAGTTTTAGGTAACAGAGATTCTATTTGTAGTGCAAGTCAGAGAAGCATGTCCTGGACATTCTTGAGTGCATGGGTTGAACGGGAGTGTAATAGATGCTCCTTTGCTCCCTCAAAGGATTCCTGCTGAGCAGGACTATTGAGCACCCACAATATACTTTGGCTGCCACTTACGCATGACCTGTGCATTCTTGAACTTTAGGTATTGGGTGTCTATTTGGGGAGGAAGGAGTCAAGGAGGGAACTCAGGGGATTTGAAGTAACCTTGAAGTGTTTCAGAGGTCATGAAAGCAAATTCTGAGAGATACTTCACTGCTGTACAAGTATGAATTGTGAACTCTGAAACAAGCTGAAAAGCATCAGCATCAGTCAGACTGAAGCGTGAGAAGTGAGTGATACTCATTTAAAAAGTCACGTTGCAGTGTTGATTACAACACCCCACTAACTCTTTGGGGCTTATGATTAAAAAGAAATCCCAACCCACAAACAAACAGCAAGGCCTTCCATCAGATCAGTGTCTATTGTGACTCTAAGCCCCTCTTAGGAGCAGTTTGTAGATGAGAGCTAGTCGTGTACTGTGCACTGCATAGCTGCAGGCTTCTCTCTTTCTTTCAGCTGTCAGTCTGTCTCCTGAGATTTATCTGGAAATTACAACTGGCATTGTGCTAGGCAGGAGTTGAAGAATAAAGAGTTCCTCGTTCAAACTACCCCAGTTGCAACAAAAAATGTGGTGTGGTGGAAGTTATCTCTCTGGACTGCATTAAGACATTTAAAATGTGTCTAATTTAAAGTCATGTCTAGTTAGGCAATCTGAAATGGATTTTTAAGACCATATCTAAATGAAAGTATGGCTTAGTTAGGTTATATCCAAACTGAAACTTAGGGGCCTCACCCCTAAGTACCAGTCTAAATCAGAATCTCTTAGACATTCAGAAAGCTGAAATACATATTTTTTGGGTTAAAAACCAGGTTTGTATGAACAATTTTTTTTTATCTTAAGTTCCTACTTTTACAAACTCTTCCTCATGTGCAGTAGCTCTGTTTTGAAATGTATGTTTATCTGCTGGATTTCCTTCTACCAAGTAGTGTAGTTTAAGCTTAGTGTGGTACTGTATTTAATTGTCTGCTCAAGCAGGGAGTTGAAGTAAAATATTGTACAATGAAATTACACTGCACCAGCAATGCAAGGTGTGTGGCAATGAGGAATCAGCCTCTGAAAGTCTCAATCACTACAATGTGAAATTGCTTCAGCAGAGGGAAATAGCTTGGGGACAGAGTGGGCAGAAGCAGAGCCAGTGAGAATCACACTTTGAGCTGGTGAGCATTTTCTCCCCTTTCTTCTCCCCCACTACCCAAGTAATTCACTAATTGTAGCCAGGGATTTTTTTTTCTTATTTCTCATTTCTGCTTGTATTTTTACCTCCAATTATCTTTTAAAAAGGTGTCATTGACAACTTCATTTTTTCAGTCCCCTGAGCACTGTAGAAGAGCACAGGAAAACGTCTTCTGGTACATACTGACTATTAATGACCTTTGCCAGGTCTGAAGACCAAGCAGTGCAAATAGCTGTCATTTATACCATCAACATATTGCCTTTCCTAATGGAAATGTGGCATATGAATGCATGATTGCCTTTGACTGCTGGCTGCAACCTATAACTTGTGTATCTAAGCAATATGAAGCAATCCTTGCAGAAAAGCAAAAGGAAAAAAAATGCCTCTTCCCCTTTAATTAACTCAGAGAATATTAATAACATCTTGAAAAAATAAAGGAAAAATCCTCTCATGCTTGCAACAGTAACAATCATTTTTACTGAGTCTGTGAAGAGTTGTACTGCCCTTCCATCTCACATTTAGGATAGCAGTAAATCTTGCTTGGCTGGTGAACCAGTATCATCTAAAAATAGCCTGTGTCTGAGTGGGAAATGCAAACAGCTCTGTTCTTGCAGTCTGTCTGCGGGATTTCTGTCAACCTCTATCAGATTCCAAATATTTGGGTAATTTCTTAGGTGAAAATGTGAATGTCCTTACTTATATTTGGGGTGTCTTTTTCTGTGGGCAGTAGTAGTTTAACATTTAATAAAGAAGATTTCATCCGAAGCACAAGTTTTCTGAGTGATAGGTCAAAGAATACATTTTGTGCTTAGATAATGCCATTAAAACAATTCACAAAGCTCACAGTGCAGAGGAATTTCTAGACTCTGTTTGAAATGCAATTGCAAATTCTTCCTGAAAGGCTATGAATTTCTTGAAAGAGTCATCCTTTTCTATCTCTCTGTACTATTGATCTGTGTCTCTATCCCTTTGGTCAGATAGAGGGAACTTAAATTGGAGACTGCTAGTGAGGGATTTAACAAAGGACCTGCTTCAGGATTTCCACCATGGGTCTTCACAGCATAGAAAAGGAGATTTAGCAATGTCAGCTATTATACATCATTGGGTTGCTGTTATCCTTCTCTGAAAGGGAGATGCTAAGATAAATTGTGGAGAGAAAAGAAGTGTGACTAGAAGTTTTATCATGTTAGCATGTTACAGTAATCTTGCCACACTGTAGAAAAATACTGTCAGTAATGCAGTGCTGAAGTAATAGCATAACATATTTTGGCTGAAGAGGGTGTTGTGACCCCATACTGGTTTGTGAAAACATGCCGAATATGCTGTTCTCCCTTCAATTTGGCACAGAAAAATATACTGAAATGAATAAAAAATATGGTGAATGAATCATGCAACTGTTATCTAAGTAATAAGCTTGTTCAGAGATGGAGAGTGAAAGATGTAGAAGTCATGGGCCTTTTTCAACATATCAGAGGTAGGTTGAAGAACTTTTCATTGATGTCTCGGCAAAAAACATTACTGAAGTGTACTGCTATATCATACACTAAGACAGTAATATATATTATGAACTACCATTACTAATAAAAAAAGAGAAAAATCTATTAATTTAAAGTTAGGTGCTAAGCTGCTGGGTGATGGTTCTTCCTAAGTTGCTTTAAACTTGAAATGTTTCATAACCGTGCAAGTATCTGTTCAATACTTTTCACTGCTTGAAGAGTCAAAGTAGGTCAGCAATATTTCTTCTTAGAATATATGTTCAGGATGTGCCTTCCTCTAAGAAATCTGATATTGTAACTCTGAAAGGACATTTAGGGTTATTAAACAACATTTTCAGACTAATCTTAGATAAAATAAGTGTTAATCTTTTCCTATGTATGGTATAGTCCAGCTTTTCATGCTGATGACCCATTGATGAAGGTAGTGATATATAAACTGAATATTCTCAGTGTAAATGTTACAACAATCCCCAAACAAATACAAAAGTCTTTTTCCCCATCACCTCCTATAGCATTAGAAACCATAAAAATAATGCCTATTTTTCCCCATATGTTGGCAGTGTGGGGGCTTGTTCTTGGGATTTTTGTAGGTTTAGGGATTATTTTTTGCAAATTGTCTTTTGTAATTTTCCTGTAATGTTGAAAATCCTGAAATCAAAATGGTTCTCTTAGGTTCTTTTATGACTGTCATTATTGCATGAAGACCTGCAAAAATACTTAAATACAGGTTTAAATCAATCTCTAATCAGGAAAGCTCTTAAGCATATGCTCAAATGAAAGGGCAAACAAAAATATCATTTAACTCAAACCAATTCTGTGTGTTGTCCACAACCAACACCAAGGGTTTTATAATTGCAGTTATTTTACAAAGTTCATCTTGTTTGGAGAATTTGACTCTGCTCTGGTTCTCTTCTTTGTAGACAAAAGCACATTGAATTCCTTAGGTTTTTAGAATGTGCAAAGTCGTACTTTTGGATGGGTCTGGATGTATCGGGCATCAAGAACGAAGGAAGTTTTTTCTGTTGTTTCCCATTAACAGAATGGTGTTTGAGATGCTTTTTTCTGAGCCATGCCCCTTATGACATAGTGGGCAAGGGGTTTGTCATCTCCAAACAAATCTGCATATGTCAATAAGCAGTGGTAGCTCCTGAGCCAGATTATTTGTGCAATACCTCAGAATTCACTGGACTGGGCCTTTAGAAAGTGGAAAAACTTACCTCAGCACTTCTTCCATTTTTTGCTTCTTAATTTTGTGAAACTTAGAGCTGGTTATCTTACATGATTAGTTGATGGAGGAGGTAAATATGAACAGAAAACTTTCTTCTGTCCCCATCCTACTTTGAAATAGTAAAAATTATGCTGACAGGACTTTTGATCTTGAAAACAAAGTGCTTGCTGGGAGCCTTAAACGCTCAGAGAGTCCAGTGCCTTTTCAGGTTGAAAAGTAAAGGACGTAACATCTAAAAATTCCCATCCTACTATACCAGGTACCAACCTTCTACTCTACTTTAGCACCTCATATTAGAAATGGTTTGGTTCTGAGCTAGTTTTCCTAGTTCTCTTCTAAAGAAATGAACATTGCAGGAGCCAGTGCAGCTCCTACTGAGCCAAGCTCTGAGAAAGGCCAAAGGGCTCACTCTCAGGAGCACCTGTTTATCTCCCTTGATTATGAAGAAAGCCCTGGAAAACTACACTGCATTTGGAAGTCTAGCTTGAGATACCCAGGCTTAGGTGAGACCTTACTTTAAAGTAATCAGAGAAGGAACAGTTTTCCTCCATTTTTGGGCTGCTCTACTTTGTGGCAGTCAGGAAAACTTGCCCACAGTGAGCTTAGAAGCACAAATGCAAGAAAAATAGTACCTTTGCATTTCTTTGTGTCATGTTGCTCAGTATCTGGGTAGCTCTCAGTGTCATAATAGTGATATTCTGTTTGCACTATGTCTCTTCCATGAAAAAACCAGGGGATTTGAACCTCCAAGTATCTCAGTCTAGCAGTTTTCCTTGAGGGCAAAATCCATTTCCCTTGATTTGCCTGAAAAGACAGAATTACTTTCATTAAGGGTGAGGGGAAAAGAAAAATTTACCCGTTTTTAGATAAAATTAAGACATTAAGTATTAGTGAATCAGGGGATTTATCTTTTATCCTTTTTATTGTTATTTTATTTTTTATTTTGCCTTTTTTCCTTAGGGTGCTGGTATTGTACAGGATATTAGCTTTGTATTTTAGCCACTAGGTGGAGAAAGCAAGCCTTCTGTAATTTAATAGCGTTTGTTGTATTATTCTATTCTGACCTAAATTCCAGAGATATTTTGAAGCAGAAAGGTCCCTTCTTTCCTGCAGTACTTCAGAAGGTAGGATAGCAATAAAGAGTGGAGAGTGGTTATCTGAGACCTTGCTGGAATAGGTTTTAAGAAAATTGGTGGAAAATCAGTCTTAGATGTAAAAGCAAGTATGCCAGAAGCGGCCTCATATAGTCTTCTGAACTGGAATTTTGATCATGATTTCTTCTGATACTTGTGTCACTAGGAGCAAGGAGTTGTGTTGCCATTGCAAAAATATTGTGTACAGAGAGGGTGGGTGTCTTCTCTTAGAGCTAAATCACCTGTCACATCTTCATTATGATAGAATGAAAAACAGTGGTTGTGTACAGACAGCATGTGATGGCACCGTCCCATTGAGAGGGAGATGGGAGCCATTATCTCAGCACATGTCTGAACACACAGGTGAAGTTTAACAATCTTAGCTATGAATGTTGAAAGAAATCCATTTTGGCAGATTGAAAGATGGTCATTTTGGCACAGTTCAGACAGAAGAGGCCTCTCAAGCTGGTATGGGTGGAAGTTGACCCTCATTCTCTCATCTTTTAAAGCAGTGTCTTGAATATGAATACATGCGTTAGAAGGGAGGTAGTAGCACTACATCCTATTGCAAAGGATGTCTGGAGAAATAATAATGGGTGTGGTTTGTGTTTGTCAAAAGGCATCACTGCAGCATTCTTTCCTTTAAGTATGTTCTGAGTTTTATCCAAATATGCTAATAATTCCCCCAACCTGCCTGTTGTCCTGATCCTACT
>WEKY01051714.1:10176-23808 GCA_013390045.1 Picathartes gymnocephalus | reverse complement strand
AAAAGGAGCTAGGAATAGGAATACTAGTATTTTAAAAACAGCCGTAAAAACAAAAATAAATTTTTCAGTTATGTCAGAACAAAACCAAAACCCAAAAAAGGAAATCAAAACAGAAGAAATGTTTTCTGCATCATCTTTCATGAAAGTAACAAAAGCTGTATTTAGTCAGGTACATAAACCAAGGTACAACATGTATAAAAAATGTGATGTAACTACATAAGGAAGAAATACTAGGTCACACGGAGAATTTACTCTTTGGCTCTTCACAGCTGCATGCAGGCACAAATACTAAATGGTCCAGAACAGATCACTTCTCCAGAGGGGATCAATTTTTTCTACAACAGATAACATGGAGGACTGAGATTTTTTTCATCACTTGTTACGTTTCTATGACCCTCACAATCTATGTATGTGATTTTTTTTCAGTTCAAATAGTAGTTGCACAGACCATGATAGTAGACATGGTCTGTGCAAACCAGATGGTTGCATAAACCTTAGAATGAAGATCTTATTGAAGCACTTGGGAATGCAGGTTCTTCTGGTAAAATGTTGAAAGTCATAGGATATCAAATGAACAAATTTCATTCTTCTTTCTTTTTTCCTTAAGCCTTCCAGTAAAACTCTATAGGAAGAATAATCTGGAGAATCACTTGAAGACTTTGCTTTGCAGGAGCTGGTTGGTTCAAACCAAGCATGAGGTGGAAGTGTATTAATACTCACACAGGACTGAGGAACAAATTAGGCATATACATTATTTAGGAATATAAACAGATACTAAAGCCAATGAATAAAACTAGATTGCATATATCTTTCTGTAAGCTATGGATTAAGTCATACAAATATTAGGAGTGAACTATTTCTAATAGCAAATCATAAAAATATTATATTAATATTGAATTTTTGTCAGTTTGTCAGTGAAAGGATTTTGGAATTCGTAAATGGTAAGAATTAATCCAAACTAAATAAGACACCATAAGAACCACTCTGTTTTCAGGAATGTAGTGGATATAATTCCTCTCAAGAATGACAAACCAAAGAGTATAATCTCTTCTGAAGCTTTCCATCTCTCCTGGAATGTTCTTCATGGTAGAATACTGCATGTTCTGTGATAAATTTCAGCTTCATTTATACTGAGATACAGAATTGGTCCATGGTGTGCCCTACATCCCAGTCTTACAAGCATCTGGATCAGGCATTGAACAGAAAGGCCTTGCACCTCTCTCTTGAATCCACCTAGTTTTACCGCTCTTCTGAAGCACATCTGGAATTTCATTTATTGGGAAAGCAAGACATGGGTTGCAGAAAAAAGGCGGCAGAAAATGTCCCTGTCTTACTTGTACTCTGATATTGGCTCAAGATATATCTGAGCAACTTAGATTCTGAAATTCTTTTAAGTACCTTCTTAGATATCTTTGTCAATCAATCTGGCTGTGCTGGGGCTCAAGGCTTAAGCTTTCCTCCTGACTCAGCTGACTGTTCAGGTCTCAACCTCTTCCATTTTTTCGGGAGATCTACCTGGTTGTAGGGTGAGCTGATTGGTAAACTGATTTGAGTGACAACTAACTTGGTATACGTGTTTTGATCTAAGTGATCACAAAGTTGCAGCCTTGGGTAAGAGATTGTATACCACATGGTTCAAACCCTTTCTATGGTGGGCTTGTTATACAAAGTACTACAACAAGCTTTTGGTTCAGTGTTTATTCACACAGGATTCAAATTTTAACATTATGTGTCATGGAGAAATTCTTTAAAATAATAAAAATTACTGTCTCTTTTATTTCACTCTAGTTCTTTTTTTCTTTCTTCCTTTGCAAATGATCAATATTGAAAATATCACTTTCGGTCTTAGATGTCACAGTTTGAAGAGGGTTAATTTCTTTTCAATGAAAAACTACATCAATTGATGTGAATGTCTTTTTTCCCCCTCCCCCAGGGACAGCATCAAAAAGAAATTATTAGGAGCACCCTCAGAATGTCACAGGCAAATAAAGGTTAACTGTGTCTGAATTAATAACTAATGGGATTCTACATATCCTATGGCTAGATGAATGTACATAATACTCCTAAAGTGTGGACATTTGCCTTGTCCAGCAGTTTCTAGTTTTACATTTTCTGTCTCCTGTCTACCCAGCTACTGATTATGTAGGCCTTTATTGGTCAGCTGGGTATTGTTGGTAATTAACCTCGCAGACAAAGGGTAATTGCTCAGTTGTCTTTGGAGAGTCTGATGAGAGAAGTCAGGGGTAGTGGCCAAGCAGAAAGTGAAAAAGGAAAACTCTCCAGAGTTAATGAAAGTCTGTATTAGTGTATTTTAACTTTCATTTGACAGTATACACTTTTTCTCCTTTTAAACACACATGGCCCAAAAGCCAGACTGCTATATTAGATATTGTAAGTTTACACTAATATATAATATTTATGGATATTTTTGAGATAAGACTTTTAGTTGCTTCCTGTCATGGCATTTATATTTAAAGAGGAGTTTGTTTAAAGCCTAGTGAAGACATAGTTACGATTAACAGTGAGAGATTTTTAATTTGGTTTTAGTGACGGAAAAGATTCCTGAAAATATATAATTCTGGGTGGTCAAATGTAGCCACTATGTCAATAGAAATTCTACTAATGTTATAAGAGAAAACTGATGAAATTTAACAGATGGTATTGAGAAAGCCAAATGATACTTATCTTCTAATCTGGTAGCATTAAGTTTTTTAGGTGCTTATAGAAAGACCTATGCAATATAGATAGAAAACAGCTGAATCTTTTCTTACAAGTGTACTTTTTTTCCAGTCAGGTTTAAATTGGTGTCATTAATAAGAGAATTTTGGCCTTGCCAAAGTCTGTGAGACTTTCCAGAAGTGTTCTGAAGGTATCTACAGGGTGATGAGACACTGGAACAGGTTGCCCAGGGAGGTTGAGTTAAAGGGCAGTTCTCAAGGCCAGGTAGGATAAGGCCTTGAGCAACCTGGTCCAGTGGGTGTGGTGGGGCGGGGGTTAGGCCCAGATGATTTTTAAGGTCCATTCCAACACCTTAACATTCTATGACTCTGATTTTCTATCATTTGATTTCAGGCACTAACATTTTTTATGGTCTGTTATTCAAATGAGGGTTTCCACAACTGAGAGAATTTATACCAGAGTGGTTTTCATAAATGGACAGGAAGGTAAGTAAATTGCCTTGAAGATCCCAACATAATTAGTTTTAGCATCTATTAGAATGTTGCCATTATTAGCACAGTCTGTATTTTCCCAGACCAATTTTCCATATTCATGGTCTTACATCTTGCTGTGATTTCATAGAAAGATGCTAATTAGTAAGAGATCAATTTGAATTTGTTCATTCCTACTTCACTTTTATAGTAGCCAACAGACCTGATAATACTGCTAAAGTGAACCATCATGGAGTTCAGTTTTATGAACATATTTAATAATAAAAGCAAATTATCCTAAATCCTTTAATTTTGTGGCCCATCCACAGCATGCAGAAAAAAATGAAATTAACCTAGAAAACTGAATTCAAAACCTAGAAATCCAGGAGTTATATTCCTAATAAAAATAGTGCAGATATTGAAAATATAGTGAATTAAACGTGCTACATACAACATTGTCTTCAGTGAGGCATTGGGTTTTCATCCTGGTATTTGTAGTGTTAAGGGAAGATAATTGTCATGGGCCACAGAGGCCAAGCAGCTAAGTTTTTCCCTGGAGACAACAGATGAAGCAAGCCATCATATTTCTCTTATTTTCCCCAGACTTTTCCCTCTGAGCCAGGCTCAGAGTCTGACAGAATTAATTTGGTACATGGCTGAGAATCCTCAAGCTGGCCCTATCTGGAGCATGCTAGAGAGAACTCTACCTATCAGTTTAGTTAACAAGTAGATCAAGTAACTTTTCCAGATGCAATAGATATCTTTCACTGAAAAGTAATTTTCTAAACTCTACAGATTTTCTGCAAAGGATAATGAAGAATTTTCATTCCACACTTAACTGCACCATGGTTCTGAGACATCCTTACAATATAATGAGTTTAATACAGTGATTATCAAAACACAAAACCAGTCATACACAGTGAACAAGTGAGATAAAAATAATAATAGAGGAAAAAAAAAGAACTGCAAATCAAATCTGGAATATTTTTCAAAATAAATTGATAGGGGAATTGAAAAAAATAAATTAGAAATATTACTGTTGTACAGCATTCTAGATAAAAGTGATTAATACTAATAAGTATGTAGTAAGTACCATTTCTAATTATTTTAGCCTTACTTATGAGTACCTTACTCATATTGAGTAGTACCTATCTGCTCAAATTTTCCAATTAATTTCACCAAGTGAGATATTTTTCACTGGTGAAAATGTAAACTCCCTTCTTTTCTGGTGTGGTGGGTTGACCCTGGCTGGATGACAGACGTCCCCCAAAGCTACTCTATCACACCCCTTCACAACTGGACAAGGGGAAGAAAATATAGAGAAGGGTTCATGGGTTGACATAAGGACAGGGAGAGATCACTCACTGATCACCATCACAGGCAAAACTGGCTCAGCTCGGGGCTGTTAATTGAATCTATTACTAACAAAATCAGAGCAGGATAATGAGAGGAAAACAATCCTTAAAAACACCTTCCCCCATGCCTCCCTTCTTCCCAGGTTCTGCCTCCTCCCCTGCAGCAGTGCAGGGAGGTGGGGAATGGGGGGTATGGACAGTTCGTCACACGTTGTTCCTCCACTACTCAGGGAGAGGAGTCCTTCCCCTCATCGTGTGGGGTCCCTCCCATGGGAGACTGTTCTCTGTGATCTTCTCCAGTATTAGTCCACTCCACAGCCAACAGTTCTTCACAAACTGCTCCAATGTGGGTCCCTCTCCACAGGGTGCAGTCCTTCAGGCACAGCCTGCTCCAGCATGGGTACCTCACAGGGTCACAAGCAAACTTGCTCCAGCATGGGCTCCTCTCTCCATGGGTCTGCAGGTCCCAGAAAGGAGCCTGCTCCAGCATGGGCTTCTCATGGGCTCACAGCATCCGCCTGCTCCAGTGTGGGTTTCTCCACGGGCTGCAGGTGGATCTCTGCACTCCCACTGATCTCCATGGGCTGCAGGGGCACAGATGCTCCACCATGGTCTGAACCATGGGCTCAGCTCTGGCACCTGGAGCACCTCCTCTCCCTCCCTCTCCACTGACCTTTGTGTCTGCAGAGCACATATTCACATATTCTCAATTACATTTTGTCAATAACTTTTCTCCCTTCTTAAATATTACTATAATTCCTGATTGTCTCAGCCTTTGACAGCAGATGGACCATCCTGGAGGTGCCAGGCATTGGCTCTGCCAGACACGGAGGGAAATTCAGACAGCTTCTCACAGAAGCCGTCCCTGTAGTCCCTGCTACCAACCTGGCCATGCAAAGCCAAAACAGTTGGGTCATATGCAAGCACTTTGATGGAAGTTATCAAATATCCTGCTGTAAATTTTGACATTGAGCTGTTGCTTCTAGAGAATGAAAACAGAAGGTTTGTGCTATTATTAGAATTATTTTTAAATTCAGAATGTAATAGAAAAAAGTATGTGAAGGAATACAAATGTGTGTGGTCTATATCTTTAGGTATTTAAATATAGGTATATTTTGCAGGTATAAATAAGTGTTTCTTAAAAAAAATTGAAAATACAATATTGTTAACAGAAACAGAAAGATGCTATAAAATATCCTGTGATAAAGCTTAATAATTAAGTTCTTTTAGAATAAGATCAAAGTGGTACCACAAATAATATTGCATGACTTAAGATCACTTTCACCTACAAATTTTACACCGTTATTGTTTTCTAGGCCATAGACAGTTATATGCACTATGCAGTCTTTTATGATGATTTGCAGATTACTGTTTATCCTCTTGATATGTTGCAACACTGATATTTCTTCCTTGTAACTGGTTTAGTGAATTTTTCCAGAAAAACTTGAAAATACCTGTTTGATATCATCCTGGATAATGTCAGGAAACACAAAAAAGATTTCTATATCAGAAAGGTTTCATGCCACAGAAACTACTACAAGAAAAAGGAGTTGTTAAATTTGCTATAATTCATTGGATTCAGTTTGTGCAACTTCCAAAGAAGAAATGCCATAAAGAAAACTTAGTGGTGGCATACACTATGAGCTACTACTGTAAGCCAATGAAGTGTGTGTAAAGTATTATATCTGTAAACAATTTTTTCCCAAACCCAAAGAACTATTTTCATGCTTGGCTTCCCATTCTACATGAATCTCTCAATTCAAAGTCTTATATAAATCAAATATTGTCTGCATTCATTTTTACTGCACTTCATGGTATAATACATCATCATAAGACAACCTATTTACAACATTAAATGCTGTAAATTACTATAAAATGAAGCAACCTATCACAGTGTGATCCTGGAATTGTAAATCATTGGTGTTTCCTACTTCCCAGAGCGACGTTGTTTTCCTTCAGCCTATGGTGTTAAACATAATTTTTTTTTAATTTACATATTTTTCCATAAATTATTCAGTTATCAGAAAACAGCAGGTATGCACGTGAGCACACACATGCACATACACCTGTGAATATATATGTGAGCTATCATTTCTGAATTGAACAAAAAGTGGAAGGGGGGGGTGGTTGAACTGGTAGGAATAAATCACAAAGCATATATCAATCTTCATTTAAATTGGTATAAATATATATGATATAGCTAAACCTAATCAAGAAGAATCTGTGAGTATTTGATAGGCTTTAAATAATGATCTTGTGTTATATCACCAAGCTGAGCTCATATAATTTCCTTCTCTGTTATAACATCGTTATAAGATTTAAGCATTTTCCAGGGATTTTAGAATTGTCAGACCATTCTAAGGTTTCTTTTCTGTGCACTAGATTAAGCCTAAGTTTAGAACTGATTTTTCCCCCTGGTTTTGTTGTAATTTGTCACTGAAAATAAACAGTTTGACATTGCAAAATCCTTAAAAAGCTTGCTTACAAGTTAAATTGATCTAGACGTGTTTCCCTATCTTCAGTGTGGCAACACTGTTTACTTTAAGTCCATTTCTGCTATACACTAGCGTAGGCAGGAGCTGACAGCTCTGCAAACAGGCAGAGGCTCCGCACAGAGCTGCTAATCAAGTCTGCCTAACAACGGATATTAGTTAGGGAACTAGTGGATTAGGACTATGTGTTTGCAAAATGTCAGATCTGTTTGTTTTGAGGCAACAAGAGCTAATTCTGAGGAAGATTAAAGATCAGATGAGGTCCTGTGAGGGGAAAGAAACAGGATTCTGCATTAGAAACATAGAGTGAAATATAAAATCTGCATCATCTCAAAGAATCTCAAGTCAAGCAAAAAAANGCACCACCTCAAAAAACACAAAGCAAACAAAAAAAAAAAAAAAAAACACAAAAAAAACCAAAACAAAACAAAACAAAAAACCCCAAAAAAAACCCCCAAAAACCACACCAAAAACAAAAACCCCCAAAACCAAAAAACCCCAACTCTACTTATGCCAAGAGACCAGGGATATACCACATTGGAGTACACCAGGAAGGGATTTGGTTTACAAAGCCTCTGTTTCTGTGAAGTATAAAATCCATTTAATCTTACTTTATAAAGTAAGACTTTATAGACTTGTGGTTTTATTATTTTACTGAAGGCAAACAGGGCACATGCACTTCTCACAGATAGTCTCTATTTTAGAATGAAAAAGTGTTTGTATATACAAACCAGATTAACTATCTGTTAATTGTTTAAGAAGCAGATAAATGACTAAATTGCCTCAATGCACAGATTTATTTTACTTTCGATATTGAGATGAAATCTGAGGCTCTGCTACTGAGTGGTCAACTGTGCTGAATCCACTGGCAGAGGAACATGGAGCAACAAAAGGCAGAGACAAGTCCTGGCTGAACAGATGCAGCAGAGTCACTCCCATCCTTATACCCTATTTGTGCTGATCACACACAGCATCCTAAAGGAGATCACCTTCTCTCTTAGAGGTGAGAGCTTTCCCAGGGTCAAGTGGGAATATAACGAGCCAGGATTAAGTTCTCAGACCAAAAGCAGACCTTCTTTAGACTTGAACAGGAAATATTTCAGCCCTCTCTCCCAGGCTGTTGCTGACCTCATTTACAGAAGTGCTACCTTTGGACTGGCTGCTTGCTCCTCAACCTTCAGAGGTAGTCTTAATAGCAAGGCATCTAATTTTTAAAGGCAGATGGATCTTGTCCTTAGGGTCCAAGTCCTGTTTGCCTGGGTCCTAGGTGACTGATTGCCACTCCCAATACAGGAGTCATACCTGTCCTGCTCTTGGAAGAACATAAAAGAGAGTGTGAAGATTGGCATAAATTAGACATTTCAGCAAATCTTTCCTGTTTGTCCCACATGACTGCGGTCTCAACTGAGGTTTTTGCCTGGTTTTGGTACTCACATTTAAAAGATTTGAACAAGTATAATAGAGTCTGGAAGACAGCTACCATGGCCAGAAACCTAGAAAACTACTGCTTGTGAAGAAACTGAAGAATTCAGCTAGTTTCGTCTGCAGGACTGAAAACTAAAGGGAGACAAAATAACAGCCTTCAGATCTATGGAAGATTATGGCAGAAAAGAATAAATGAACTGTCTCCAAGGGGAGAGGAGAAAGGAAATAGGTTAAATTGCATTGGAGACCTAACGTAGACACTCAGAAAAACTTTCCAGGCTTGAGGTTATTTAAGCAAGGTAACTGATTGCTCTAGCAGGATGTGAAATCTCTATCTTTAGATGCTTTTAAGAACAGGTTAGATAAATATCTGTCAGGAAAAGTTTAGATATAGTCACCCTCTCTTCAGGAGGGAATTTCCACAGTTAAATTCCTGAAGAATTTGAGAAGGTTTTCAGCCTCATTTTCCATGACTTTAACATATTTCAAAATGTTATGGTTAAAGAATTTACAAACTCATTAACATAGAAGTACATATCATCCAGTCATTAATGTTGCATTATTCCTTACTTTTTTTTGCTCTCTTCCTCTTTGCTCTGTTTTATGAGCAAAAAATGCTTCTACTGCTTAACAAATGCCTTTAAGAGGTGCATAGAACTGTACATAACTGTAAGACAGAGCAAGACTATTATTATTTATGAACAATAATACCTAATGTATGACACAGTTGTTTCACTTTGGCAGAGAGAAAAGATTCAATTTACAACATAAAATTAGCATTAATCAAATAAATAGAACAGCTGAAATTTAAACAATATGCTAGGTTTTAAGAGTAAGTTAAATATTTTTCATTTTTGTAGTTATAGTCCTACTTGTTCCAGTCTTTTATTCGGCAATAAAATCTTGGAATACCTGCCTTCTAAAGGTATTCTAGTTAATTTATACTCTGCTTAAATTTATGGTTATTCTAGGAGGTTGGATTAAGAAGGAATACTTTCCTTTTTTGATTAATGTTAACTCAGAACACATACAAAGCCATTTATCAAGAGATGCTTTTTGACACCCGATAAAGTCTGTTCATCCAGGTTTTTTTTAAAGCATGCTTGTATAAACATTCTCTAATGTATAAAGTACAACAGTTCTGCATAACTTTGAAAGTGAAAAAGGTATTTTATTCAGCAGATGAGAAAGGGTTTATTTTTCCAAAACAGCATGGCTATGTAATTTATGTTATTTATACAGAACAATGCTGTGGCTCCGTGTTCCAGCACTAAAAAGAAAAGGGTGAAGGACATAGAGGTGACTTTTGGATGCCCAACAGTGTTCATGAGACATAGAAATATATATTTATATATAAAATTTAAACACAGCTTTGTCAGTAAGTTGTTCTCATAAACTTGCACTACAAAAAACTTATCACCAATGAAGGAAGGCAAAAGACAAACTTATCCTTCATAAGGTAGCTGTTTGTTACTCTCTTTACAATAAATGTTCCCTACTGTAAATCCCATAGATAATTTTCTTAAATCCTGCTATATTAATCACTTCAAATAAATGAGTCAGAGTGATTTCAAAATGGTCTATGGTCCTAAAACAGTGTTGAAGGACAGATGTTTATAATCACCAGTGCTTCTTCATATTAATTTTTTCCAAATGTTTCTTCCAAGCAGGTACCTAAGACTCTGGTTTTAGTTAAGTGAAATTCAAGCTCAAATGATGTTCCAGATTTTACAAAACCCTTCAGTAAGAAGGCTCCATTGACAGAAAGTTTGTAAAGTCTAGCAAAAATAGCAGTTGTGTAGAAAAAAACCCAGCATTCAATGACAATACCAGTTAGATTACAGTTGAGCAATACTTCCTTTTGAAAGTGAAAAGTTATTGGGGAGTAACTTGTGCCAGGTATGCTTATAAATATGAATAGCAGAGACTGTGTGGTAGTGGTGGCAAAGAACTTACTTGTTATAGGTGTCCTAGAATAACTATTATATTCATCAGAACAACTACCCTGATTTTTCGTACACATCTCCTAGTCTGAACTGCGAGAAGTGAAAAAAAAACCCCAAAAAACTAGCCTTTTTTTCAGAAATAAAAGGAATACTAAACAAACAGACCAGTGAAATAAACTGAAGTATAATGATTATTTTTATGTCAGTTTAGATTTAAAATTAATTGTAATACTTTTAAAATTAATTATAGTCCTTGAGAAAGACATAACCATAATTGTATCTTGATACAAGATTTTGTCTTTTTTAAAAATTTCTTTCTAGTTGAAAAAAAAAAATATCCAGACCTATCACTTTAAAACTAAAGGGAATGGAAGTTAATTAAAAAAAACGTTAAAAAGATAACATTCCTAACAATTTGTGGTTTACTTTTGTAGAGAATTCATCAGCAAAAAGACAAAAGAACTAAGGGAAGAACTAGATATTGATCTAACTTTCATATGAATACCTGAAAGTTAATTAGCTACTGTTAAATATTTGTTTAGGCAAAACCAATGTATCCAAGATTACATTTATTTGTGGCACTACGATACTATCCAGAGAAAAATGATGTTTTAAAAAATTCCATAAATCAGAGAAATCAGGTGCATTTTATTGTAAGACAAAAAGTATGTTGAGAAGTTGTGAATGATCAGTAACTACTGATACTTAGTGCAGCGGGGTTTAATGAAATTATTTCAGTGATGCACATGACAGACTCACAGTAGAGAATCCTGTGAGGAATCTTTTTGACAGGAGCTCGGAGCTGGTGCATAGCTGGTACCAAGAGCTACCCTAGGGCTGACTTCCTTTTATCAGGTGATTTCTGGTCTTAGGATTACCCTCTATTTGAAACACTCATCTGCTCATGCTTTAATTTGCAAAATGTGCTTGTATATCTCAGGCAATCTGTTTTCGAAATCTATAGCAGAAGTGAAAATTTGCATTGATCTACAGTTTATGTGATTACAGGAACCAACATCCACAGCAATTAAATTACTCTGCTAACGTAATAAAGGGTATTTACATATAAGGGATGGTATGTGACAATTCAGAACATCCTTTCTACTCCATTTTTTTGTTTAACAGTATGTTTTAACTCACTACACATACTATTTTTACGGAAGACTTACATAAGTAACCTCATAAATGAGTCAGGCTGCAGTGTGAGCAAGTGCTGCTGCAAGGCATGTAATGGTTAGTCCAACACATTGTCAGTCAGCGTGAAACTCTGGTATATTTAATTGCTGGGTGGAGGAAAATGGAAGAAAGAAGAGAAAGAATTAAAAAATATTATGTGTGTGTGTGCATAAGTACATGTTGCTAAATACATACACCTTCTATTTGTCTTGAAAAATGTTGAGTATGTTCTTCTATAGATGAATGATAGAGAATCTCAGTGATGATATAGACATTTAATAAAAATTTATCTTTCTTTTGGAAACTCCTATATCATGAAGTGGTAGAAATATTTTTTAAAGATTATTTAAAATGTTATTAAATATAGATACATGTATATGTATGTATGTATATTATTTACTTGATAAGCCCATTGATATTTCAAATGGATCAATGATTTTTTGCATTGTTCCTTTGAGACTCAACTCAGGTCGTCTAATTTGATTTGAATTAACCTTGGATGACTACTATCTTAGTCTTAAATAGTGAGCATGAACTGAATAATAAAGTAAAATTTGAAATTAAAAGCTTTTGAAAACAATCAGGTTGAATGTTAAGTTGAAAACCATATAAAATAAAGAAAAAACCCTAAAATTTCCAAGCTTAGCAAGATATATATACATTAATACGTTAAATTTTTAAGTTTCCCACTGCAGTTAGTGTCACTTTTCCCAGTTATGGTAATTCAAATTTGTTTATAACTATGTTCCATGCTTCTTATGCTTACATAGTTAGTTGACAATATTTCTACTCCTCCTAGATAAAGAATTATTTGAAAAAAACAGATGAAATATTTCCTTATTAAAGAAATGAATAAAAATCAATATATATTTTATCAGAGCTGTATTTCAAATGTGATCCCGTCAATGGTCCATTTATTTCACATTTGCTTTTTCTTATTTTTATGGAAATGTCTAGCATACTGTACATGTTAGCAAAACTAAACTATATGTGCTATATGTTTAATCAGTCTTACATAGCTGAAAATTATGCAATGAGTTAGGGAAGGTGTTAGTAACAACTAAAAGGAACAGGATATATAGACAAATTATTTTGACAGTCTACCCAAATTAAATATTGTAAGGCCATGGAAGAAAAATGCTTACATTTTATATGGACACTTTGTTCTCACAACTAGTGCACAGCCCAGAAAATTTAGATCATGATGATTTAACACGACAGGAACATAAATGCAGTACATTTCCTCTAGAGTCACTTGGAATCACTCTAAAGATCCAAAATTTTTGTCACGTCAATAACTTGAGATCACAACATATAAAAGATTAAGAATCTCCTCAGGCCAAATTAAATGTCTTAAAATAGCAATTATTTGGGATTTTTTTAATCTTTTCCTACTCTTGCTGAGGTTTTGATATCTCAGCAACAATGGTTTTAATTATTACCTCTGATGGGTCTTTGGGAGGAATTGATTTATTTTGGGATTGTTTTAGTTGTTTTGGTTTTTTCTTGTTAATGTACTTTGATTCTAAAATATGTTTACACTGATAATAAATTTAGGATCATCCTAGTCATTAAAACCCTTAGGCAAAATAATTTTAGTGGTCTTCATTTCTGTTTCAGAAGAGTTGTGCCTCAGTGCTCTCACATACAATAATGTCCTCACTTATCAAAATCTAATAGCCCAAAGAAAGGAATAATTCTGGTGTGGGTGTAAGGTGTATAGCCAGAGCCACAATAAAATGCAATTACAGAACACTTCAGCTCTAGTTCCATTTAACTCCAAAAAAAGCCCTATAAAACTGTTTCCAAGTGTACTCCAAAATGTGTTGTAGGATGTTAAAATTCTCAGTTCTGTATTTCACAATTTTCTGTAAAATAATATCATTACAGAGCAACGTGTTCAGGATTCCATTAAGTGTCATATTTATCAGACCAAATATGTTTACATATTAAAAATTTGGGTGCTGCTAAGTTATTGATATTGTTAAAAGTTTACAGGTTTCTTCTGCTGTTTTTGCTTTCACATTAAAATTGTGCTACTACCTGACCTTAGCCTAAAAAAAAAAAAAAAAACCTTTAAAAAAAAAAA
>WEKY01051673.1:0-11539 GCA_013390045.1 Picathartes gymnocephalus | reverse complement strand
GTTTTTTTCAGTATGGATTCTAGGACTTCCTGTAGCATGAAAGGGCCTAATTCGGAGAGGGAAGCAATTGTACTCCCAGGTCTGTGTCCACTCCCTGGCTTTGGGAAATGAAAAGCCTATTTCAAATCTGCATAATTTCCTTCAGGTGTGTGTGATTTTATTTGGCAAAATCAGGCTTTTTTTTCTTTTAAACTGGGAAATGCTTAATTCTGAGTTTTACAAGGTAAGTCCAACTTGAAATACCTCAGCAGGGTGTGATTTGGTGCTCTTACAAATAGAAACCCTTGGATGTTTTATGGCCACGAGTATTTGTGATAGGTCTGTTTTCACATGTCTGCATTTTCTGCCACTGCCTCAAATTTTCTGCCTTCATCTCCTCCCAATGCAGAGGACCACTGAGATCCCCAAGACCCCAGAAAGAAAAGCTAGCTCATGTTGCCATGGACAAATAAACATTCATGGTTCCTTGAGTTGGGAAAATGTTCAAGGAAGCCTGCTTTGACTAAAAAATACAGTTTAGGTGGAAGGAACCAGAAGTACTTATGCAGTTACCAAATAGCTTCATTTGAAAACAAGAGAGTTTTGAAAATATCAACAACTTGTCTACAGAATATTTTAATGAAACATTTCAATTTCAAAAGGTCAGCATATTTTCCCAGTGTTATCTTCCAAAAGAAAATTTGCAACTTTCTTTCGAAACAGGCCTGAATGCAAAAGGCAAAAAGAAAGAAAGAACAACAAAGAGCGTGAAAAACCCCAAATACTTATTTTTAGGTAACATTATTGTTTCGGGGTTTATTCCCACTTTTTCACTTCACTATAAAACAAAAGTTTTACTTTGACATTATTTTATTTTTTCAAACAAAAAAATTGGCTATTGATCCAAAAAACTCGTGACCTTCCTAGCTCTAATAAGAAGCAGTAATGACAGAGCCAAAAGACCCTTTGCATTTTATCAAATATAGTGATTTGACTGGCCTCAGACATTGTGACAATCTCCTTTTCTTTTTTCAAAAAATAGTGGGGATCTTATCATAGTCTGAGGAAAATTAGTGAGTCCAGTACAGCAAGTTGTTTCATGTGTTCCCTGTGGGAAGTCAAATTCCTTGGATGAGAGATGCCACTCCTAGTGTTCAAATCTAACTGGCAGCCACCTCAGTTCAACTTTAAAATAAATGGTTGGAGAGTAAAAAGCTTTGTACTTGTCCAGATGTCACAGAAACAGATGTAGAAAGTAGGTCTTGCACTGGGAGAGCTGTGAATATCTTTGTTTAATTCTCCTAACCAAGAATTGTCTGAGGTACTACAGGATAGTACCTCACACAGCTGCTCTAGGGAATACTTCCTTTCTTTTACAGTTTATGGTTTAGAAACAAAAGTACGTTGGGTTTTACTCTGGATTTACAGAATGACAGAAAGAAGTGCAAGTATTTTTTTCAGAATGTTCTGGGGAACCTACAGTTGCCTCACAGTTGCCATTATTTTCAGTGTGTAAATATGTATGAGGTCAACAAGGATACTGCCAATGTTGTGGTGGGTGGAAAAGGAGGGGAATGAGTTAAGTCTGAAAGGTTTTCATAGTTAGCTTTTTAATACCTGCCTAGGTCCCAGTCCTCTGTGATTAATTTCCTCAGCTGGTTGCAGGATTGAACTCCAAGAAGTGAAGTCTCTTAGATATGACTGAACCCAACTGAACTGCTTTTTTGAAATAAGCAAAGACAATAGTGATTGAGCAACAATTTGCTCTGCTTTGTGTTCTGAACATGCAGGGTTTGATTAAAATGGGGAAGTTCATTTATTATCACTCTTTTTTTTATTTTCTCTTAAAAAAAAAAAAAGAGAAGTGATTTTGAGGATACTAACCAAGAGGCCATCTGACCTGCAGGGGAGCCAAATTTAAATGAAACTGCTATTAGTCCAACCACAGCCCTGTTGTCACTGATGCCATCACGTACAGCAGTGCAGAGAAAACCCAGAAGTTGCTTAAGGTTGCTGCATTTTATATCTGCTTTAGGCTGGAGCAAACGACCACCAAGACACAGTGAGATACTCCCAGCACTGTGCATGATGTCTGATAGTGAGCAGTACTGTCAACCTCAAGCAGTCAGAAATCTAGAGTCAGACCCCCATTCTGTCCCCACACAACAGACAGATGACTTCACCTATAAAGCTTTAGACAAACATAAGCCCTGCCATTTGAAGGGAAGAACTGCCTTTTGAAAGTGAAACCTCTGAGTTTTGCACTCTGCAGCTATGAGAATTAAACTCTGATTATTGAACAAGAGCTGATGTTCTGAAATACTCATATGAGTCCAGGAGCTGAAGGTTTAGGAGAAGAACCAAAAATTTGTTCTATTCACACACACAAATACGAAAGGTGCTAGATCTGTGCCAGTATTCCCAGAATTTTAATACCAAACCCAGACTTGGAAGAATAGTGACTTTTAATGACCATTGCTGGCCTGAAGACTTATTTCATAGACTTATTTCATGCATAGATTTCTTAAAACTGAACAGCAAACTCCATAGTTTACTAATATATTAGGAACTAACAATTTAGAGTTCATTTTGTGTTGTCTAAAAACTACTGCATTGGCAAATGAGTAATCAGAGCTTTAAGAGGGGTTTTAAGAGAGAACAGCATAGTCAGCCATATAGCTACCACTTTTATTACAATATTGTTGCAGTTTGAACAATCATTAATCTGGCCTTTGTGATTTAGAAAGGATGGGGGCTAATTAGCCCTTTAACTGTCTAGTAACCTAACAAAAAGTTTTAAATAAATTGTTACTGGTGCCATGACAGATGTTCTACCACAGAGTGTGATACATAGCATTTACCTTTCTTTTGCTCAGTATCATGTCATTGCAACAGTTTAATTTGCTGGTTTTGTACTGACCACTGACTGAAGGCAAAAAGGTTAAAATGCAAGTTTAATAGTTAACTTTTATTGCTAATGTCACAAGCAAGAAAGAGTTAATGGTGCCCTAAAGTGGAGAACTGAGAGCTAACGGTGACCAATGGATCTAGTTCTCAAGATCTGCAAAGCATTTGTGGAATTTTACATTTACCTCATAAAAGACAAGTAAGAAAATCAATAGTGTGATCTTTCCAGAACAGAGGTTCCTGCTTCAAAACATTCTATGTCCTGCCACTGATCTGTTTGTAAAGTAGTTTATGTCATACATCTTCAGCACTCCTATTTCAAAATGTAGCAATTTCCTTTAGCTGAGACACAGTCGTTATGTTGTGTTGCTTCATGTGAATAAACATTGTATTCCACGGTGTAATGGTTAGCAAACTAAAAATCGAACTAAAACGAGTCCATCTACATGATGAACATGGAGCACAGAGGTATTACTAATTGCTCAAATTAGGAAAAAAGAAATAGCCACATATTCATATTTAATCTTACCCAGCACATTACTTGCATTGACAAATCTTGCTGGTGCAAGACAAAAATTATTTTCACACTCTCAAAAGTGAGACTGCACCAGACCATAACAGTAAAAACCAATTCGACCAAACAAAAGCCTTTAAAACAATCTAAAAATTAAAAGCTGAGGAAAAAAAAGGACTAAAATAATCAGAAATATCTTTCTCCTCTAAAAATGTTCTACTATGGGAACAATTGTGGTCTTTCAGTACCTGAAAAGAAAGATGGAAAGGGTCTTCTTATAAGGACATGTGGGGACAAGGGCAAATGGCTTTTGGTTACCTGTTATATGGCAGTCACATGGAGTTACAGTATCTGCAGCACAAATACAAGTCCCTCAAATCTCCATTCCTGTCAATGGCCCTGGAGAACACACAGTTCCCTTCTTTTCAGTCCTTCACTTCTGGGTACAGCTCTGCATCATACTGAGTTCTGGTTCTGCCATCACAACCATCCCACAATGCCTACAGGTCAAGTTCCATGCAACATCAATGTTTCAACAAGAGACAGAGATCCTCACCACCTCCACTGTCACCTGGACTGAAGTGTGGTCACCTGCCCTGTCTTAGGAATATCTGTCTCTTGTCTAACTGTCCTGGGGGTAAGAACTTCCTATTTCCCTCCTAACTACTGTATTGCCTCCAACACTGAAAAATCTTAAGTTGTGATGTAGGAACAAATATTTTAAAATCTCTTTCCAATACAACATGCATTGTGCTTCCCTGTGGTGCCTTTGAAAACATGAAAAACATTTTTCAGAAAGATTTATTAGTTCTTTAGCCACTGCCAAATTCTCTAGTGTGGTAAATCATCGCTTTATGACATTCTTTCAAGAAGATTTTGTAACTTTTCTAGTACATCACAAAAGCCATGGTTTCCACATTCTGATTGTACATCCCATTCAACGAGGAGCAGCAAAGCTGGAATTTCACTGCCTGAAATGCCTTCTGAAAGTCACTCACATTTCTGCCTTTCTTTCCATGAATAAAGAGAATACTGTCTTTTGGTCATACAGACACTGTCCTGCCCCCCATCCAAAAGGTAATGAGTTTTGCTCTAGAACACAGAGGATGTTGGCCATTTATGAAGCCAGAACAAGGAGCTAGTTTTATTCTTACTGTTTTCTGTCAATCCTACCCACAAGTTTAAGCTGTCCTTTAAGTGCAGATTTTTTTTAATTTGTGGGCCCACCAGAATACAACAACCTTATCAGTTGCCATAATAGAGTATAACACTGAAAATAGGCTTCAAACATATAATTCCTAATCTCTAACATTGATTGATGAAAGTTACCGGCAGTGTGTAAAACATTCCCAAGAGAAACTTGCACAGCTATTTAAACATACTTGGGTGTTAAATAAGTTGAAAGATACCCATCTCTCACTTATCCAGCTAGGAATTCCTGAACCACCAGTGATTTGGGATTTTGCAAACCTCACTAAACCTCAAATATTTAGCACACTTCCTTCAGGCATATAAAACATCCAAACATCAGATCTTTTTTCCTGGTAGACTGCGCATCATGTGTGGATACAGTGAGAACAGATTTCTGGCTTGGAAAGGCTTCTCATATCTTGCAAGCCAGCACATGATGTTCTCAGGCTCAGTTTTAAGAGACCAAGTGCAAAAGCCACTTTCAAGCAGATTTATCTGCCAGAAGCCAACCTACCTGTAGTAGCTGTTATGCCACCATACTCTGGGGACTGGTTGCTGATGGGCGAGGGGGCAGAGGGCACTTCCACGGAGGTGGCAGATTTAGCTGGGGAGAACGGCGCTGGGGAGGGAGTTGGAGCAGCAGGTTCACTCAGAATGATTTCTTCTCGTAATTCTGCTGCAGAATGAGAGAAAACCATCAAACATAGCTAAAGGTAGAGTCAAGGAACATTGAGAAACTTTAAAAAAAAAATGCAAGCAGTTAGGTTCTGTAGAGTGTATTTCAAGAAATACATAAAAGGAACCACAAATCTTTGAAACATCTACTTCTGTAAAGTTCACATTACAACCTCCAGTGTACCTTCAGAGGACCTCTTAAAGGAAAGTGCTATTTTTCCTGTTAGATAGGCAGGAAACTGGTGATGGACAGCTTAAGGGTTATACTCCTGTAATGTACTATTACATATCTAAAATTAGGGGTCCAGTCTGAGTTAGGCATTCCTACATCTTCTAGAGACATTGGAAAGAAACAGGAGTCTCCAGGGCATTCCTGTGGCTTTTGGCCATGATCTTTCCTTGTTGACTAAAAAAGGAGGATATTCTGGATGGTTTTAGCTGCTAAAGGTATGTGGAAAATGTGCAAGGATAAGCAACTTGTTTGTTAAAAACCCAAGAGGCTATGAACTAAATTCAAGTCCTTCAGCACACAGAAGATAGTACTCCAATCCCTGAAATGTTTTTCTTCCCATAAATCTACAGGGTGACAAATTAGGCCACAGGTAATATGGAAAATGAAACTTTCCTGAAGGCGACAGAGAGGTTTAATTTGCCAAAATTAATGGGAAATGCAAGTAAGGAAGATCACTGAGGGCCTCTCATTACAAGGGGTTGCCCAGAGTAGAAAAACTAAAGGCAATCGCTGGTTGCTTCTGTGCTGGCAAGGCAGTGTGGAGTGGAGCAGGACTCAGAATCTCCTTCTGCAGAAACAACAGCTTTGCCATTTGTCTTTTCTCACTCCTGCTATCTCTTCCTCTTATTTAGACTGGTACAAATCCACTGATATCAGGGAACCTATTAAAACAGAGTCCACTGAAATTCAATGGTGGCTTAAAAAGATTAACTACGGTAAAAGGTTCAGTACAAAATTTTCTTACTGAAATACCACATGAATACTTAGGAATGGGGTTTCAGACATCCAGAGTGACACTATGAAGCAGGCAGTTCTCTTTCAGAATGTATTAACCAGGGATGCCTCCCAAATGATTTATTTCACATCACGATATAAGTGAAAACCACTTTTTTCCTGGATAAGCTTCAGCAGGTTAGATAAGGATAAAGATATGTCCTAACACAAAAAGTAGAGAAATCAGTGGAATAAAACAATAAATAATGAATAAAAGAACAGACTCACCTGTGCTTCCTTCTCCCTTCATTGCCCTCATTAGCTCATTAGCTTTCTCCTGACAATGAAGTGATTCTAGCAAGTACAATACGTAGTCATCGAACATCAAGTGAATAAGGTGAAAAGACCCTGGTAATAAAGTGAACAAACAAAAAAGCCATTGACTGTCTCAACACACTCATTGAATCAATTATTACAGTATTTAAAACAAACAGCCCTGAATTAGACTGCCTCCATGTACTGAAGTATCTCTCTTGCTCAAGGTAAGCGAGGTCAAAGTAAAACTGGTGAGTAGGAAACTGTTCATTCCTGGATTTACACAGGCTTCTACAACCAGTTGTGGCTTAGGGTGCAAGAACACTACCTAGCTGAGAGCTGGGCCTTGAAGGATTCTTCTTCTCCTACATTAGCACTGAATGTCAGTTTTGACAAGTGCACTACGGTAGAATTTTTTCCTATTGTCTGAAGGATGTATCATTTCTTGTCAGAAGTAGAATTGGAAACTGGCTGCCTTAGTGACACACCCTGGTATGAATTTTCTGAACTATCTTCACAGAAAGGAAGTGAGTTGCTTCCCATCATTTATAAAGACTACATATCAGGGATGATGAAGAAATGTTAGCCCTAGATCAGAAACGAAAAGAAAAAAGAGATATGTAAGAAGAGACCACAGATGCATTTTGGAGGGGGGAAGTAAGACAAGCAAAGCATCAGAACAGCGACCTTGTGCCATGCCCTCCTGGAAGGACTAACGCCCATCTGCACGGGGACACTGACAAGTATCAAGGTGGAGTTTGTTCAATTTATGCAACAGACTCCATGACACGAAGTACCTGTAGTAGTTCCAGACAGGACTTTATCATACGATGGGTTTGGTTTTTTTAAAGCTCTTTTGTTCATTTAGACGTGCACGGAGTGTTTAACACATGTTCATTTAAGTCACTAAGTAACTCTGACTAGGACAAGTACAGCGAGGTTAAAATAATAGCTCATCCAGCATCTAGTTTAAATCAGAGAAAAGTCAGCATCTGAGCTAGAAACAGAGATCAACTACTGCCAGATAAAAAACCTCAAAAATATCTCATGTGGAGGTATTCCTTTGGAAATTCCATTATTACATTTGAGGAGAAATACTTTCATGGGGAAAAGATCAAACAAGTTCCCAATTCAATCGAATTTCATAATGACTGGTTTCTTCACAGGAAAGTTAGATTTATCTTCAGATATTAGCTTTTATCACAATGAAGCATAACTACCCCTACTCCAACTTCTGTACTCAAGCATGCTGCTGTAGGGCAGAAGTGGTTTGAAAGACCCAATACCCTTATTCAATTCTAGCTGGCAATTCAGCTTTCAGAGTGACTCTGAGCACATTCTTTTCCTTTGTGGCCCCAATGGTCTTTGTGTTTCATCCTCTCCCGCCACGCCTCCATGGTTTTGTCGTCACTGATACGGGCTGGGCACACCCCCTGGGAGGTGAACGTGTCCCTATGCTCTTGGGCCAGGCAGCACAGAAATAGGACACACCTGATTGCAACACTTTTGCTATGGGGAGGAAATTTGGCTGCTGATGAACCTGAAGCATCCAGTTCTTCATTTGTTTCATGTGACCAAGCAGATCAAAATGGTAACAAGTTTCCCCAGCCTTTCAAGGATAAAAAGTGGGGATTTTCATTTTACTGCAGAGAACTTGTTTTTAAAAATCTTCAGGGCTCAAAGTCTTGTTAAATAAAGTCCTATTCGATTTAGCAGTGCAATGAAGACAGCAGACATGGCTGAGCACCTTGTTACTGACCTAGGATTTCCCCAGTGGAAACCTAGATTTTCAAGAATCTCTACAAAATGCTCACTCTTCTCCTAACTACAGTTTTTCAGTGGGAAGTTTCTATTGACTCTAGTGCAGTTACTACTGATATGTATCTTCAAGGTAAGAAAAACAGGCTAAAATGCTGGCAAAATTCATGTAGTGGTATAAAGCTCAGGGTATTTACTATTTTCCATCAAACTCCTTACTCAGCCTTCATAAAAAAAAAAAAAGGAAAGTTGCTTGTAGTTTCATAAAAATATTTGGAAGTGTGAGCTCTAAACACTGTAACGCTAGCAAGCAAACAACAAGAATCCAAAATCTGCTATTTAAAAAAATGTCTTTGTTTTTGGGGGGTCTAACGCTTTATTTTGAAGACTTTGGGTTGGCAATACTGAATGCAGCATTTAAAAACACTCCAGTGCCCTTGTCATTCTTTTGAATTTCTCTCTTCCTCTCCTATTATTTCTCCCACAGTGTATTTTTAAGCTCTGTAGAGAGTTTTTGAGCCCAAAATTTGCGTGAAAGACACCAGACAAACAAGGTTTTGGTACTGAATGAATGCAATATTTTTATATTTTTAAGTAAGTCGAATGAAATGTAAGCTATAGAGTGAAACTGGTATCAGGGCATGCCTTTCAACCTCACAGTGAATGGCTATTCAGCACAATGTACCATAATTTATTCTGTGTTTGCAAGCTACTCTTTCTCACATCAAACCGTTGGGTTCTTTCAAGTCTATATTTAAATGTTGAAATGGATCCAGTTGTAGCCAGCAAATTAATCACTTCTTTAGGAAAAGGTAAGAAGTCATTCAAGAGACTGTAGTTACAACAAATAAATAGCATTTGGCTCTAACTTTCAGGGGTTAACAGAAATCATGGCAATGCCCAGCTAAGGCACAGTAAGTATCAGCATCTATTAAGAGATAGAGCAATTATGTGTATGTGTAACCAACAGTGAGATTTCCAGATCTGGAGAAAATCATGGAGTTTCTATTACTAATTAGTTACTTTATACACCGGGTGCATTACCCAAACATTGCCACCAACTGTGCCTTTGATATGCATAAGCAGGAAGGAGGGAGGCAGGGAGGGAGGGAGGCAGGCAGAGAGAAAAAAAGAGAGAGAGAGCAGCTTTTTTTTTCTACCAGAGATTGTTTCAACCTGCCCATGTCACCATGCTTAAAAGCTCTGCAGATGAAATCTTTGTGCCAGTCCCTCCAATGCCAGGTATTACAACTTCCTTCAATCAGACTTTGGAATCATCTGTTTCAAAGGTAAAAATACACTGTCCTGAACATAGTAAAAATCACATCACCTAACACATTATTTCACTTCAAAAAAATTACACTGTGAGCATCTTAGTCTATATATTGTTTGAGGTGGAAAAAATGATTAAAAATCAGTCCGCTGAAACAGTTTCCAATGCAGTAAAAATTCAAAACTTTTTATCTAAGTTAAGAACAAATTATATATATGTAAATATTTAGAATAGTGGATCAGTCTTCGTTTCTCTCCACAGAACTCACTTAATGCATATATAATTCTGAAAAGCTAGAAAGAACTGCATAAACTAAGTGCAGAAGAGTTTCTGCCATCTAGCTCCGAGCTTTTGACATTCAGGGGTTATTCTTTTGGAACCTGCTGAATTCTACTTCATGAAGAATATATCAAACGGCCTTGCAGTGAAAGACTAGCATCATTAATATTGATTACTATAAATTTGTGTCCATTTGTGACACTTGGGTAGGGATAGCCCAGGCTTCTGCCTGATAGGATAAGGATATGGTTTTGATATTCAAAACTTCAGGACTCCTCCTGCCTCCCCTAGCATTGCACCTGAATATGTTGGTGTTTTTTGCTGAAAATTGTAATCACTTTGGGGATGCTCACTATCCTGATGTCATTAATACCTGTTTGGAAAACTCTTTAACAATGGAAATGAAATTAGTGTCAGAATAAAATATAAAATGTTATATAAATATATAAAACATTATATAACTATCATATTCTATCTAACTGACATTATCCAAATTTATGCTATGAGATGGTTCTAAAAGCATAAAGGACATCAAAGCACAGCCAGCAGAAAACCTTGCAGTTGTTCAATGCAATACCCATATAAAACCATTCTTTATTGATCTTTCTAGAAATATATTCAGACAAATGGGCATTTCTAAAAAGCATCCCTCATGCAAAGTCTGGTCCCAAGTGACTGAATGTTCACACTCATTGCACACCAGTCTACTCATTCTTGCTTTTAACTGATTTTAATCTGAACTGTTTGCATTCCAGGACAAAGTCCCCTTTCAAACAGTGTAGAAAAGCAACATGCTTTTTAATTTAAAAAGTAAAAATCTATTTTTTCATCCCCACTAAATTCTTAAAAAATGGAAGAGACTTTCTCCAGATTATAGAAGCACACTCACTTTGCAAAGACCAGTTTCACACGCTTTAAGAGGAGAGCTGGCAAAGTATTTCACTGGAGAGCTTTTCATCCAGTTCAGCACGAAGTCATCTCTCTTGGCTCAATAGGTGGCCAGAGTGGTTTGGGTAAGCAGGCTCACTTTGCACTGAAGTGCATTAGGGAATGCTCCTGTAATGGACTCCCCCAGCTGCCCTGGGACTGATCCCTGCAGCTCCAAACAGCAAACAGAAGGAAGCAGCAACATTTTCATCTCTCCTGGCTGCGGCTTGCAGACAGACATCTGTTTGAGCATTATTTCCAAATGTCAATAGCCCCAACCTATTTTTTAATAGAGCACTGGACATGTGAAAACTGGTTATGTGTTCACCTAAAATATACATTACAAGCTGAGGTACAGATTATTTTGACCATGGCATGCAATTATTACAAGAAAATCCAAGTACCAAAGCTGGGTGCGCTGTGCAAAGTCATGTCCCGAATCACTCGAGTGCCAAAACAGGACCACATCAGGAGAAACTGCTGAGCTACTTTCTTCAAAGAGCCTTGTCTCTTGGCAGCTACCTGCAAGAAGACAGATGTGTCTGACATGGAGAAACTTTTATTTCTACCAGCAATACAGCTGAATGATGCACACATCCACCTTCTCTTTTTATACTGAAAAAACTACTTTCCATCATCCTCACATTAAAATATACACTACAAATTAAACCCAAACTCAAAATGGTCTTAGACAGAAAACCACCTTAGAACCATGGACAACCTTCAGAAAGCGGAAACAATAAAGTATTATTCAAGACTGGATCTCCTTTATACA
>WEKY01051647.1:36859-60416 GCA_013390045.1 Picathartes gymnocephalus | reverse complement strand
TGAGAAGGAGTCCAGAGGAGGGACACCGAGATGATCAGAGGGAGGGCGCATCTCTCTTACAAGGAAAGGCTGAGTGATTGTTCAGCCTGGAGCAAAGCAGGCTCTGAGGTCACCTAATTGAGGCCTTCCAGCACTTGAAGGGAGCCTCCAAGAAAGAGGGACTAATTACAAGAGCATGCAGTGGTAGAACAAGGTTGAATGGCCTCAAACTGAAAGAGAGTAGATTTGGCTAAGAAATAGGGAAGAAATTCTTTACTGTGAGAGTGGTAAGGCACTGGAACAGGCTGCCCATAGAAGCTGAGGATGCCCCATCCCTGGGACTGTTCAAGGCCAGACTGGATAGAGCTTTGAGCAACCTGGTCTAGTGGAAGGTGTCCCTGCCTGTGGCAAGGGCTTACAAGTAGGTGACCTTTGAGGTCTCTTCCAACCCAGGCCATTCTATGATTTCATGATTTATTTAAGGGAAACACAGTGAAAGGTAATACGCCTGCTAACTTCATCATTACAAGGTAATGAACAGCTTTTTAAAAACAATCTGGCATATATTTTTTCAAATTGCATCTACTACAGCAAGGATAGATAATTAAGAGTTCTGAAATCTCAGGCTTTCAAAAAATAATGCACCTGTGCAAATTCTCTCCTGCACTTGGTGCAAGAACTCAAATGAATCCAGCTGGTTAGCACAAAAGGAAGGCTAAAGACTGGAGCCAGTGTTTTGATGTGGGGTCTCCCCATATTCATGATCAAAAAGGCTACTCTCAAAACTAGAAAGAGTCAGCATGGAAACTGATCTACTAACTAGGAACATGGCATGTTTCACTGCATCAAAAACAACACAACACTACCAGCCTTGGAAGCTCAGGTGACTAAGTCTTAAACAAGACTACAAGGCATGTAGGAGGAAAGCCAGGATCTCATGGATTATGGTAAATTCAAGCACAAGACACTGCTTTAGTACGATATAGTTGTTTCAGTGGAAAAACATCCATAAATTACCAGCTCAAAACTTCAAGTATCTATAAAAGAAGCATGTGTAACTTGAGACAAATACAGGGCCATGTGTTAACTCACCTACAGCATAGGAAATGAAGTTCACAACCAGAAGACAGGTATAGCTCTGAATCAGCATAAAAAAATGGAAACGACTTACCAGAGCAAGTGAGAATTCAATTTTATTCTTTCTACAGGAACTTGCCTTTTCCCCATCTATAGAGGTTTTCTGAACTCAAAACACTGAAGGACCAAGAGAAGCATGCAAGCCTTGGACTTATTCCATGGTAAGGCAATCCCCTTCATGTTGGGGACATCAAAACTTGATGGTTTATTTCCTCTAAAAGGAATGGTCATACAGAAGAGCAACAGCCTGCAGAACTACTCACTGTTGCACACAAATGTTTCTTCCTGGCAAAATACTAATTTAAAATACTAAGTAATAAAGAGCTGCAGCAAGAGACAAGGACAGAAATTAAAACACTGGTATATTTAGAAATGCCAGAGAAGCTCTTTGCCTCACAGTAAGATCAATGACTGCATCTAAGTCTTCCATAATCACAGGCATTTATTAACTGCTCATCTATGTAGACTGAGGAGGCAGGCAGGATGGCTGTTGCTGTGAGTGAAGGAAACAAGGTGAAGCGGCTGGGATGAACCAACACTGGCAAGCTGTGAGTTATTAGTGATCTCTTCACAGAAGCTTCTGGACAAATGACTGACTTGAGCAGCTTTCTTCAAAAAACATCAGCAGGCTCCGTGTCACACTAACCTCATTCAAAATTTTGGAGCTAGCTAAGGGTTTTATACAGGTAAACACACTTACAGACCTCAAAAAACCACAAATTCTCTCTTGCTTTCTGCAATTCAGCGTATTTATAAAGTGACTTAATTCTGTCATAACTAAGTACTGCATTCAGCCAAGCTTCCTTGGGCCCCATCTTTTCCAGCTGCCACAAAGACACTCACCCCATTTTACTGTCCCACTTGGGACAACAGAAAACAACAGCACCTGCTTCCTCATCAGTTTGCTGTATTTAATAATGCAAGATCATGCAACCATATTCAGGAAAATAAGCTGGAAGAAGGAAGTGCCGTGCCAGTGTCAGAATCCAGCAGCATCCATCAGAAGAACAGTAACAGCCAACTTCTCAATCGCAAATAGCTGTTTCTGTGCACTTCTGCATGGAAGCCACAAGAGCACTCTCTAACAGAACTTACTGTTATAAATAATTTGTAACTGTTCTTACTGTTCTCTAATAAGGTAATTGGAATCCAGATTAGAAGGCAAGTGGGAGACATGATCATATTGGAAGATAAACTTGTGAGAAAGAACTTGAACAGACTAAGTATGTACAAGCTCCCTTAAAAGATTTTACTAAATTCTTAAATTACAGCTACCATTAAAAAGGCGGACCAAGAACATGCATCTGATTTTTGATGTCTCAGTGCTACAGCTGACAACATCTCTGCAGACATTCTACCTGAAAAATCATATGTATTGAGTCCTTCCCAAAACCAACTGTGTGTCTGTACATCAGCATGCAGTTTTGGACTACTTAAGTTTAAAATTTACAAACAAATTACTCACTCTTTTGTGCTGCCTGGCCAATCTTGCTTTAGTCTCCTCCAGTTCTTTGTGAATCTTCAGGACATGCTTATTCATCTTACGAATTGTGGAATGTAAGATCTCCCAGATATAAAACCTAGGAAAGACACAATGCTCAAAACACCACATTACACACTACTTGAAAATAGGAAATTAAATGTAGTTTCTTAACAGCAAAATGTAAGTGGGAGAATTAAAAATCTAAGTATCATTTAAGGAGACATCTACCAGAGTGAACGAACACATTCAGCATATAGGAAAGCATACTTACAATGCAAGAAATCCTAACAATCAGTTCTTGACTATTTGTTGCAGTACACGTCAGAGTCAGAATTTTATTTCATGTATACACCGCAAGACTATTAACACCAAACCTGACTCCTCAGATCGAACAGTTCTCCTGATCTCAATATGCAATGTAACAGTGGTGGTACAAGTTACATATGGCCCCCAAAAGCCAGGACCATGCCAAGCCAGCAGCCACACAATACACAGACACAGATTCTGTACAGGAACAGTTTCACTGCAGCAGGCTTAGACACTACTAGCAAAATGACATGCTAGCAGCAATCTTGTGCTGTCACACCAACATTCACACCGCAGCTCAAAAAGAAAAATGTCAAAGTACATATTTTGTAGGAAGTGCAAAAGCCTAATTGTACCTTATTCCACTAGGGAGTTTTCAAAGATTAAACTGTGTACTAGCAACTTAAAAAAGCAATTCAAAGACAAATAACAACCCAAACTAAGTTCTTGTTACCTAGTAAAATCATGTGCCAGCTCTGAAGAAAAGATCCAGTTTGCTACTGCAGCACAGTCGACAATTTGTGTCCGAATCATCTTGTCCACAAGCACAGCAATCATCTGCATTTTGTGAAAGACAATACACACACAATCTGTGTAAAATATTCCAGTCTCAGATAAAACCAGAGATCATTTGATGCAACTCTACATCCGTGGCATTACTGAGTAATTTTGAATACTTTAGCAAACTGGGTAGTCTAGCGTAAAACATTCCAAATGAGCGGATCTGTATCAATTACATAAAGCATTCTAATTTTGTTAACAAACATATCTACTTCTGAAAGTAGATGTATGCATACATACTCTGATACAAAAGCAAAAAATACAAGAATCAGGGTTGGAACTGAGGCTCTGAGAGACACAAGCCTTAGTATTTGACACCAAAGTAGTCCAACCAGAGCACATATACCTATCAGATCACCATAAAGAAGGAGTTGCTGTTAGCCTACTCTCCTTGAACTGCAACAGCCTTCAAATGTGACAATAAGCTTTTCTCTACAGGGCCCATTAACTTCAGGACAGAATGAACAAGCATCATGGAGTCAGCGGAAGGGCATACTTGCTACAGGCACTGCCATGATTCTGAGGGAGTTGCAAGCCATCTAGCAGGCAACTGCAGAGAAGAGTTACTGACTAAAGAAGATGTAAGCTGTTCAGAAAAAAGGGCTTATCTTAGTTACTCATGTGATTGAATGCCACAGTATCTAAGAACCACAGCCTGCACTGTATTTATCCTTACAGCCACCCGTTGTCAAATGAGGAAGTGTAACAAATCTCCTTTTAAGGAAGGAAAATTAAAATAACTGAATGAATCATGCAGAGGACTCAGCACTCAACTTTCAAGTCCTAGGATAGTATCCTATGCTCTACTTGTCTTTCTGCATTGCCAGGAAGGATTTCTGATTGCTTAGCCTGGTCTTCCAAAACACACACATCTAGGATTTTGAGAAAATACTTAATCTCAAAGTTTCTCTTTATGAAGTCACCACCACCAGCTTGCTTTTAAGTCCAGGGACTACTGACTCCTGCTGTTAAATCACTACCTGCAGCACAGACTTTAAGCTTTAAGCCCAACGAGCACTGTTGGTCTGAACCAAATCAAAGGGTGTTCTCATAGAAATGGGAGTAGGGTGAACAGCCTGAAAACAGACTCTGGACAAGTGCCCTGCTGTGAAGGCACCATTCCTTCTGTGTGACAAGGAGGTTGAGGACCCAGGAATAAGAAAAAAGTGCTTGATTAGATGCAAAAAACACTGAACTGTAGTAAAAGCAAGATATGAAAATTTAAGTTCCATGATTAAGTAGAACAGCAAACAGCAGACCTTCCTCACTTTTGCACTTGAGATTTTTTAAAGGGATCTTGATTAATTCATAACAATCTAACATAACTATTTAGTCTGAGTTTGAAACCTCCATCTCAGTTTGGTCATGCTGCAATACAAACAAATGAAGAGGAAGCTGATACAGATACTACACTGCAGTAATGAAACTTCTTCTGATGCAGTTAAGTGGCAGCAAAAAGTAGGGCAGACTGTAAATGTCAGACTTTCAAGGTCAGTAAACTGGGTAATAACTTAAATATATTTTTTTAAAATCCTTTTTTGATGTTTTTAAGCGAGGTAACAGCTTGCATAGGATAGTGACTTCTAGGTGCTCATTTTTTTCACTAGAGAATTGTAGCAGATGCAAGGATTACTCCTGGTTCTGTGGCATCACTTATACTCTGGCCTGTGCAACTGAGAGGTACAGTCCACTTTCCAGCACAGAAGCCCACCTTCCAGCAACACGAACAAACTGGCAAGGAATATGTGAAGTCACTAACACAGGCAAAGTCAACCTCAGTTCCTCATTGATTTGTATTCATAGAAAAATGACAGCTGAGGTAAAACACAATTGATATGAAGAAACTGACCAGCTTAAACAGCCCAGGCATCTTCTGTAGGTCTTTTAGGGTGTTATTTTCTCTGGCTCAAGAATGAACATTATCACAGCACTGTCAGATTGATCTGTTCTGAACAGCCACTACTGCAGCTCTACTCACCCTGCCCACGGCAGTAGTGACTCCAGCATGAGCTCTGTGTAATAACTGGATAGCTTTCACTAGTACTTGTTGGGGGGGAAAAAAAAAGCCCTAAAAATCCCATGGCTTCTACATTTCTAGGATTGTGGCCTGTTTTAGATATGAGATCTACATCTTATTTAAATGTACATATTTATGTTGCTTTTCAATTTTGAACAAAACTATGGTTTTGTCAAAAGTTATTCTCGTGTTCAAGAACCAGCAGAGTATGGAACCTGAGTCTTGCGCTTTCACAGTGAACTCCTGAGAAAGAAGCAGCACCACTGATGGTACATATTTTATGTCCAGCCATCATTTTAGCAGTAACAACACTAAATACAATCTAAACTTTCCTTAAAATGACAACAGACAAGTTATTTTTACAGAATGTAAAATGAATTGTACATTTTTTTATTTACATATTATCTTCATATTTTATAAAAACAGAAAGGGTGAGATGTCACAGTATGCTTTTGCCCTGGCCAGGCTGAGCCTGTCATACTCTCCACCAATGAATTCATGCCATGTCATTGATGTTGGCAATGCCCAGACTATAACCTAAGCCAATCAGATAACCAACTGAGAGTCTTTTGAAATGTTCTGGGATAAAAGGAGCCACGGGAAAAATAAAGTTACAGTTCCTGTTCACCCTCTGCACGAGGTCAGCTGCTTTTTCCTTGTCTTCTGCGCACCCACGCACCCAACATATGACCTCTGTGAGGTGAAACTCAAAAAGATCCTTGACATTCCAGCCTCTTACCTGTGGATGATTCTTCCAAACCTCATACACAACCCTCAGAACATGGAGTTTCCCCTCATCACTTTCAGCAAGTGTTTTGAAGACTTCATGAAACCTTTTAATAGAAGTAAGTAGTCAATGGAGAGGCTGGGACCAGGTCAAAAGAGCAGCAGATATAAGGCAAGTGGTTAGGTTGGCCAAAATAAAATTATGTGACCATCTACACCATTTCTTAGACATCAGTTCCCTGGACAATATCACAATTCTGAGCTAAAATAGTCTACAAAGAAATGACATCTCCTAAAAGCAACATACATGTTCATGGTGAACCTACTTCCCGAAGCTAGGCTACATTCCTCATGGTCTCAAAAGCAGGAGGCACTTTTCTGCTTCATGTGCTTATCTATATACAGCTGAACCAAAATTTGTTGCCTTTTGAGCCTTAGACCTTCCTCTTAATGTTGTTTCCGCAACTTCAGACACTTATCCTAAGTGCCTCTTTTTCAAGGAGAGGCTGCTAAAAGCATCTATTTTAGCAGTTACTCTGACTGCCACACAGCATTCACAGCCCAGCTTGTTGTAATATAACTATAAAGCATAAGAGGCTCTTCTTGATCTCTTGGCTGCCACTGCTGTTGTGCAACAGAGAAAATACCACAGTCTAAGTATCTGAATCACCCTGCCTCTTTTACTCCTGATTGCAGGTTACTACCTACAGCTTCTTATCGACACTGCCTCTGTAGATCTTCCAGGCGCATGTTTTTGTAGTAGTTTTATCCATCTTTACGGACAGATAGAAAAATAACTTACTAAGATATATATGACTACCTTTCTTGTAACAAAACCACTTAAAATAAACTCCAAAACATACAGGATTAAAATTTTTATTCTAATTTTGCTAAAAATGGTGCAGTAAATTCTCTGCAGTTCCAGCATATCTTTAAGGGCTGAACGCTGAAATATTTTAGGATGGATTTTACTCTGCTTTAGTAGACAGAGGACATTAACAGCAGACTGTTTTGAAGTTTCATGTTTTCTTTTTTTTTTAATACAGGTGTAGTTGTCCTAGATTCATATTCATAGTACAAGATACTGCAATGGCAGCTACCCAGTCATTGAAATGTAGGGAGAATCCTTTTTTCCTTGCCATAATCAGCAAATGAGTAATACAAAAATGAAGTAATTTTCCAAACCTGTCTCATTTACTTAATTTACATCACGTGGCTGCAATGTATATATTTCTGTTAATTCCATTCACATATGTATAGTCTAGGATATACACTACTATTCCTTCAGTAAGCAGTGTCATTAGCTCTCCTAGTCATATTGCTTTGTGGAGTACCTACAACACTGCTGAAGCTTGCACTCCACTTCTTTTATCATGCATTTCACTGTCAGAATTAAACTGCCCCAAAATAATGCACATATTATACTTACTTTGCCAGGGCGCTGAAGGAGTGGCTAAAAGACTTTGCAGCTAGATGGAGCAGAGTCTGAACGAAGACTTCTATTTTCAGAGGGTTGAAAGTAAATCCTTCACCTGCAAGTTATTTGAATGAAACTAATAAATACTTCAAGTAAAGCATGTAAGCAACTACTCCTACATCTGTAGAGATAACTTATGACTTTAGCTCATTTTACAAGAGTTGCATCAACAGAGCTTCGCAGGGCTGAGCGAGGAGCTGGTAAAGACTTCCACAAAATGTGCACAGTTTCAGGCTCCAATTTTGCCATGGAGAAGATGTGCAGAATGCTTCTTCACCAACATGGAATTCTATCAGAGACACAGCCACATCCACCAACATGTGACAGCACTGATGGCAGCACAGAAAGTCAGGAAAGGAAACCGCAGTTGTGCACCAAGATGAGGGCCTGGAAGGCCATAAAGAAGGGGGCATGGGTGAGGAGGAGGGAAGGTAGGGATTATTAAAATACAGAGGCTGACCATTTAGGATATAAGAGTCCACCAGGCATGTACAGCAAATATGGCTACCAGAGTGAATGGTGTCATGTGCCCTCCTGCAGCTGCAGATAGGGAGAAGGGAGAGCACTAATTAGCGAGTAATGCCTAAAGCAAATCAGGAAACACGATGGTGGATCCCAGGGAAAAAAAATCCACCAAATCATTGCTGCTCTCTGCCTGTGTAGCTGAACCCTTGCAAATACTACAAAAACAATGAAGCATTTGTTATTGTTTAGATCACTTTTAAATCTCTCTCACACCCCTCACTCCATAAGGCGCTCAGGCTTTAGGAATCAGTGCTGCCTGTGGCTGCAAAGCTAGGGAGAATGTGAGCAGTCCCACTGTGAGTTTTCATCTTTGGGACATGCCGGTAGGCAGGCTGGCTGTCTTATCTGTTGTGGGAGTGCTCTGTGGTGAGGGAAGCTCTTAGGACGGAAACACTGAATTTCAGGGATGAGGATGACAGTAAAAACTGCCCTTTGATGTTGAAAGCAAAGGGGATGTTAAATTCTTTTATTCCATCAATAATTGCAAGAAAACACACCTCAAGCACTAAGTTACCTCTATGAGGAAAAACAGGCAGGCCTCTGCATGTAAGATGTTTACAACAAATCTAGCAGTGGTGTATTTACTGCTAAATTGAAATCAACTACTAGAAGGAAAAGCATACAGGTCTGTGAACCAACACACTCATAGCTCCAAAGCAAGGCAGATGAAAGCCTAACAGCTTGTATCTTACCATCATCATCATCCTGGTTTGGATTAGGCACATCTTTTAAAATGCTGAAGATTTCATCATTGCTGGCCTTATTTTTAATTGCAATTGTTAAGCAGAGTGCCACAGTATATCCAGGAAGAGACCCTGAACAAAAACAAAGAGGTCAAAAATATGGAAAGGCAAGTGAGCACTTTTAACATCAGTTTGCCTCACAGAGAAACAAGTACACTTCCCAGCTACACCTAAAACTTGGTGTTTCCAGTATCATTGTACACATCAATATGCCATAAAATTGCTCAACACATGTTCTGGTCTTCATGTTAAATTAAAAACTCGGAGTACAAACTTTAGACCTGAGCTCAGGCAATCACTTTCCTCACTAAAGCTCTACTTCAGTTTCCACCAGGTTTCTAAAAATACAATACTTCCTTGTTTTTCCTCACTGTGTATCTTTGATGATGACACTTTTATGCTTAGGACTGTATTTACACCGAGCAATAAAATGGTCCCTCTCTACCTCAGTCTTTATGGTATCTGTTCCTTCTCTATGCTCACTAAATCAAGTTTACTGGTAAAATATTCTAGTGCTTCATGAAGTTCGAAAAATAATTTCTCATTATCACTTCAGATGCTGACTTTTCCATAGTATTGTGCCCAAACAGGGGAAATAGATGAATTGTCCAATTTTAGACTTCTGACAAATAATACTGCACAACACCACAGCTGCATCAGCAATAGCGGCTTGATGTATGTGGATTGTCTTTGCTTCGTAAGTAACAGACAGGATTTTATTAGAGAGATCCAGGCTTAATACACATTAATAGCTAATGTGAAGCATATTTACCCATACGAAAATCATGTATATATATTTGAGCTGTATTCTTCTTTATAAAGACAACTCATATTACAGTCAATCTAGTGTGCTCCCTTGCTCTGAAACACTTCTTCAACTTGACCACTAGTAATTTTAATACTTACTATTACTCTCATCTCCATATTTGTAAACACACACTGGATTAGCAGGGCTGAGGACAGAAAAACTTGCAGGAACAATGTCTATTATTCGCTGATGGTAGGAGAGTCTGGAAATAACAAGTTTCACAGCAGTAGAATTAAAATGAGAATAACACCACAGTTAATGACTGCTTTATAATGGTTTTTTTCTGTATTTAATGTCCATAGATCTAGAGTCAGGATGCTTATACAACAGAACGGTAGCTTCTTTTTATTCTAACTCTGTGATTCTAGAGTTTCATCCTCATACAATTAATTTGCCTTGTGAAAAGCCTGCCTGGTAAGAAGTTTTATGCAAAAACCTGAGATGTGGTACAGAAAGCTAGTACTCAAAGCAGGAAAAATATTAAACCAGACATCTTCATTTTACTTTCCAGTTTCATTTCACTCCCACAAAGGCTTAATTTGCTACCAAAGTTTTCAGTGAAATGGAAGAGTGCCACAGAAAAAAGCTGCACATTTGCTGTGCAGCACAACACTTTCACACTTCCAATATGGAATGCACCCAAACCTCGATTGTTTTCATGTTGGATGCTGAATAACATAGGCTTTTTCAACATTTTGCTCTTTCTCTCTGCTATACCACCCCAATTTTAAGCCCAGACTAGTTATCAGAACTACTGATTATGTAGTCTTGTTGGGTTTGGAGATTTTGTTTAGACAGTTGTTTGTTAATTTAAAGTACATGAACATCAGACGCACCTAGAAGAATCAAGACTAGATCCGCAATTTTTAGTATAATTAATGGTCAGTCCCCTCTATTTCTGTGAATGCTTTCCAAGAGTATAGCCTAAACTGTCTTATTTTCCATGTTTGTGGTGAAGCATGTCTGTACGTAACTATGGATGTGCATGGATAGCTCACTACCATCTGCATCACCTGTTTCTCCCTCTCTTTAAAGCAGTGTCCTACAGCACGTAAATCAGATTATCATACAAATAACAGACTCATGTCTTAACTGAAAATGAGTTGAAAGCACAGATGTGCCCAAGACAAGAATCAAGTTAAAAGGACTCTGACAGTATTCAGACGAAATTTAGCCTTGAATGCAACTACGGAAAGATCTTACTTACCGCATGCACTTTTCCAAAACCTCTCTCACAAATTTGGGTTTGGGTTTTTCAAGGTCCTGAGTAAGACAATCTGACCTATCAAAGGACAGAATGCAATGGCTTTTAGCAAAAGCATTTAGTCTCTTTAGTCTCTCTTTGGCTTGGTCTGATAGTACAAAACAATCACAGTCTAAAGACAACGGGGGCGTTGGACCCTTGAAGTTTAGGCACTTTTAAAGCCACTGAGGTTAAGTTAGTCACTACTTCCTTACTGTCAATTGGCATTCCTAGAATCTCATCTCTGTGTGATAAATCTTCAAGTAACTTCCCTTCCCCCACCACATTAAAAATAATTTGTGGCTTTGGTTAGCTGGCTTTTCCTTTCCTTAAGAAAGGAACCTTGAGTGATTTCATAGTCTGTTTCTCCCTCAGCTTTTCTGGCTGATTTCAAATGCATTGCAGGTAAAGAAAAGCCTCAAATACAGTTACTTGCAAGATTTGTGAAAAACGACACCTTGTGAGAGAGATCTACAGAAGCACTGCCATCAAGGAACATCTAGGCAAACTAAAATCAGCTCTTTGAAGACTGCTGCCTGGTCAGTCAACACGGATGTATGCCAGGGTAGCCACCCAGTGCTTAAGTCCACAAGAGGACAGTACAAGAAACTTAAGTAAAGCCACAGAACTCTGTGAACGCCTCTCCATAAGGACTCTCAGGCAGATCACCTACAGAAAGCAGGTACAGTCACAGGCTTGGTAACTACTGCATGGAGGACTTGGCCTCAAGGGGATCTCCCTTGCCACATGGGTGCCTGGAATGGAAATCTCAGGGAACCTGTGCTCAGACATTAACGGACTCCAGGGAGCTCCTGCTAGAGATGCAGGTTCAAAATATGGCATAGTAAGAACAGGTGGCAGGGCAAGCTCTGATGGAACTTCAGGTACTAGGATTTGGCAGGTGGGAAACAGACCACAAGGTCTCTCAAGGATAAAAGTTATAATGAAAGGTCTAGGGCAGGGCAGAGAGCTAAACAACAAAATGGATACAGGATACAAAGAGTCAGCACAAACCACTAAAAGTAAAGAAAAGGTATGGGGAGGCATTTTGGAAAGTTTGTTAGCAATTGACAGAAAGTGCAGGACAAATTAATCACATTTCTGCTTCCCCTCTTTAAGGAATGCTTACACTGGTTTAAGATTTATCACGAAGTTCACTAGGGACAACACAGTGACTAAAGAGATTATCAAGATAATCTACCACTGAGTGCTCGTGGACAGATTATGAAAGGTCTCTGATAAGCTAGAGGAAAGCAATTAACAGGGCCACCATACTGTGACACTTTCTGGCTATGGTTGAAATGTTAAGGTTTTAGCAATATCAGGTTTGAATCCAAAAGACAGAAACTTACCAGTCTTCCCAGCTCCAACGGAATTGAAAATTGCTCAAGTGGTGAGAAAACCAGTTAATAAATCTTCATTAAAAGAAAAAGAAAGCTCTGTTAGATGTCAGAAGTGCAGGAAAATTTTCAGTTTTCTTATAAATGCAGTCTACTTTTCCAAGACGAGCCTAAACTCTTTAAGCTATTATAGCATTAAACAGGCATTTATGTTGATGGATACAAAAGACTCAGTTTGGAGAGTCAGAAAGAAGGCTTTATGGACAAATAGCCTGTCATGCATTTCACATGAAGTATTAAACTACCAATTAAAATGTAAACTTAGTATGAATATGCAACTCTCACATTTTGATGAGTCACTAACCACTCTCCTATTCAATGCAGACTTCACTGAATGGGTAAAATCACCACCATGCTCCTCTGGGTGGCACATATGCCATCAACTTCTCTTCCAACTCACCCCCCCACCCCGACCACTGTGGAGCACACACAGTTCCAGGTAACAGAGTGCTACACAACCATGAACAACTGTGAAGCCAGAAAAGTTGTCACTGATCTTAACTGTTCTGCATAGATAGCTAGACTCGAGACCTCCAGAGGGGAAGGGAGGCAAGCAGTAAATCCTCCACCTTCTCTGCAGATCACTCAAAGCCAGAGCTCACAAAACGTTTTGGATAACATCAGGTAGCTCTAAGGCTTTCTGATTACTCTTTCCACAGCCTCTTTGCTTTCTTCTACACTGGATATCGAGGAATTTTTTCCATCATCTCCAAAACACATTTACCTGTCCACACATGTTGTATTCATTGTGTCCAAACGCATGTAGAGCATCTCTGTGGCTTGTGCAAGCTTTAAGTTTCTTATTAAGGTTCACAAAAACGAAGTAGGTAACTCAGATGTTCTTCCTTTCAGGTTTTTAATAGAATGTCATCAACTTTTTGCACTGAAAGCTCCCTGAGCCTACGCCAAAATCAGGTAAATCAAGTAAATGCGGAGTGGAAAAAATGAAGAATGTTGTGAGCTCCACCCTCTAATCCCAGCCTGTTCCTCTTCCATTATTGCAACAAGACTGCTGGCTTCTTCCAAAGGACAGAATTCACATCATACAACAAGCAATGCAAGTGTTACAGGCTAAGTTTCCCACAGCTACTGTAAAATATTAATACTGTAAAATATTAATAGTACTCGTTACTATCCCATCAGCTACAGAACAAACAAAATAAAGACTGCATTTAATAAATGCTCCTCAGGAGCACAGAAAGGATACAACTTGTGGTAAAGAGCCAGGCTGAAGTTTGCACAGTTCAATCAGGAGTGTTGTGTACATGACTTCAATATGTGGTGGAGATGGCAGCTGAAACAACTCTGCAAATATTACCTATAGGAGAAGAAATCAGAGAATAAGAGCACAGTCCAGTGTGGCCTCTGAGCTTCACAATAGTGGCCATCAATCTTTAACAATTACCTATCCCAAAAGACCTATATTTTTCTGTCAAATGCATGTTCCAGGAAAAAGAGAGAGAACCAATAAAAGGTAGTGGTGACATAACACTGTACTAATACAGTCCACTCTAACTGCTCTTATCATTTCATACTAACACAACATCATCATTACACATCTATTATGCCTAACAAACACAGCATGTAACTGTAGAAACGGGCATAGTTATAACATGACCTACTGCAGCAATACCATATGACCTGAGAAATGCAGAAATAATTTGATCTTGTTGAATAACAAATAAGGAAGCCTAAGCATTTAGTATGAAAAGAATATTTGCATTAAAATTACATTTATATCTTTTCCATTGTGTCCGCTTTTCCCCTACACAAAACGGTATATAAATAAAGCCACAACCTTAAACTGAGAATTACAACCAGCATTTCATACAACAAATACATATGCTCGCTACCCCTTGGAAGAAACTCTTCTAAGAAACCTGAAAATAATCCTGCAGTCAGCATTTGTGTTTTTATTTTAAAGTTTGCTTGTAATAATAGCATGTCAACTTCTGAATGCTAGAAAGAAAAGTCACCACTGTGAAACATCCACCTCTGAGTTTCTGATAATTGTGTATTCCACTCTGAACTAAATTTAAATTACATCAAAGGAGTCGGGAAACTTTGACTCATTACAGTCAATCAGTTTCCTCTTTAAAGTTCTGAATAGTGTAAAGGAGTCTTTTTTTTTAAGAAAAGTCTTACTTGTATAAGAAATCAACATGCATTTATAAATTCCAAAAACAGCACATGAAAACACATTGGCTAGAACTTGTTTTTCTAAGGAAGGACTTGAAAGCATAAAGAGACTGTAAGATGTTGGGGAACCTTTCTGTGTGCATAATTTGGACATATTGTTCAGACAGATACAGCCAAAAGGTAGGGAGAACTCTGTTAGGCAGAAAATGGCTCCATTTTTCAAGATAGGAAATTACAACTGGAGAATCTGGTTGACTACCAAATCAAACTAATTTAAGGAACGTATAATGGAACTAACAGGGACTTGTTACTCATGAAATAATGGAACTCCAAAGAGGTGATCTATAAAATCCATACCTCTACTATATGGTAGTTCAAAGGGATCTTGTTATTTCCTGGATAGCTCAACAGCTGTGCAGCACTGCAAAACCACAGACACATTTAATTCAATTATAACACAGCAAATGTGATATAAACATCAAGTAAGAGAATTACAAAAAACGCTTAATTCTGGGCAAGAGTTCCCATAAAAACAGCACCAAACAAACAAGAATGCTTCCAAAACCTGTTACTCAACCCAGAGAGCACTTAAGAAAAGAAACAGCACAAGGACTGCTTGATCTACAGTTTGTAACAAAGTACTCTCCCTCTGTGCAGTAGTAACATCGCTTGAACACTATCCTGCTACCCCCAACGGCTCAGCACAGAAACATGTATATGAAAAGGGGAAAAAAATATTACCCCAAACAATCAAATGCTCAGAATGACTTGAAAGCACAGTTAAGCTAATGGTTTATGTATGAAACTCTCATGTTTTAAACGCTTAATCTTTTAATCAGGTCATTATCACCTATCATTTGTGCAAAGCAAACCACTACCTCTCTGGCACATCTTGTATCTCTCCTGGTCTTGTACTTCCTCTGAGAATTAATGAAACCTATCCCAGTAATGGCAACAACACCGAACTTCTAGTTTCTGCTAGATCAAACAGCTGCAATCACAAAACTTTATCATATGCCATCACCAAAAACATTACTTCTGCCCATTTCATGCATACTATACAGAGTTCGGTAGTTTTTATACAGAAGTGTGACAGCTGTGGCAAACCATCTTGGTTATCAATTACCCACATCAGACAGTGTTTGGGCAGAAATGAAGAAAAGTTCCCTGAGTGCCTCCTGGCACAGCTGAATTGAAACTGACAAAATCTGGCCCTGCAGTTGACTCCCCAGAGTGAACGCAATTATCTCTGGCATGTAATTCCCACAGGAACCACAACAAGGAGGTGTCCATAAACACCAATGCTCAGTCAGCTACAGATGAACCAGCTCCAGCTAATCAGCATTCCAGGAAGCACAACACAACCACATTTTCCACAGAGATCCCATGAGGAATAAGGTGTGTCTGCATACTTTTTGCAGCACATTCCATACTATCAAGGGATTCCCTTCCTAAGAAACTGCTGCCCTCTGGATTACACAGACTCTCTGTTATCTGGATGTTATGGATACACAGTATTCTGGACAACAGCTTCAGCACAGATAAATGTAGTAAATAAACTTTCACCACCAGTTTCAGGAAACGTTTCATCTCAAGCTCCTGCCTAACCAGCGTAGCACATATCCATGCTGCCACAAAAACCACGATACCATTTAAAAAGTGCCACAGCCTCCCCGTACTAAGCTCCTCCTACCAAGTCTTTCTCTCTTTCCAGTGGGATTTGATGATGCAGTGGAGGTTCTCCTCTATTACAAATCTCTCCACGGAGTGGCTGCCAGGCATGACAGGACCCTGGTAAGAAAGAATGAAGACTCATGAAGATCACTGCTAATGCATTGGTACTACAGGCAGCAAGCTATCTTAGATACATTTACAGGTAGAAAAAAACGTAGTCCAACTTTCACATAAACACCACGAGATCTCAATTGCCCTATATCCTTCAGGACTGAAAAGCTGGTAGGACACATTTCCACACAAACCTCAGAGTCACTTGTGTTTAAAACAAAATGAATACTAGGACTCATTACAAGAAGAAATAGGAACAAAATTAGAGAATATGATTTTAAGTTCACAGAGCATCTGCTTCTCCCTTTGCTTTGTGGAGTCAGTGGTCAGACTACCACCATGCAGCCTGGAAAGAAAATCACAGCTAAGCTAGACTATGACAAAGAAATTCAGCCATAGAGTGGAAAGAATACACACTCATAGGTCTTCTGCACTGCAAAAACCAGAGGCCAATAAGCGAAGGTAAAAGGCTGCAGACCCATGCAAAAGGAGGCATAAAATCATTTGGCGAAAGCAGTATATAATTCTTTTCCTGCACTCCTTTGTTCCACAATACGCATCAACAAATTTTAATAGATGATAAACATTGCAACAAATACATAGTCTAGAAAAAGACTCGAGTCACCAATATTTTGGAAGCAAAGTCTAACCCTGTGAATGTAGTTTTACTAGAGGCATTAGAAAATTCAGTCAACATTGTCGTCTAAATGACAGCATCACAACATTTTACTCCCTAAATTCTGCTCCTCTCAAACTTGATTTTTACAGTAACTTGGTCACTTAGTCCATTTCTGCAGGAGTACCAAAGCAAAACTGCTGCTGGCCTTCCACCCACTCACTGTGCTGGGACAGAGGACATCACATTTTCACCAATATTGCCCCAGGAACCTAACTGTGAAATCCACTCACCATTCCCCACAGCAATCACATACCTCAGGGTCATCCGTGTAGTCAAACATCCTAAAAATAACCCTTGGCATCGGGTACACAGAATCTTCAGTGTGAGGTGGGGGTGTGAAGGGAGGCAGATTGTGTTGCAGTGCCTCACAGAGAACACTGTCAAAAGCCAAGTAGGGCCTCAGGATGTGCCGCTCTTGCCAACGATCTTTTTTCAATTTCTGAATCTGAGACCAAAGGCAGTCTAAATACTGAAGGAAAATATGAGAAACATTCAATCTGTTGAATCTCTCAACAAAAAGGGCAGTTTCCTGAACTATCTGAAATGTATACATTCCATACTACATTCAGAAAAAAACGAAGTTTCTTAAACTGCTGATTCAGTAAAGCAACTAGTAATTTAAAAACTCTAAATCCCAGCATTCTCACAGAGATGGCATTGACACCCGTGCAACTGGCAACAGTCTTTCTTTGTTTAATTATTCCAAATCTGGAGGCCTGTGGCCTTACTGAATGCAAGTTTCGAGTTGTAACATTTGCAAGAAAGAACTTTACATGGAAGGGCTTTGCATTTACTGAAATTATGACACTACAAAACATGAACAAAATTAGTAACAACCAGCACCTGGCACGAACAGTCATGTCTGCAAGTACTGTGGGTCTCAAACACAGTCAGCTAATATTCCCTCTACTGAACTAAATAACGAAATTCAGATACTGAACAGCCAAAAAAACTGATGTAGACAAACTGATCATAATCAGAAAGTCCATCCCTCCAAACTATGTTTAACAAGATAATTTTAAAGACTGTGACTTAATTAGGACAGTGAACACAATCCAAGAGGATCAAGTCGCAAAATATCCCAGAAAATCAATTTAAATCCCACTTTCCAACGTTTGTCCTGAAAGTTAGGGGAAACATAAAACGTCAAGAATATCCAAAAAGGCAAATCCCACTCTAACCTAGCCAGATGGCACCTCTCCACTCCAGTATTTTTGGCTTAAAATAGCATGGTAACTTTTGCTTACAGTTTCTGTGTATTTGTTTAGCATTTCCTAAAGCTGAGAAAAAACAAAGCCACTACAAAGGCTTCTTTCTTGCAGAGGAAAAACATTTAAGGGTAAGTAAAGAATTACATATATTCTGTTTCACACAAAAAGTCCTTTTAACATGAAGCCCTGTAACCTGGAGCTCAAAACCAAACACTACAATTTACTTCATAACATTTCCTCAGGGGCTTGCAGCAAACAACAGAACCCCCTCCTTCTTACTCAACTCAAACTCTTATTTTGGCCCAATACTTGGAAAAGAATTACCCACACCGAACTTGTTGGAATCAATGGCAAACAGCAGACAAATCAAAGCATTCGTACTCTTAGAGATGCTTTCTAATTTCATGACAAAAGAACACCTTAGTAAAAAATTATTTTTGAAACTTTCTGAAGGAATGCAGTGTAAAGCATAATCACCTCTTCTTGCGGATGTGGTTTGTCAGCAGTCCACACTTGCAGCATGGGTACATGAATTTTCTGGCGGCGTCTGTTTAAACAGGAGAGAAAACCTGACCTTTAACAGACTAATTTAAGGCAGCAGTTTTGTTTTTATTGTGAGTGTACTACTAATCGTTCTCTTCAGCTGATGAAGTCTACAGTAGATAAAAACCAGGTTTGTGATTACTTAAGATATCTCTATTACTGTATCTTGACGACATTAGCTTGAAGCACCTAGACAGAAAGCAGCGACACTGCACAGCACTTAATGCAACGATCAGCACACTTACAACTCCAGCTGCTCCAGCATAACCAGAATAAGATCTTAAACATATCCTGGACTAGACATAGGTACCATAAAACTTTTCAAATTCAAAAATTTCTCCACCTACTGCATTTTTAGGGCTTTGCTCCGCCCACAAAATGGTTCACACTTAAAGCTTTAGAATACTGTAAAGTGAGCAATAATCAAAGCTATTACTTCACACTTAAATAGACACCAAAGAGAGCGTTTCTCACCAGTTACAACTTACTTCAGATAACTTTCTGTCTGAGACAAGAGACGATCCATTTCAGCATCCTTTTTCTCATATAACTCCTTTCCAACCCAAGGCAAAGATGACAGAAATGCAAAGATATACCAGTCACATCGCACCTATAGGAAGGTAATATACTAAAACCTGAGTATACAAGTAAGCTGGAACAGATTTTGTACACACACACATTTTAATTCAGAACATCAGTATGTTGTTTAGGGGGAATATAAAGACCAGCAGTTGCAAAAAGGATAGGCATGAGAAAAAAAAAATCATACTTGGAAAGTATAATTTTTCACTTGAACTATGATAGGCAGACTTAAAAAATGGGATAAATGGCATTTCTTTCAAAGTTCTTCTGGATATTATCAGTACAGTGGAAAAGCTAGGCACTCTGCAATTGTCTTTTGTTTTACCTTACCATTTAAGATAAATAAATTCAATTCGGCCACTTCACTGTAAAGGACCATAGTTTCTTACCGTATACATAATTTCCAATTGCCACAGGCTCCTTTTACTAATGCTCAGGAAAGTGTATGTGTCAATCCATTTAGGTTGCTCTACCTAAAACCTCCCTGTTCTAAGCCTAAGTACAGAACAAACTGTACAGACAAATTGTGAAAACAGCCCCAGGGATCCTACAGATCTTTTGCTTACCTGGGGTACATCCTCCTCCTGTGTCACACTCACAAAGTTCTCAAACATAGCTACCATCGAAGGTGCAGCTATTACGTGACAATTCACGAGATCGGACAGAAAACGAACCTAAAGAAGAGAAAAAAAATGTTTTAAATGAATACTTTTTTAAATGGCTGCACAAGAACAAATAAACATTACTGAAATTTTTAAAATAAACCACCAATAAAAGTACAATACTCATTCAGTATCACAGAGGCTGAAATACTGCACTCTGTACAGTCTCGCTTTTCAATGCTAGAAAACAAGCATCATATGTGCTGCCTAATATATTGTTCATTATAATGTCCTTAATCCCTCCCACTGCAATAGCATCATAAGGATAATATTCCTATTTAAGGAATGGCGGGAAACACGCAAACTGATACTACAGAAGAAAACCCTTGTACTTTTATCTATTCCATACAGTATCAGATTACTAAAATAACAGAAATTCTAGCAATTAGATCTTTTTAGCAAAAGTGTCCTACAGTTGCCTGAACATCAGTTTCTTGACTAGAATCTTAATTTTTACCAGTGGGTTTCAGAAGGTGGGGAACCTTGCAGTGGGCTTCTAAATCAGAGACTGCTGAAGTTCTAATACCTTTCAGCAGACAAAATCTATAAGCAGCAAGAATGGAGCAAATGGTTTGAAAGACAGGCAGCACTTGAAACTGACTGCTTGATCTTCACCCCTTATCAGCAGAATGAAACCAGCCATCAAAAACAGCTTTTAAGAACTACAGTGTTCATTTTCTTTTCAATTTTTTTTCCACGGGAGACACAAGATTGTCATGTACCTCTGAATACAATGAAAGTGCATTGACTTCCTTTTATCTTTTACATTTTACTGAAGAGCAACCAGAGAGAAGCATTTCTGCAAATGTAATTTTTCACTGTGAAAAAGATACAGTTGGAAGTAAATTTTGCAAATGTAATGATTCCTCACCCCTGAAGAAGAAAATACTTCTCACATTACACACATTTGCTCTCAGAATATTTACAGTGCACTGCACATCTATAGCAAAAGAGACTTTAACACACATTGCAAGGTCCAGCACTTCAAATGTTGAAAGGAGGAAAGAAAAAGGACATGAAACAAACAGACAAACAAAACTCCACTTACCAAATGCACAGCTTCATTATACATATTTACTTTCAGACATTCTTTAAGCTGACGAATCATGGCTTCTACAAACTCCCCGCCAAAATTGTAGTTTCTGGCATTCAGCAACCCCACCAGTGTCGTGTAAACAGTAAGCTTTTCTGGTAGCAGACGTGCACTGACACAGAAAAAGAAACACTGTTAGCTGTTTATCCATCATGTGCCAATTGACCACTGCATAGCATCTTAGAATCTGCTTCTTTTAAGTTAAACTTGCCTCATGAGGAAATAAGAAAAGACAGCTAAACATGATCTTAATAGTTTTCTCCCACAGTTAATATCTACACATATTATTTTGTTTTAACCACAGACATTCAGAAAGGCAGGTGCCACTTTCCAGTACACCTAAAATATTTGCTTTTCACTTATATCTTATTGCTGAGTATAACAGAGAGTTGGACAAATAATATCAGTGACAGAATTTATTGCAAGAATGTAGGAAGTCGTTTTAAGTTCACAATTTAGAAGCAATGTTATTACACAGCATAGGGTAGGCCAGGTCCTACTGTAAAAAAGTAATTTTCCTCTACCATTTTTGTATGCATGTAACTGCACTTTCAGGAGTGTCCTTCTCCTACGGGGGAAGGAAGAATGCTACCTGACTTTTATTAAAAGTACTGTTACAAAATAAATACTGCTACCTTAGCACACCATTCCTTTGGATTTGTCTTACCTCCTGCCATAGATCCCACATAACCCCTCCCTCAAGACCACTCAGTGACCCTGACAAGGCACCTCTGCTCCAGCACTTTGCCAGGGAGAGGAAGTAGAGCTGCCAGCCACCAGAGAGCCTGTTTTCTGCTCCTCATGTTCCCAGTTCCTCTCCTCTAGCAAATGGGCTTACAAACATGAGCACATCATTGCCAGGGAAGAGAAAGCAGTGAGAAAACATCACAGATAACACAGGTAACTGTTAGCAGTCAGTAACTTTGGTGGTCCTAAGAATTTCATGTGCAAACAGGATTTTGCCCAGCATTGCTTTGTTCCCACAGCTACTGCAGACCAGTTCTGATATTTCTTCCACCTGCTTTGAACCCTTACACACATTTCGAGTCAAAGCAATGTAAAGACGTATTTTTCCTGAATTACACCCAGTATGTAATGAGCTTATTCCTTTATTTCTTTCGTTTGTAGTAAGACAAACCCTACGCTGCTATGACACCAATCAGGAACTAAAGCTACTCATGGCCTTTACTCTGCCTTAAAACACTTAAACTTATGCACAAAGAAAGCACGTCCCGTATTCCCAGACCTCCTCCATACGTACACAGTACACAGTATTCTTAGTATCTTGCTTTTGTAATTTGGCAGATCAGCTTCCAAAACACCAGCTAGGCCCTCCAGGTTGCTCTCCAAGGATGAATTACTCTAAAATGAAAATAAAAAAAACGTTTCATCATCAACGAGGCAAAACGAACTATATATAAGACCACGAAGTTGGACGAGACCATCCTTTCATGTCCCCTCTTTTTTCAGGGCAACAATCCGGTTCCATCAGCAGCGAAAATCTGTTCTCGCAGATCTGTGCTCTGAGGAGCAGCTACTCCTCAGAAGAGCTGCACCCGACCGCCAAGCTGCACTGCTAGGAACTTCAGCGCTCCCCAGTGATGCAAGATTATCAGGACATCACCTCAGGAGCATCCCGGTAGCGCGGCCGAGCATTGATTAACAACACAGCACGAAGCAAAACACCTTGTTTTTCAGAGCACCATCATCTTTTGTTCTTCCACCCCCTCCTCCGTCAGCCCCATTGTCGGGGGATTGGAAACTTGTGCCGCAGGCAGACCAGTTAATTCCTCCACACCCTTCGCAGACCAGAATCAGCAGCAATACAATGATACAATGGTAACTATTCTCAGGCCGTTTCTCGCTGATAGGGAAACACCACGCTACGATTTAACTCTTAAATACCACAATTTAAGCACTTGGCCGCCACAGCACGTGGCTCTACAAAAAACAGCAACCTTCCATCCATCTCATAAAATAAGTATTTTTTTGAGGGTCGCTACTACAGACGAAGTGCTCCCACACTGCGCACGAAGGGGAGGCAGCTGAGGGACACAAGGCTTTAACTCTCCCGAGCCGCCGGCCCGCCTACCTTCTCTCCCACCCTGCAGATGAGCGACTCGAGCCTCTCCTCGATCTCCGACGGCTCCGATGTCCTCCGCCTCTTGTGGGGCTGCCCTGCTCCAACAATACAGCGAGCACAGCGTTACCGACGCCGCAGAAACCCTGCCGCTCCTCCATCCCGCCCAATCCACCCTCCCTGCCAGGCCACCTCGGCGAGGACACGGGGCTCACCATCGCTGTCGTCGCTGTGCCGCCGCCGCGACATGGCGGGAAGCGGCGGGAAGGAACAGCCGGGAGGAGCGGTGAGGAGAGGTGAGGAGCGCTGCGGACCTCCGGGAAGCGCCGGGCCGAGACACCCCGCGCGGGCCGAGCAAGCTCGCTGCTTCCCCGCCCG
>WEKY01051647.1:0-36737 GCA_013390045.1 Picathartes gymnocephalus | reverse complement strand
CTCCTGAGCGCTTCCGGGGCAGGGAGGAGGAGGAGGAGAAAGAGGGGAGGGGGCGCTTCCCGGCGGAGAGGCGGAGATGGTGCCGGGCGAGGCGGCGCCGCCGGGGTCGGGCTCGCCGCGGGGCAGCGCCGAGGGGGCAGCGGCAGGCAGGAAGCAGCGCGCGGCCGCCCGCAGGAAGGTGGGTCGGGGCCGGGCCGGGCCTGGGCCGGGTAGCGCTGTAACCTCGGTAACGCGGACGCTTGCGGTGCGTTCCAGGCCTTTTCCCTGTTCGTCAAAGCCAAGGAGGTGCCGGCCTCGTCGCGGTGTCCCGGCGGCGGAGAGGGCGTGCGGTGGCGGTGCTGCCGGCAGGCTTTCGAGGAGCTGCCCGGCATCCACAGGCACGTGGCTCTGCACCACTCCGGGGACGTCGGGCGGCAGGCAGGGCTCGGTGCGGTGCCGGCAGAGGCCGGAGGCGGCCCGGTGGGCAGCCCGGCCCCGGCGGGTAGCGCGGCCCGGCCGAGCGGGCACTCCTGCAGTAACCCGGAGATCTCCTGGGCGCTCCCGGACACAAGCCACGTCAGCCACGATGATCTGAAAAGGTAAGGAAGCCCCGCGCCGCTCTGAAGGCCCAGCAGTGGGGTATTTGGCTTTACATGATCATTTGACAGTAGTACTTCTTAGATTCAGTCAAGCGACACTACTAAGGTATGGGAAGAGTCTTCCCCAAAATTGCTCTAGCTTTTCAGATTGAGTGTCCTTTATATAAAGAGCTAGATCCACTGCAGTTTTTAATAGTGGATTGAACTGTCCAAGCTATATCGTCCCGCGCAGTTAAAGCAGGCCTCTGTGGGTGTTGCTTGACAGCTTGGATCTGTAAGGAAGGACTGCAACAGAAAAGAGCAGAGCAGGAGGATATGCTCTGCACGGGTTCCTTTCTGCTGCTTGTTCAGGTTTCTGAAGGGCTCCTTTAGTTATGGAAAAGGTTCACAAAAATGTTTCTGAGTTCGGCTTGTGCCACACAAAGTGTGGGAACACACAATCTCACAAAAAGTTTTGGCTTTTTAAATTTAGATAGCTCAAGTGCTTGAGTTTTCAAATGCCAATTTGGCAGACTGAGCATTTAATAGCATGCTTGTGTGCACAAAAGTCGGCAATTCTTGTGTTCTGTGTATGGGGAGAGCATATGGTAGGCCACTGGCAGTGAGAGTGCAGAGGAGTTCATTTTGTAACCAGTCCTGAGAATTAGAAGTGTGAGAGCTTTTTTTAGTTAATATTCCCTCTGTTTGAAATAATTCAAACCCAGCAGTGCTAATCCCTCCAAATCTTGTTTGTTTGAGTTTCTTTTTCTACACACATCCACCAGAAGAAAACTGTCTGCTTTTTGAATAGTTACTGCTAATAGTGTAATTTTTTTCTTTCTTAACATTGTTTTTTTTTCTTGCTTCTTTGCTATGCTGTGGGCAGCCAGGTGGGAGAAGTACTTCTCTATTACTGCTATTGTGAGGTGAAGGATCCAGAGAAACTCTGTGCTTGGCAAAAGGCTTTGTGTCAGCATCTACATCTCACTGGCAAGGTAAGGTTTGAAGCAATGGTTCTGTTCTTAAGGAAAAAAACCCCACATCTTTATTTAGTGCAGGATGATGGGGTATGTGGAGAACCATGTGTGTTTTGCACCAAAACGTATTAGTCTGTTATGATCCCATTAAGAGAGGCACCCAGACTTGGTAATGTATCTTGGTAATGTATTCTGTTTAAGAGATAACAACAACAACAAAAAAATACAGATAATCTTATATCCCTTCTGGTGCAGGGAGCCTCCCAGACAGGACACTGTGCAGACCCTGTCCTTGCAAGAGTTACCCCATTTCCATCACTGTAACACATGGAAACAGGAAAATGAGTCTTTTTATCACTCCTGTTGTCAAACAGAAAGGATATTCACATGAGATATTCATGATGCGTTTTTCGATAAAGGCAAGGAGATGAAAGTGGCTTAATCACTGGTGTCAGCGGGGTGCAGGTGTCTCAGTTAGCATTATCAGGCTAGGTGTATCCTGGCCAAAGGGCATGAGCAGCACAATGCAGCCTGGGGGCCAAGCTGGAGGGATAGTGTTCGTCTGGGCCTGCTCCGTGCACTGGTCACCTGTATCCTCCCTCCTCAGTGCACAGTGGGCTCCCAGTCAGAGTGGCTACACCAAGCCGTAATCCATACTGTCGGTAACTAGGTGAGAACAGCCAACACCTTAGACCCCACCATAGCATAGTGGTTCTCATTCCTGCACAGTCTGTTCTCTTCATTCCTGGCAAGCCAGACCAAGGACATGAGTTGCTTGTGTAGCTGGCTTCTGGAGGCTGTGGGAAAAGGTGAATTTTAGCCTCACAAAGCTGATGTTCCTAGGCTATCTGTGGGGAGAAGGAGGGCAACTTGGAGCAGGAAGCTCCTTTTTTCTATGACTTGTCTTACTAAGTACATTCTTGCTCTCTGCCATTGGTACATCAGCACAGGTCTGGGGGTGAAATGTCCTCATGGATTCACCTCTTTTTCTGCTCAGCTATCTTGCCTGGTGGTTGGTATTTTGCTTGAGTTTCTTTTCTTTCTTACTTTTTCATGTCATCTCCAGAAAAGTTCAGCATTTGCCTTCCCAGTCAGTTGGTTTTTTTCCTTGCTTTTTATACTCAGTCTTTCCCCCCCTCCCTCCACCCCCACTTCAGAGCTTTTGTTCATTTGTCAGTGCTGGAGATGAAATGACTCATCCCAAAATTTAATATTAGATATGCTGTTATGCATATTCACATTTTCTTTTTTAGCTGTGTGAGTCATGGGGCACAAGCCTATTGTTCTTTCTGAGGCAACTTTCAGTGGGAATTCTAATGCTGACTGCAGGATTTGCACACAGCAATTTCTTTGTTTCTACAGCATTTCTCTGTTTATTGCATGGACGCTTCTGACTGTCCTGATATGATTCTTTTGACATGGCTCAGAAGTGATTACTGGATTGTTGGGGGGTTTTTTCGGTTTATTGTCTTTATGTTCAACTTCAGTATAACCATATTTTCCTTCCTTATTCAGTAGTCTGAACATACTCCTGTGCCTGCCTTTTGTCACCCAGTCATATTTGCCAATTTCACTGTGATCTGTTTTGCTGTAACTAAGCTTCTCCTCCTGCCTTCTAGGTACGAGTTGCTTCAGAAGGGATTAATGGGACAGTTGGTGGAAGCAAAGTAGCTACCAGTCTCTACATTAAAGTTATGCTTTCCCAGCCTGTGTTCAAAAACATTTTGTGTCAAGAGGATTTCAAGGTATGAAAAAATAATTTCTACATACACATTGTTAATGCAGGTAATTTAATATTCAAGAAATAAGTACATTCCTTCTTGTCAGTATTACTTCTGCCATAGCAGTTCTGCTCCCCCAGCACTTGCCTAGGTTGGTGGATCTTAACTGTGCCAAAAATCTTTGCTGGTTTTTACCAGAATTAGCAGTTTCCATGAGCAGTGATAGCAGCTGCTACAAGTTTTGGCAGCTATGGGTGCAACTGCAAAGCCCTCCCAGTACAGGTGAGTGAAGGAGCGTGCTTAAGCCCCACGATTCTGCAACAAGCATTTACTCCAGACTGAGCAGGCATCACAACGTACACTTAGCCCAGCAAAGTGTTTGCACACAGTCCTCTTCACCCTGATTTGAGATCCTTGACTGGAAGCAGTACTGGTTTAGGTTCATGCAGGCTTTGATGTCCATATAGGTGTGCTGTCAGTTCCATGGATTGGGTGTGTTCCAGAGAAAACACATAGGGACTGTCAAGAGGTTTCTTCCTACTCCACTTAGTGCCTGGCTGGAGCATAAGTACTGCTTGCTGTCCTCACATGGTGAGGGCACCAGTGGCTGATGCACTGTATGGCATTCTGGTATGCTTTGGCTGCCAACCACTGTAGGTTCTGGTTTCTCTGCAAGGACGCAAAGCTGCTGCTTAAGCAGCAGCTCTTCTCCACATAGTTTTATTTACAGGGAGTGCTATTATTTTTTCATAAGCAGCTAGATCAAAGGAGTTAGTGAGACTTTTGAAACTCAAATTCCATGCTGAGTTGCAGTGATGATTCAGTCTTAGCTTTATAAGTGTCTGTTATGCTTGGCTAAGTTTCAAGAGGAATTGTGTTAGTTACAGTCATATGTAGATGCAAAAACAGAACAGGATGGAATTTTACCCTGACCTTGGCAAATCAACCTTATATGATCTCTCTGGGCATCAGTGTTCATGCATTGGTGGACTGTGGTGTTTGCTGTCTGGCAGTTCCTCATGAATGCTGTGTACCCAAGTGAGTGAGACTTTCAGGTTGCTGTGCCCCTAAGACATGGGATAGAGGAGTGAGAACCGTGCTTGGGGCTATGAACATGCCCAGTGGCCACTACAGTTCCTGCAGGCTGATTTCCATAATAGTTGGAACAGTGCTGCACAGCAGTGCCCTTTTCTTTGAGTGTTTATATACTTGATGGTGACTAAGCTGTGTTTGAGGCTGCAGAAATTCTCACTCCTTGTAGGCTGCAGTGGAGATGCCTACCAAAAAAGGGGTTACCAGGACTTCTGAAGGGGAAATCTCATGCTTGAGTTTGGGGGGAGGGGGAGGTGCCAGCCTCCACTATTAACAAATCTTGTTCCTGGGTGACCTCCCATACATCTCCTTCACATGCATGAACACTGCAGTTCCAACATCACACATGTCACCACTGAAGGCACAGCTGTGCTTGTGTCAGGTGCCAGAGGGATGAAGAGAACTGCAGGGCCTGGATGTGGCAACACGATCCATTACTCAAGGACGTGTTATTTAATATTCCTGCCAGGATCAGCATGCTGTGGTAGGGGCCTCAACTTTCTCACGATAAGTGCTAGTAATAGGTTGCTAACCAAGATTTGGTCTACATCCCTGCACCTCCAGGCAAATGCTGCCTGTCTCACGTGCAGAGTAGTCATTAGGCATAAGACATCTGTCTTCCAGGTCCCGTTAGGGGTCCACTTCCTAAATTTCAGGATTTAGAGTGTGGATTTCAGCAGGAGAGACATTTCTTTCCCTCAGCCACAAAGATATTTTCATGCTCTAATGAGGTGTAGGATTAAAGCGAGTGGGTAATTTTAATTTTGACACCAGGCAAATTTTGGTAAATTGTTTTTGTGTTTGATTTCCTAGAGCAGTGCAGGAGGAGCTCACTGTTTCCCAGACCTTCGAGTTGGAGTATTCAGAGAAATTGTACCTATGGGCATTGATCCAAAGATAGTGTCTTATAAAGAAACTGGTAAGTTTATGTAATAAAAAATAAAGCCTTTCCCCCAAATGAGAGGTGAGTGAAGAGTAAAATACCTTCATCAAAAATACTTCCCTTTGCACAATGGCCAGGACACAGGAGAAATAGATACAGAAATCAATTTCTTACTGGAAGTCAAAAACTACTGGTGCAGAGAATTTGCTGGCCCAGGTTTTGATTAGCTAAGTCTATAACTGCCTCAGAAAACGTCTGAATTAACTTCCCATTTTGTGGGAGAGTTCAAATGACATGAAGCAGTTACCTTGTTGTGGGGCACAGACTGCAGACTTGGCTTCACTCATTTTGGAGCTAACAGCCATGCTGCTGCCTTTTGCACTATGCAGATCCAAGTTCTGCATGAGCTCCATCTGATTGCATTTGTTTTGTGTTACCTGGAGCTGCTTAGTGTGGATTATGCCTGATAAGGTGTTCCTGGCTGTGGATTTGCTGTAAGGATGCTTACATAGCTGATAAGCAGGAGCACAGCAAATGGCAATGGACGGAGTGGCTTTGGGCTTTTTTTTCCAACAAGAGGTTTCATTGGTACCAAATTTCTACGGCATCTTTTTGTGGATTTAGAAGAGGATTTGGATTTGGAAGAGGATTATTTTTTGTTCCCATTTTTTGGTAGTTTGTGGGATGTGTGTTTGGCTATTTCCTCCTTTTTTTTTCCCGTTTTCCTCCTATTTTGCAGCATTTTATGGAGATGATTCCTAGTACTCTGGCAGGTTGCTGGTAGGGATATTTTTTTCATAAGGTAAATGATTTTGCTGGTGGAGTGTTTTAGTTTTTCAGCAAATTAGAAGTCCTAAGCCCTGAAAGTTGAGAAATTTTATGTAAATTGAAGTACTGAAAATAATACACGTTTATGGAAGTTTTCCATTGTCACCAAGAAGAGTTTAATTTAAAAAATTGTTTTGCTGCACCTCCAAATGTAATGACAGATGAGCAAAGAGAAGTGGAACATGGCACTCCCTCTTCTACAATTCTAAGAGTATCCAGGGGGATGCAAAAAAGATCACAGAGATAGGTACCTGTCTGCTGCTTCTCCTGTTGTGTGGAAGAGTGTTGTGTTCTCTTTCATTTGCCAACAGGAAGCCAAACATAACCTTGGCTGATTGAGTTGGGTTGAAAAGTCTGTTAACAATCACAAAATAGTTTTGTTTGGAAATCTGAGGAGAATCTGAATCAGTGGTCTCATACATGACATTGTTTCATAGTTCTGCTTCTCACTTCCCCCCTCCCTCTCTTTTCCCTTTTTTTTTTTTTTTGTTTTTTTTTGTTTTTTTGTTTTGTTTTGTTTTGTTAAAGGAATACATTTATCCCCTCAGGAATTTCATAGAGAAGTAGAACAGTATTTGTCTCAGGCCACTCAAGGACAAAGTGATACCATCTTGCTGGACTGTAGGAACTTCTATGAAAGTAAAATAGTAAGTGCTACTTGCCTGCTTCTTTACATGTGCTGGGGTGAAGTATTTACGATTGTGAGGGTGTAACTTACCGTTAGAAGATATTACATACTCCAGATTGACTGTCATGTGTACAGAGTGCAGTTCAGTAATGAATATTAGACACAAGCAGTAGAGGACCTGCCCAGCAACTCAGCATGGAGCATGCCTGGCCAAGTACTTACACAGTGTGGGGCTGGAAAACGAGGTGGTCCATACAACATCAGTATGAATGTTTGAAGTAGTATAATTTGTAGGGATGTTTTTCAGCATTTTTTGTCTTATTCAATCTGTCAGAAAGAACAGGGGCATCCTGCTGTCACAACCACCACCCCTTATGCACTATTGTGGTTTGTCCTCTCTCTGACAGTTCTGCTTTGTTCTCTCTTCTTTGTTTCAATGAGGAGACTTGCTGTGTCCAGAATCCTCCTACAGATTTTAACATATGTTTTGATGCATAAATGCAGCTGAGGAGCTGCCTAAAACAGCTGCAGTGAGCTGAGTATTCCAACCCAAAGATTTGTTACTTCCTCTAGTTCAAGGCACAGATCTTACCTTGTAACCAGTTGCATGGCCATCTGTTGTAATTGCAGGGACATTTCCAGGGCTGTCTGGCTCCAGATATCAGGAAGTTCAGCTACTTTCCCAGCTACGTAGATGAAAACCTGGAGCTTTTTAAAGACAAGCGTGTCCTGATGTACTGCACAGGAGGGATTCGTTGTGAAAGAGGCTCTGCTTACCTCAGGAGCAAGGTAAGATGTCATTCTGAGGGCACAAGTGTTGGGGAGTTGAGGCTGCTTTACAGGCACCTGTCTTTTGTCTTGCTGGTGAATTTTTACTGTGCACAAACTGCAGAATGTGCACGTGGGGAGATAATTGCCTCTGACATGTGCTTGTCTCATGCTGTCTGTCAAGGACCTGGATAGTTCAATGTGGCTCAGTGGACTAGTGTCACAGCAGTGAAAATAATTACATAACCCATTTCCTGAGAAGAGGTATTTGCAGGACTGTTTTAGGAGGGCTTGAAAATACTCTGCAGTGTTTCCACAGACTGTCTAGGTTATGCTCTGTGGTCATTACTGCATAGCTTGAGCATCTCAGAGTGGTGAAAATTAGCCGGTCAGTGCTTTTCCCAGTGTTGCAGAACTAAATCCAGCCCAGTGCATTGTTCTAATTGTGCTTTCCATCCCACTTTTCTCCTCGATCCTTCTCTCAAGGATCAAGGGAACAGACTACAAAGGTTCTCCACAGATTTGGACCTTGGGGTTCTTTTTTCTGCTGCTTCAATGTGAACCCTGTGAAATTCTGCTTCTTTTAGTTAACTAAATGAAAACTGGATAACAAGCAGCAGTTCGTGGAGGTTCAAAAGCATTTGATCTGTGATGCAGCAAACCTTCCTCAGGTGAGGAGGTTACCAGCTTCTTCTGTGTGTAACATTAAATGAAGAGTTGGGTTCATGCCAACAAGCCAGCATTGTAGAGCTGCCCAGTACTCCCTGATGGCACTGCCTAGAACTGTTGCTGCACGTGGTGCTATCTGATGGTCACTGAGAGGCTGCTGCTTTTCACTGAGCCCTGGCATTTACAACATTTGCTTTGGGAACTCTGGCACACCACCACTCCTGTGGTCTCCTTCAGCTTTTCTGCTAATATGCTTTAAACAGGCAGTGTGCAGAGAGGTTTACCAGCTAAAAGGTGGAATTCACAAGTACCTAGAAGAGTTTCCAGATGGATTCTACAGGGGGAAGCTGTTTGTATTTGATGATCGTTACGCCATTTGTTCCAATGAAGATATCATCTCAGGTAGGACTAGATGATGTAAGTGCAGAAGGCTGGGAAGCTATTGCAATAATTTCCAGAAGTGTGCAGGATAGGGACAGCCAAACTGGCCTGTCTAGAACTTCCTCATACTTGGTTTGATCTCCTAGTGCTGCCACTTCTTGTGATGACTGTCAACAGTATGGCTTTAACATGTTAAACAGAAATGAGAGGAAAGGGGGTCACTAACAAGAGTTAACTAAATCTGAAGCAGTAGAAGGAAGTATCCCCTGCAGAACAGCTCTGTTATGAGCCATCTGCACCTATGGAGATATATGTCCAGCACTACAGCTGTTGTTACCTTCTTGTTGCCCACAGTGCTGATCAGACTGTGGTTGGCCAGGTGACCAAAGTTTTAAATAGTTCTGCTGCCAGCAGTCCTCTGCTCCAGCAGTCTCACAGAGTATCAACAATGATTTCCAGGTATTGGGAGAGTAGTGGCACTATGCTCTACAGCACTCTGTTATTTTCATGCTTAAGAAATTCTATATCCAATAGAATTTCAGTGGCCTCTAGTTGAAATTGTTAAGAACATTGCCTGATCTTCTGGCTGGGATTGCTCTTCTATTACTGCAAATTAAGTAATCTCTTATTTTGCTATCAGTTGCCAGATACAACAGCTGGAGTTTGGCTCTAGCTCTTTTTTTAAGGAAGCAGTGCTGTTTTTTTCCTGAGTTGATAACTTTTCAAGCATTTCTCCTCTGCAATTACTGTATACATCTTGAAAGGGCCTGACTTGGTGTGGAAACAGAACACACTTTGGATACATCACAGCCACCCCTGTGGAAGTTTTGAGAAGTGCTGTGGTGTTGAACTGGTACAGTTGAACTGGACTGTAGCTTTCAGTTAAAGAGTTAAAACCTGTGGTGTTCTGGAAGGACTCTACCAGGAGTGCAAATGGCACCCTGTCTGCACAAACCATTTTGTGTAGAGATGGAATGAAGTTCCATGGCATCCCCTTCCCCAGCAGGTGACATTCCTGTATACTGGCTTAGTTGCCACCTGCATGTCTTTCTTCTTCTCTTGACAGTAAGAATCTCTAAATCTGTCTATTCAGAACTAGAGAAAGCACTAGTGAGCACTCTCCTCTTTTCCAGAGGGAAAACTGTATTAAGCATGTCAAAAAAGAGATGTTTTAAAGTTAACTAGATTCTAGAAGATCAAGCTGAACAGGAATTAAAAACCTGCAAGACAATAGCCACTTATATGAGAGCTGGCAGCCCCCTGGTGCCTTGGCAAGCCCTCTGCAAGGGAACAGCTGGAGCAGTATGGGTGTTAACGTTTTCTTTTCCTCCCTTCAGCATGCACATACTGTGGGGTGCTGTGGGACCAGTATAAACTTTGTTCCAGTCAGCACTGCCGGCAGCTTGTCCTGACATGTCCAAGTTGTTGCAACAAAGGTCTTACAGCTTGCTGTCCTGTTTGTCAAGAGAAGGAGCTCAAGGTGACTTCGAGGGCTTCAGGACAGACACTTAAGGAGGAGTGTGAATGTACAAGGAGAAGGCCAAGGGTACCAATTGAACATGTCTCACCAAGGATGCTGGACACAGGAAAAGATTAAGCTGCTTCATTGGTTAATCTGGCATGTGCTCATGTGAAGGGCTTCTGTAACCAGATATCTATCTGTTAATCACTTAGGTTTGGAAATGATGAAAATATGTTGACTTGGAAAGTCTTGTTCATATGCTGCCTTTAAACATAGAATATGCCCTGAAAACCATCCATTACTTGCCTGTAAATTACCAGAGTGCCCAATCCATCACCAGCACTACAGGATTTCTCTGTCTGGGTACAGTCTTGTAGTGTGGCCTTTACCATGGGGATTTTGGAGCAGAGTATCTGCAATGTGACAGAGCTGCTCACAATTCAAAAGAAACTGAAGGAATTCAGTAACAATTCAATTTTTTTTCTTCCTGCATGGGGATCAACCTGTCTGACCTCTCCAAGGAACATGCATCTGCTTCAATAGCTTGTAGCAAGGTGTGCAAACAGCAGATTTATCAGTTTGGTGTGAGTATGTGACCAGATTAGATCGTGAAGATATATTCCATGTGCACACCATCGACCTGCATCTCTTGCTTTATACCAGTGAGAAGCAAGGTGAAGTTACCTGAAATTACTGACATAACTCTCCTGTAAAACCAGCTGAAGGCAGCATAAGGAGCTGGAGCAAAGGCCTGGAGATACTGTTTGCCCAGCCATACTCGTGTGACCTATAGGATGAACAGCTAAGCAATCTTCTTTCCAGTGCTCAGTCTCCTTGGGAACTGCTTTTTCCCTTCAGCTTGTCAGTGTATAAAATATGCAGGGCTCAGCTCTGCTTGCACTAAAAAAACCTGACAGCTTGAAGCATGTTGAAACAAGCCCACAAAGAGGGGAGCACAGACACTGTCAAAATACCAGCATCATGGCACTGAAAGTGATGCATGTGTGCATAAATGTCAGCAATAGCTATAAGGAGACTGCGAGACCCTTTATCCAAGTTAAATAATTCAAGTTCTGGGGAGCATTTGTGCTTTTTAAACAGGAGTTGAGTTTTTTAAAAGCTGCAAGATGTTTATGCAATTTCCAGCACCTGTTAGTGGAGAAATTGTCTTTGAAGGGACCTACAGCAGATGAGCTTAAAATACTGCCCCATGTACTATTTTGTGTGCCTGATGCTGTAGAATGTACAGAAAGGATTTATTAATAGTGTGGAAGATGCATCTTGACTGAAAAACGTCTTTGAAATTTACTGTCATTCTGGGAACTAAACAGTAAGTCATTAGGACATCAAAATCACTAGGTTTGGGTTTTTTTTTTTACTGGCAAATGCTTTTAAAAGCAAGAAAATAGTTTCTTAGGTTTCTGCAGTTGCTTAATGACAGGGCTATGTTATTTTCATATAGATTGTACCTTTCTCCCATGGTGCTATTAATTCAGCAAGGCCTCATTGTTGGTTTGACTAGCAACTTAAATACAGGGGCATTGGTTCCATTAAAGCCATGACAAATATTTCTTCTTGCTTCCAGTATTGCTACCATGAAATCAATGGTTTACCAGCTGTCCTCATGACAATTCCATTAATGAGGCAAAACCCTGAAGCTTAAGGACTATTTCCTTTGGGAATCTTTCTAGGATAGTATTTAATAGTAAATCTGTGAACAAATCATCCTTGAGAAGAAATTGAGAAATTGGAAAATTCCGATCAGTAGACACCTTCAGCAGAAGTCTGAGTAGTGCCATTGTCTCTCTGGCTTCCCAGTCCCTGCTGGCCAGTTGACCTCTGTGGTTTTGAGGGGAGTGCCCCATGATCTTCCTGTGTTAGGCTAAAAAGAACAGGATTTTGTAATTCAGTCTATCAGCAGGTATGGAACACTGTAATCAATTTGTAATGCTGTTTCTGTATCACTTATCATTACAGGATGACAACAACTATATTTTATATGTAAACTTCTGAAACATCTACGCTAACTAACTTTTAGTGCTTCCATTATCATTTTTTAAGTACTGCACAAATACACTTCACATTATGTTGGAGGTGCTTAATTCTGCAGAGATAAACAGTGAAACCTAGCTAGTCTGCCACATGGTAGACCTGGCTACAAGGTACAATTCTCCAGAGAGCTCCTCGCAGCTGGAGATTCTACCTCAAAGGCAGAAGGGAGCCATGAGGCCTCTTCTGGTCCTTGCTGCACTGAGGCAGGGGAGGAGAAGGATTTGAGGTGTACAGATGGAGTCCCATAAAGCCATGTTCCCTCTGCTGCAGAGAGCAGAGAAGGGGATAAGAGACATTTTTAGCCTGCTTCTTACAAGTTAGCCCATGAGGGACTCTCTGTCCTGTTTTCTGGGTTAGTTTTGTCAGATTAATACAAATAAAGACTTGCCATGTGAAAAGCTGTGTGGTGACATCCAGGCATCTCAGTGGTAATGCCTGAGAGAAGGCACATGAACTCCAGGAGAGGGAAGAGTTTTCAGCAGGATGGGCTGTGCCTGCCAGGTGCTGCAGTCACCAGATGGCTTTTCCTCCCTTTTCCGGGAGAGCTGCTGGGCCCAACAGGGAGACATTTGCTCCTAAGTACCACCATTTTGTAGCTCCACTGCTGCACAGCTTAAAGCCTTTCACCACGTGGCCTGATGCCTCAGCACTGCCTGTCTCTGCTGCACCACCCTCAGCTGTCAGATGCATCCTGCAGCAAAACAGCTCTGTGAGGATCAGCCAAGGAACCTGGAATGATCCCAACAGCTTAATATACCTTTGGGCTGCATGGTTAATTTGGATGCTGCTACAGTGAAACACAGGACAAAGTTCTTCTCTATTTTTTTGTTTGTTTGTTTGTGGTTTTTTGGTTTTGGTTTTTTTTGTTAAGGCTGTAGTAGTATCCATGGCAGTGCTCCTTGGTCTGCACATGCATGTCCTTGCATGTCTGTGCTTCTTAGTACCACCCGGATTTTCCAGGATAAGATTTATTTATGTTCTGAAACTAAGGGAAGAGCTGAGCCTGTTGTGCAAATCCAAGTGGACAGCTCAGCTTAAACTGTGTGGCTCTGATTTGATGATTTAGTTGGTCATTTCAAAGTCTTCACAGTGCACATATTTTAAGTCTGCCATTTTTTTTCATTTTAATATGTTTTCAAGTATTTTTCTTCCACATTCATTTTCTGATACAGAATTTGCACAGTGGAGGAAACAAGCTATAGTGAATTTTATATGACACCATGGGCACATTTATTAAGATCTGAAGGGCAACAAGTATCTTTCCCACATTGCTGAATAGCGTTTTTCTGCTTCGCTGGTCAGAGCTAAATCATCAGTGGTGTTCATGCACAAGCTCTGAAGAAATCTCTGGGACTTTTGCCAGAATGTATGTAAAAGGCTGAAAAACTTCACTCTTTAACAGACATTTACAGGCAGATTTCTAGCAAGAGAGAACATTTTCTAGGATGTGTCATCTGCCCAAGATTAAGGTTTTACTACAGCAGTGTTTCTTCCATGGAGACTTCATACTGAGCAGGATCCCACCCACATTAACAGGGGGAGTTTTGGATGTGCTGGGTCCAGTCCACTGCAAGTCTGCTAGATGCACAAGCCTGTGGGGAATTCCTTCCAGGCTGGATGATGAGTGTACATGGACAAATAGCTGTGAGATTGTATGCAGTGTAAGTTCAGATTTGGGGTATTCCACTTCACAGCTTTTCTAGAGCACAACATTTATTCTTGCATTTATGCAGACATAAGGGACAGCAGTAAAAGAAATAATTCCTAGCAGAACAAAATTTAATTAATGGACAGGGTCATCTAGACAAAACAGCAAAGGAAGAGAATTTGACTTGTCTCCAGTAAGTATCTGGACTTTTAACATTAGGCTTTTAACATTAGGAAACTGAAGGAGTGGGGAGTAAAAGAGAAGGTTCTCATTTGCAGATTTGTTTGGCCATCTGTGGGGGTTAGGGTTTGCATCACACCTCTAAGAATGACTGTTTTCTTCACATGTGCATGGGATTGAAGGATATTGACCCATCTAAACCACTCGTTTTTTGAGACTGTTTTATATTTGGTGGCCTTAAGTTCCATTTAATCAGGGGGTGGAGATCAGTTTTTTCTAAGAAACACTGGGATGCATTTGAAACAGCATCTCCAATTAAATGATTCAGCAAATGTTGGTAAAAAATTATAACTTACAATTCTTGAAATTAGCCATGTTTCCAGATACTAGAAATGCTTGTGAAATTAGTTACTCCTCTGTAGTTACTTGAGATCAACTTTGAAAAAAAAAAAAATAAAGTATTTTTTTAATACTTCTATAATTGTGTGAAACAATTGTATCTTTCACTCATGCATACCACATCCTAACTTTATGAAACACCGTGCAGGTAGTTTATAGAAAAATTAATCCCCATTAACACTGAATTGTACTCTAAACTGAGGTTGCATAAAATTGACACGTTGGCTTGAATAGTTTCCAGCTCTACAGAAAACATCAACAGTCCTACTGGATAAAATCTTCATAAAAACTACAGCCACTATTTAATTTCAACTGTTAGTGCATAAAACAACAGAGGCACCACACATACTCTGTCAAGGCACTTATTGCCTTTAGATTCCCACAGTGTAGCACAGATCACCGCTAATGACCTCCATAGCCAGGAACTACACTCCAGTTCTGCACTTGGGAAAAATAGGCCCATTCACCTCTGCAAGTCTTCTCTTCCTCACTGAAAAAGAAGGGAAAGAGGAGTCAGTCATGGCAACAGGATAATGTGGATGGCAGGCTTGCCTTAACAGCTGTAGAAAGGAACTGAGAGATGTACTTTCTGCCAGGAAAGAAATAGGATAGCATCAGCTTCTGAATTCCTGCTTTAAGCAGCAGGCACAGCCTTACACAGCAAAATCAAGGAAGATGAGGTTTCTCTCCCTATGAATTTTTAAGGCCAGAAGCTACTTTCAGCCTTACCTCCGTTATTATGTAGTCAATTATATTTCACAGTTTGTAAGTGGACTTTGGCCAGTGCATTATCTGACTGATGGAGAGACAGCAGGAAACAGATGTCACAGTTTTTCCTTTGCTAGATTTTCAAATTTAAAATCTGCCTTTTCAAATTAAAAAAAAAAAAAAATCTCTTCTTATCCTAAGCCATTGGGCTCTGGTCCTCTGATCATGGTTAACACAGACAAACCAGTCTCATATCTAGTCTTAAAAGTTGATTTACACCTCTTGACACCTACATTCATGACTTTCCAAGAAAGGTGTGCAAAAAAAAAAAAGATCCAGAACAAAACTGTATGAAGAGGATGCAGAAGTTAACTCATGAGGATGAACATAAAAGCCTTCACAGTCAGTTCCCACAGAGCACCTTAGGGAACAGAAATTATGGGACCAAAACCATGTTCTGGTAGCATCAGTTGATAGGGAAGAACACTGGAGTGGAGCACAAGCAGAGAGCTATTGCTGACAGGGAGGAAAATAAAGCTTTTCTTTATTTATACATTCTCCAGGTGTAGAGCTGAGATGTTACTGCCAGAGACCATCAGACCAATGAATACGAGCCACAAACAAGAACCAAATCAGACAAAAAATGCAGATCTTAGTGGTCAAGGTAGCAAGATACACAACTCTTTCATGGAAGGCAAGTTGTGAATTCATCCTCTTAACAGCTGGTACAATCAAAATCCTAGATTTTAAATTTTTGAGCTTATTACATTCAATGCCAAGTGCTGCAAAGTCTTTAAAAATCATGCTCTGTTCCAAAGGACAGAAAATAGCAAGCCTTTCCCAGTGCAGTGTTTGAGTGACCAGGAATGCAACCACAGGCAGAATAAATACCCAGTGAACTCAGTGAGTACTGAGTATTTTGTGTGATCCTTGAGGAAGTGGCACATACCCCTGTGTTTGGCTGTGCTTCCTAGGAGCACAGTACTGGCTGAAGCAAGATTGATTTTTTTCATTTGTTTTTAAAACACAAAAAATTTATCATCTGCCTAGATATGATAGCTGCTGAGCACAGCATGGTGGGTGTGTTAGCTGCATTCAGCACTGCTCTGCTGGCCTGGTTTCCAATGCTCTACTTGTAGCCAAGCAGTGGAAAGCCTCTGCCTATGCTTTGGCTGAAACGGCAGTTTGCAGACTTGCCCACATTTTGCTTCTGATCACTTCACTGGGGATATACAGGTAACTCAAAGCCATGTTGCTTCCCACATATCCCTAAAAACAGTTCTAGTTTGTTTTGCTGAAGGGGATGGGCCAAATCCTACTGCTGTCAAAGTTCAACTCTACTACTTTTCATCTCCTTGTTAAAGTGGGAATGAAGCTGGAGGAAGATAAGCAGTTGGCAGGAATCACAAATGCTAGCAGCTCATAGCCTGTGTGCCACATGCTGTATCACAAGCTCTACTGAACCACATTAGCAGCTCTTGCCCTTTCCCAACAATACCCACTGCTACTGCAAAAAACACTGCCTGACTGACAGCAGCTGCATTCAGGAACCAGCTGGTGAAGGCTGCCTTCCTCCTTGATGGGCAAAGCATCATCAGGCCCTTCAAGAGGCACATTCTAATTCATATATATCTTTAACGTGAGCAGTTAAATCCCACAAGGAACTGCCCACAGGACCCTCCCATGCTTCCCAGCTTGCAGCCAGCCTGACTCACCCAGGTCGTTGTTACTCATCATGGCATTGGAGGCGCGGAGCCGGGGACCTTGCTGAGTGAAATGGTACCCGAACTTCAATAGGGAGGTGTTCTTTTCCAATATACTTGCGATTTCCATTTCTACTTTGTTGCCCAAAGGCTGACTCTTTTGAAAACAGAAAACAGAAAAGCAAGCTGTTCAGGCTACAGGGTGATTTACAGCAGGCACTCAGAGGGAAGGGGTGGAGATTGCAGATCCTTCTCTGGACCTGTGGTTCATTTGACGTTTCTAACTTGGAGCTGGTAAAACAAACTGCTGGCCTGTTCCTGGCACACGCTACAACCAAGTCCCTCCAACTCCTCCAGCAGACATTCCCACACGTCCTTTTGCCCAAAGACTTTATTTCTTGGACAGATTAGCAGCTAATGGATATCTGGAGAAACCAGGATTTTGGTCTCCCAGTCAGCTGTCTCCAAGTTCCCCACCGCTCAGTTGCTTCAAGCTCTGGCTTTCTCGGGGAGCTACACTTGCCCCAGCCTCTGTATCACAGCACACTCAGTTGCCCACATGCAGGCCACGTTCACCTGACCAGAGCTGTCACCCACACACGCTTTTACCTGGTTGTCAATGCGCAGCTCCACAAGTGATGTGTTGCCCTCGAGTGCTTCGACAATAGCCAGGATCCCAGACCCAGAAATGAAGTTTGACTCCACATTCAGGCTCTTCAGTGTGCTGTTGACCTTCAACATTTCTGCCAGGGCCTGTGGACAAAGGTGGGCAGGAAGAGCTGGCAGCCAGACAGCAGGGCTGTCTGGCAGGCAGGGGCAGCAGGGCTTCAGCTCCCCTCACCTCTAGAGTACTCTGGGAGGATCCCACATGCTACGCAGTTTCACTGCACCAGATGGAAGTGCTCTTTCTGGACTGAGGAGGATTCCCTGCTGTTGCAGGGGGACTCTTGAACATGAGCATGCTGAAGGCCACAGCAAAACCTGGCATGGACAAACACTTAGGACTACCCCAAAAGGTGATAGTCCACACCTGCAGATGTGCCTCTTCTAAAGCCAGCATGACAAGGATGCTGGCCAGCACTGCCCCTGCCTCCATTCTGATGAGTCCCTGCCTGCACTGCACAGGTTTGAGATGCTTCCCATTGAAACATGCAGAGAGAGGAGCATCTGTCTCAAAAAACAAGGGATGCTCCACATATGAGGTGTCCTCCCAAGGAGCATCCCAACCAGATTAATCATTTTTGCTTCCCTTAGCGGCTTAGCTCAGAAGTGGCTGGAATGCTCAAAATGTCCCAGACCTGATCAGATCATGTCACTTCAAATAAACTGCAAGGGAGGATCCATCAATATCATGAAACAAAAGGACCAGAAGGTGACGCCCACATGGCAGGGCTGCCCTGCACCCACAGCTCCCCTAGCCCAGCATAGCACCCCTCAAGCTCTCAGACAGCACCTGTCCGGCCTGCATAGGCTTTCCCCTCAGTCCAGAGTGCCTGAAATAATTTAAGAGCAGTACTTGCCCTCCAGAAAGTTTATTTTTCTAGCAGAAAACTGGTGGGCACACATGTGCGTGCGCGTGTGTGTGTGTATGTGTGTGTGGAGGGAGGCAGGGATAACCTGGGTGACTAAGAGCAAGAACTGACTGCAATGGTGCTGGAGAAGGATGCAAAGATGCTGCCTGGAAGGCAGCATGGAGGCCAGGCAGAATGACTGGGTCCTCTCTGCATCCCCACTGATATTTAAGATGACTTACAGCAGCCAAAAAGACCCGTTATCACCTACAGTGGCTACGCATTAGGAGATGCAGAGTCCTGCCACTGCACACATCAGCACAAAGAATATATGAGAGACAGCTGGAGCAGACGTGTGAGGGGGGCAGCAGGTGTGCACACCTGTGTACCAACAGAAACAAATCTCCAGAGAGAGAGAGAGAGAGACAAACTGCTTTTAGAAGATGCTGCTAGGACATCAGTTGTTGTCTCACGCTCCTTTTCCAGGAGATCCTAGAGGACAACTATGAGACTGCAGGGATTGAAGAACTGCACTCGGAAAACTCCATGGATGAAAAACGAAGTGAAGGAACCAAAGTCTGTATGTTGCTGACTTCCACTACTGCTCCTGAAACTGAAGCACCTGCAGCAGTGGCCACAGGTGTGGAATGTGCCAAACACAACACAAGGTGCAGAAGTAGTCAGTCAATAATGCTGAAAATACCTTGCCTGAGAACAGCTCCTGTCACAACACTGGGACGATGAGCTCACAGTACTTACAAAAGCAACAGGATCGTTGCTCCGGGTCCCAACTATGCTGAACTTCTTCACGTACGTGTTGTTTTTCAGCGCTTCCGCAAAAGCTTTTAGAGTTGGTATGGGAATATTCTGTGACAAATGCAGAAAGCATGTATTAGGCCATCGTCTGTATGCAATGAATATGCAATAAGTGTAAAAGATACTTGTAGCTTCTCATCAACGTCAAATCACCAAATGCACTGAAGTAATTTGGGAAGGGGTTGATAAATGTATTTACAAGTTCCCTTGCTATAACCAGCGTGTTCTAAGGAGCATGGCAATGTCTTCATCCTATTTTGTACTCTGCTGAAAGCTCACTGCCTTGATTTGAAGCCACATCTCTGCTCTTTAATTGCCCAGAAACTCAGCTACCTGGAACAGGGGCGTTGTGGGGACGTTTGTAACCAGGATCCGTGAGCCTACAAAGCACCACTCCTGCGCTCTCTGGTACAAATGGCAGCACTGAGACACATTCGTGTCACGTTCAGAAAATTTCCACCTACGGAAACTGATCCAGAAAGGCCTGAAATTATCTCCTTGTAACACAAATCACAGACACCCCTGACTGCTTTATACATCTTACAGGCTAACATTTGCCAGGCTATGTCTCAGCCCAGAAAAAAAAACCCCATGCTGCTATTTCTGAGTTCCTTCAAAATGAGTATTTTTCACTTATCAAGAACTTAAGATACCCTTTTCAGATGTGCAAATTTTCACCTAAAATTATTAGTGGCATCCTCACCTTTGACTTCTTGCCACACCATCTGGATCCCACCATGTGGAATCATCTATACTGGAAGCTATCTGCAGAGCCATAACACAGCACCCAGCAGCTTAGAATCTCCACTATGACTCCCCAGTTCTCCAAACCCCATCTCAAAGTAATGAGTTCAACACACAAAAATAATGCCTGCCTGCCAGATCCTCAGCCTTGTGTCCTCAAGGGACAGGGTCACTAGCCTGAATCAAACACATTAAAGTAAAAATATTTTTGTTTTAGAAAGGTGCTGGTAGCATGGCAAAAATGTCTTTCACGTGCACGTGCAGTTAACCATGTTCTTGCTGTTTACCTATGTCATTAACTCAACAGACTCCAGGAAATAAGACCTGTGTTTTAGTGTGCGTAAGTGTCCCAAAGGAAATATAAGAGGTGGTGCTATGTCCTGATTTCTACAAGAAGTAAAAGAGCTCCACAGAAGGGATGGGTGGGAGATGGACAGAGCCACCTGCAAGAAGGGTGGCTTCTTCATATTTTCATGGCAAGTATCTGGATTACGAAACCTATTTCCTCCCACCATCTTAAAATATACATCAACATCCCCTCCACCAAATGCCTGTCTAATGTCTAATCATTAAGGCAACCTAAAATGGCTTTAACCAGACAGCCAGTTTTGGGTCTCCCCAAACTATCCTTGATACAGCTCCATTTTTCCAGGCACTTAGAGGAATCCCCCTGCTACAACCTCAGGCCTTTGTCCCACAGCAGGTAACAATCCATTCTGCTGCCCACAATGGAGATAGGAAGCACTAGTGTTTCTCATCTGGCTACGTTCAGTGTTACGATACTGCTCTGTGCAGCAAAACAGACTCAGTGTCTGCCTTCTGTGTATCAGATACTTAGTCTTGTTACTAAGACGGGAGGGTAGAAAGGAGCAAATACCATAATATTGTTAAGGTTGACTTCCTCAAGGTCAGGATCGTTGCTTTGTATTCGTTTCAGAGTTTCCTCCACATCTGTTGAGTTTGGCTCCTCATCAGGAACTGGTTTGTACTGTGTGGGCTTAATCACACCTGCAAGTGAAAAGGAAGATGTGAAAATGCAAGCACCCTGAGTAGCACTATCTTTTGAGTGTGTTCCTGCTCTTCCAGAACTGGAGAGATGGAAGTGTGACCTGACAAACAGCCACAAGATGAGAGGCCCCTCCACTGGGGCCACCCAGCACAGGACAGCCAGTGCCTGCTGCTATGTGCTGTCAAGGTCCAAATCTGGGTGACAGAAGGCACACTGCCTGCACGGGGCTGTCCCCTGGGCCGCAATGCTTCCTGGATGACACCAGCGAAGTGGCTGAGACTGCACTGGCTGGCACAGGGCAAGGATGCACCAGAGATGGCCCCAGCAATCACAGGCTGATCTGACATGCACAGCTCTGACCTTCAGCCTAAAAATAATTATCACTTTGCCTCTGCTAGCAGCTTCAAAGCCAAATACTGCAGCCTGCTAACATAAATCACTTACTGTTGAGGCCTTCTTTGTTCACGATGGTGCTGCTCCCCAGTGCCTCATAGTACTGCTGGTTACTCATCAAGGTGTGCATGCCAAGGATGGCTACAGAAACAGGTGAACATGACTTATTGTAAGCTCCAGAGCCAGGAAAAGACACACATGCTGCCTGGGACAGGAGTTCACAGCACACTACCTTTCCCTGTGCAAACACAGAAAAACATACAAAGGCAGGACAAAGCCCTCCAGCTGACATAAACAGACAACAGTGTTCCAACATGCACCCTTGTTTATTCCAATGTAACCTGATTCATAGGAGAAGAGGAACATCATCTTGTGGACAACAAACATTCAAGGCTTCCCAGTAGCCTACCTGGCTCAGCATCACACAAAAATAATGAGAAGACAGTAAAAAACTCAAAAAAATGCCATTGAAAGGCTTTAGTATAAGCAGTCCAGTCCAGCAGGAGCCTGCACATCCTCATCAGCCTTGCCCACCAGACATGTGCCACACAATTCCACAGCCCAGTTTTGGAGAAGAGCTGTGCCCCACATGGAGCCAAACCAACCCCAAGGCAGCAACACAGGAGGTGACCGTTGCCTGAAGCCTGGCAAGGCACATCGTGTCTGCACTCACACAAGCTGGGGTGCTGAACCTGGCACATTTGGAAGGTGACACTGGGAGACGCTAAAGCTCTGGTGGCTTGGTCAAAATGGAGAGAGTGGTGGTATGAACACAATTCAAATGCTGTAAGAGCCCAAAAGCCAAACTCAGCCGAGTTGTGTCTCTCAGACTCAAGACTGCAAAGCTGGTATATAAATGCAAATTGAACCCTGTCTGGGGGCTCTGGTGAAATTCCTGGCAACTGCAAATGACTAATAAGAAATCAGTGGCTTAGGAACTTTTGGGTAAAGAGTTTGTTTCTCAAAGTAACCCTGCTATGCACGGAAAGATCAAGTTTGAAAATGAACTGATTTTTTAATCAACAACTTTTTTTTTAATAGCTATATAACTCTCTAAAGAAAAATGGAGACACATGACTACTTGTTAAAACAGACACATTTGAATAAGTCTTGACCTCTGGATAGACACAGTTGTGAAAATAATAAATTTGTCCCTAAAATCCAAGCATGCCACCATAAAGGCACTTCTTAGACATGGCTGGCACCAGTCTGTCACCACATTCTGTTGCTTTGGCCAAGAAGGGCTGGAATTTGCAGGAGAAAGGTATCCTTGAAGCCCAGCATATGAATGGGATCTGTTATGGTGACAGCTCATTGTGACTCTATGTCTGGTTTGCACAGGCTGGACAGCCAATAGCAAAGTGCATCAATGAACTTCCCCATGGTCCCCAGCACATTCCCAACTGGATCTCACAGAGCCAAGAAGTCTCCATCTGAAAGTCTAAGTGAGGTTGGGCACTTCAATTTTGCTTGTTTGTATTTTAGCTGGCCCTTTTCTCTGTCATTTTCTGGCACATGGAGTTTTCAGGAGTGCAACGCAGCTTGGAAAAGTAATTTGCAGGCTCAGCATTTTGGTAACACAGATACTCTACAAATCACAGCTGATTTGGACAATGAAATCTCTCCAGCAGCCAGGAGTGTGAGTGTCTGGACTGCAGAGAGAGGCAAGGATCTGCTGTGTCATGACCATTCATTTTGGGGGCTCAAGTTTGTGTTGGTAGACAAGAGGGACCCACTGTTTCTAAGTCTGGCACCCCACTTCTGTCTCCCTCACCTGACCAAAGGCACGGGAGCCCTTCCAGGGCTACTGGGAGCCACCCTCCTCCTGGCCTTGCCAAGGAAGGGATCCAATACAGCACAGCTCACAATGATCCCTGCTGAACAGGCAGGAGCAAAATGAGCTCCTGCTAAATGAGCCGTGCTAAGAAGGCAGGAACAAGACTGTCACTGTCAATATTGAGATTTCAGCAGTTTGTATCACATCAGTACTCCTGCTACCACTTAAGTGTACTCTCCCAGCAACTGTAGAACAAGCTGCCCTGAACAGCATTTCCCTGTGACAATAATTGCTGCACAGATCTGGGCCTTAGAAAGGCAGATTTTATAGGATAGGGCTTTATAGGACTCTAGGATTAACAGTAAAAAAGGCAAAATCCAGAGATGCAGTGCTTGGCAAGAGTTCATATGTTTGGGAGCCTTAATGCAGAAACACATTTCTAAGCCAAAAGATGGTATTATTAGGTAGAAGATGTCTAGTTGGTGTAGTTATTCTACAGATTTTCTTACAGACTCCTAGCAAGAAGGATACTACTAGGGAGTATGGAAACCTGAAGGAGACAAAACTGGAAGAAGCAGCCAGTATCACTGAAATATTCACTGACTGCTGGACCAGCAGATCACATGTCAGCTTCGTAAAGCATCATGGAGTGTCCACGTGCTCCTTTGGCCAAGGCATGTCCCATCCCAAGCACAGAGCTAAGCCCACACTATAGGCTTGAGCAACATACCATGTCATCTGACTGACTGACCACACAAATCACAAGAAATCCACCACTAAAATGTGTTGAAAAAGCTCCTTAACAACCATCAGGCCTGAGTGTCCACTGAAAAACTTCTATAACCTGACAAATCCTTTAATAGGTTGCACAACATACCTACATTCTCTCTGGAGAGAATGCTTGACTATTTCCTAAGATTTGGTTTGAAGAGAGTTGTGCTCTTGAATTTACAGGCTGGAATTAGCAACAGTCAGTGGCAGAGACAAAGGAAGAGATCAAACCATACACTGTTCCCTTGATAAACCCTTCTTCTCCCTCCTCAGCTTTGGTCTACACTCCTGATTAAATCACACAGGCTGAGAATAACTTTTTTTTAACAAATAAATACATTCTGTCAGAACTGACAGCATTTAGATAAACAGCAAAAAGTGCAATAGGTCATTTCCCACAAAAGAACAAAATAACCCTTAGTAGCTGAACAACTTGAACCCCCAGTTACTGTGAAATTATTTTACCAGCAATGTCACAGAGCTCTGCATCAGAGGCATTAGCAAGGGCTTCCTCCAGTTCTGGCTCCAGAGTCACACTTTCCAAAACGGGATCCATCGGCTTCTGCTTGGGAATCCAAGCTTTTCCTATAAATGCAAAGTGAGGTCACTCTCGGTATAGCTACAGCACCCAGTCCACAGATACCCATACAGATGCATTTCCATGCTGTGAGATTTGAAAAGTAGGAAGGACAGAAGGGGCACAAGAGAAAAATTGGAAGAGGAACTGAATCCCTTTCCATCAGCTTGGTCTGAGTCCTGCTGCAATGCGGATGGAGAGGCACCTGCCCGACACCAGCAGCTGCAGAGCTGAGCCCTTCCAACAGCACAGCATCTTCAGAAACCCAACAGCACATTGGTACAGGATCATGACTGCTCACAGCACAGCACTCAGACAGCCATGCACTGCCTGACCCTGCCGGTCTTCCTTTCTTTGAAGGCTGCACAAAAGGGGTGAAGGTCTGCCAGCACTCAAGAGAGGCCAGTAGCCTGGACCCAGCACTGTGCAGGATCAGTCCTGCCACTGAGACACCTCTTGCTGCTAATTCCAAGTGCATGTTGGCAGGGTAGATGGCACATTAGTCAAAAGAGAGTGGAAAGGAGGTGGTGGAGGGCTCTGGCAGAAGGCAGAGACAGCAGTTCAGTGAAGGCATGGAATGCAAGGAGGAGCACGCTTAGGGCAGCTGGTCTAGCTCAACTCTGCTGCAAAGGGCATGCCAGATGGAGACCCCTGTGCTTTATCTCTCTGGACAGCAAAAGGCCAAAGAACCTATACCCTACAATTCAAAGGTGCAAATCCACAGGTCCAGCTGGTAACGCAAACATGTCATCTGAGCTGCTTGCTGATGGCCTTTTGCTAAGGGGGTTGTTCACACAGACAAGAGTCTGGAGCTTTGAAGGCAGTGCCTCCCTGCCAGTCCCCCATCCCACTGCCCATGGCTATCACTGGGCAAGCCATAACCCCTTCTCTGCTGGAGCCGGCTGCATCCCAGGAGGCATGGGGCAGTGGACAGGGCTGATGGTCCTGCACAGCTGCTCCCAGCTCCTCACTGCTCATGCTGCAATGGGCAGCAGATTCTTCTAAGAGGCAGAATGGGTCAGGTCTGGGATTTCACAACACAGCATCCACCGTGACTGCCCCAAAGAAAAGAGAGAGGCTTGCGATGTTTTAACACTCCACGGCAGAGAGCAGTCTGCTGGGTAAACCCAGCATTTCTGGGACAGGAGTAGGAGGGCTCTGCGAACATTCTGGAGCAGTCTCCTCCCCTAAAATTGTCCTGGGTCACTGCAGAGATAGCGACTGCAAAAGGCCTGGCCTAGCATGCCAGCCAAGACTATTTTTGTCATCTCTCTGAAACCAGAGTCAATGGCACCAAAAGAGAAAAACAATCCTGCTGCTTAGGGATATACAGAAAGGGGCTAAATTTAGCCTCAAGGAAGAAGCAACTGCACCTCGGGGTGCCCTGGGACAAAATGGAGGCTGCCTGTGCACTGCCACTCTGACAGCACACCTATGTGAAAGGTACCACACCAGTCTTCCTGACAGCACTCAATTTACTCATTTACTTCTCTCAAGGACTACCTTTTTTTTTTTTAATTAAAAATACCCCCTCAGGTATTATTAAATGAACATATGTTACACAAGCTCTTTTTAAAGACAGCCATGTGGGTCAGTAGGGAGGCACCTTTCAGAAAGACCTCAGTTAGGAAACATGCTCATATGCCCACATTTTCATGCACTTCATTTTTCATACTGGGCAGCCATTAGCATGAACAGTGCACAACCAGATCTTCTGCTGCAGGGGTATCACAGTACAGAGGGAGACACAACAGCTGAAAAAAGCTGCTGAGAAGCTCTTGGAATGCAGAGGCAGGGACTGACCAGCCCATGTCCCACGTCAGATGATATTCAGAGTTCTAAAGGGAACAGGAAAGTCACTTGGATAATGGGTCATATATGAGAACAGCAAAAGATGCCAGAAGGAGAGGAAAGAAAAGAGGCAGAGGAAAACCCCTGGTCACAGGCCTTAGGACCATGCAGAGCAGGAGAGCAGCAGCTGCCGTAGGGTATGGTGCAGGAAGACACAAACCAGCAACCTGCAGGAGACTAGGAAATAAGGCTGGGGTTGTCAAGAGATGATGAAAACTAGATGAGAACTGCTGGGCCTCATCACAGCTGTGAAGAACGGTGGAGTTTCTCTATGGTGAGAAGCTCACAGTGTTGGGATGGAGTGTGAAAAGCAATGGTGAAACATGGAGCATAATGTGAGGAGCTCACAGGAGAACAGGGCAGAGGAAGAACATCATGATTTCTTTCCTAGAGCCTGATACAGGTGCAGTGGCATGGGGATGGAAGAGGCTGCACAGTGGTACAACTTCTGTCCAGCACTTAACAACATACCAGGTGGTGCCCAAATCAGCAAGCACAGGGACCTCTGGGGCACACCCCAGTTTATCAGCCAGCCTGGGCTGGGGCTAGACAGCAGAGAGAGCAGATTCACCACCCCAGCAGTGTTTTATCAACACAGGTCAGACACAACCCTTCTGCTGTGCAGCCACTGTGCCTTCATCGTGATGGACTCAGCATGGTGCAAAGGATGACCATACCTCTCTTTTCGCCCGTGAAAGGAACCAAGTCTTCTCTGTCTTTAATGTCCTTTGCCTGCTTCTCTAGGTGGGCCATGAGTTCCTCCCTTTTGAATGGGCCAGTTGGTGGCTTTTGCGTCTGATCCCGCTGCCTGAGCCCTGCCGGCAACAGTGCATTCTAGACATGGAAGTGAGAAAGACAGGTTATCTCTGCAGGCCACAGTCCCCATCCATCAAACACTCTCCCCTCTACACTTCCATCATTGCACCAACCTTCTCCCACATTGCTGGACAATTTGCTTCTCCTTCTATCAAAGGGTATCTTCATCCAGCCCCACTGAGTCCCACATCATCCAAGACATGTGATGCTCCTTCCCCACTTCAGTTTCAAATGCTGCCCAGTGGATGTTTCTCTGCAACATTAGCTCCAGCCCTTTCTTTCTGGAGGCTCTCAGCCATCTTCTCCCCACTATATGAGTCTGTCCAAGTGCCCACCACACCACACATGTCCCAACATGAATCAGTTCAGTTAAATCTCATGATCTTTCACAGAGCAGACCAGAGAGCTGTGGTGGTCTCTTCTGCCTTTCATGATCCATCACAAAACTACAGAGAGGGTCTCACAGAGAAAATCATTTGGTTGCAGAGCAGAACCCCTGTGAACCTCAGCCCTTTTCCAAGCTGCCTCCTTGTTATTCAGTCACGTAAGCCACCACAGGAAGTTGGTTCGTGCCTGACACATATGGCACGTAAACACCTGCTTATATTTAAATATAGAACAGCCTTAATGCAGTAAGTAAGACTATTCCCAGATTTGACACTTAGCATGTTCTTTAAAGCTTTACTGGATAGAAGTCAACATTTACTTTTTAAGACATCCAAGGTGATGCTGAACAACACACTGATTTTTCCATGCCTGCCTGATAAAAGTAGTTCATTATCCTTTACATCTGTATCAGTGAAAAGCCTGTGAAAAGTGTGTGAATTGCACAAGCAGGGAGGCATAGGAGACAGCTTGCTTCCTCAGGCTTGAGGAACTAGGCAATCTTCAAGCAGACTACACCTGCACTGACAGATGCCCATAATTATTTTACCTTTCTTCATCTTTCACAGAATGCTGCCTGACTCTGTGTCTTCTGAGGTAGCTGTAACCAGCCCATACGCTTAATCCTGGGAGCTAGCTTGCCAGCTCTCACATATTTTCCTGCATTGCAATTAAAAATACTGATGATGCAACCTGCACCACCCATCATTTACTCCAGAAACACTAGCTGCATGTCACAGGAACAATTTCTGACTTGGCAGTGCCCAAGCTCCTCGAGTAACATTGCCATAAGCCAGAAGCCTGCCAGTTGGCTCTGCACATCCCCTGCAACAGGACAGTGCTGGCTCCTGCTTTCACCAGCTTGGCACCAGCAGACCCCATGTTTGCGTATGTGCAGCTCCTGCTGATATTAGGAAGTTGCTAAAAATAAACTGTCCCACTTTGCAAAACTGTGGGATTTGGATTTCTGCCTAAATGGAGGAAAATACAGACCATTTGAAGTTTGTAACAAAAAAACTCGAACCCAAACCATCAAAAGACCCCCAGGAAACCCTCAAACCAAGGAACCTGCAAAACATTCCCTCCAAGGTGGCCTGGTCAGAAACAAAGATCCTTTTTCCACAGGATTACTGCCCTGCACCAGCACTGGCTCATGTTGCTGCTGCAAGTCACAGTTGCTCGTCACATCAGGAAAGGGCAGGAAAATAGAAACTAAGACACACATGTAGACTGTGCATCCAATGGCAAAAAATTCTTCTGCACATCTGCAGCCAGTCTCTTCCACTCTTGCACCAAGTACAGGTTCTGCACAGGATCCCACTGAAATACAGATTACTAATGCAGCCCATTCACTCCCCAACAATTACTAAGATTCACTACCTAGCGTCTCAATTAAAAATGACTTACATCAGGATCCAGCTCTTCCAGTTCATTCTCTAACTTCCTGAGCTCTTCCTCTGTCAGAGCTCCAAGGATCTGATCTTCATCTAGGTCTCGGTATTTTTCTAGCTCCTTTCTGTAAGACATCTTAGAGGAGTCTTGTGGATCTCGCTCTTACGCTGAAACAGAACCTGATAGGAAAACAAGAAGCGTTAACACTGAACACAAGAAGCATGATGCTGTAGCCCGCCTGGCTGGGGAACACAGAATACCCCAGGGGTGCAGATTTATGCTTAAATCATGGCTGATTTAAAAAGATTGCTTAGGGCCCCCCATTCACATCCACGTAATCACCCACAGGAGTGACAGCATCGAAACTCCGGTAGCACATTGCCCCATCATGGATTTACGTGGCAGGACTGAGGCAGTTCTTTGTATGGGACCCTGCCTGGAGGTGTCTTTCTGCAAGCAGTGCTAGATGCTAATGAAGTGTCCCAGGCATTTACTTCCTTGGAGGACAACAAACCAGAAGTCATAAAGTATGCAGCTCTCACGTCCTTACAAGGCCCCAGTAACACTGCCCTGCACATGGCACCCCAGATAACATTGTCACCAGACAGGAAAACAGATTCGTAGCACCACTGAGCATCTCTGAGCCCTGAAAACCTCCAGGAGGCTACACAGCATGGCACTTCTTCTTGTATTTTAAAGCCACAAGGAGATCAGGAAGTATTATCCACTCAAGTTCAGGAGGCTGCCAGTTAAATGTGCTATTTAGTGACCCACCTTTCCTGAGACAACACATGTTTGCACTGCTGCCAGCTAAGCAGCTGACCTGTGTGCTACTGCACGTTTTAAACCAATCCTTCAAGAAGAGAAGTGAATGGTCTACCTGGATAATGCCTGCTGACCCTGAGGCTTGACACATGTCTCCTAACATAATGTGCCATATACAATCACATGCATGTAACTAGACCTCTGCATGCAAAAAGACAGCAGAGACAAAGGTCAATGTGTTTAAAATATGCAGGTGGGTTAAAAGTACACTCAGAGTAAAACACAAAAGTGTATCCAACTCTGCTCTTTTGCTGACAGTCTCCTTCTGTTCCACAGCACTGTCTGTACATTTTTCTTTTTGGCTCTGTTTTTGCAGAGAATACTGAGCCCTAGATAATTTAAAGTGACTTTTCTTAAAGTTTTGCTATTCTTTTGAGGGACATTTACATTAAAAATAACAGCAAGGCATGTGGATTTTTTAGGGAACAAAACATCTTTTGAGTTTCTGTAAATGGTCTCTTTTCAGCTCCTGTGGAGCATCACAGCCCTACCCTGAATCACATCTCTCCAGCTCGGCTTGTCCCCTCAGGACAGATTATGCTCTTATGATCACTCTTCATTAGTGGAGAAGTTTCTTTATACAAGTTACAACACAGCTGCTGTTCCAGATAGGAAAATTATCTTTAGCTTGGTCACAAAAGGGCACAGTAATGCACACATGCTTGCTCAACAGCAAGCCCTTAAATTTAGAAGCTGTCATCTGTCAGACGTTTGGTTCCCTACTAGTGTGATGGCAATTCCTGGATCACTCACATTCCTGCCACTCGCCACTTAGGAGGTGAAGCATGAGGAGATGGTGCCTTCTTGATGGGAGAAACAGCCCCTGAAGCTCCCTAGGCTGGGAACTGAGAGGGTGAAAAACAGCTTCTCATTGGGCTGGTTTGCTCCAAGCAGCAACCGTCAGCCAAGGGCAGCCAAGAGGGTGGAGAGGAAGTAGGAGCGATGTGGCTCAGTGGGTCTGGCTGAGAGAGGCCACACTGTCATGCTCCACCAGCGCCCTCAGTGCGGGGCTCCCTGCTCTGCAAGGCTGGCGGGCAGCAGCCACACCCCGGCCAGCCGTGTCCAGCAGCTCAGCCCCTGCAGGCCTGCCCTTCCTGTAGGCATGCAGAAGAACTGCAGAGCCTTTACTGCAGTTTCCCAAGAACACTGATGCAGGAGATCCTAGAAAAAAGCAGCCTGGACTCGGATCTGGGTATGTGCTGTGCTACTGCAGCCTTAGCTGGCAGTGTATGACCATAACTAGCCTGGATTTCATATGTCATATGTAGTTTTGACCATACTGCTGTGGAAGGAGCTAGGAGCAAGCAGGAAGGCAAAGAATAACCCACCTCAGGCTGCTAAATTCCCTGTAATGGCTAAAAATACTCACACTTGCCACACACATGGCAATATCTGTCTTGGTTACATGAGGAAAACTATTCCCAGGGGCAGCCACAGACCCTCCTCAGGAACGCCGGCAAGACTGCAAGCAGAGGCCTGTCTGGGACCAGAGTGCGGCCCCGCAGGGCTGACCTTGTTGCCTCCCTCCAGAAGGACAGAGATGTCAGCGCCGAGAGGCGAAAGGCAGGACAGACACGGGATGTCAGTGCGCCCAGGCAACGCTTCTGGAAAACGCTTCAGGTTTCAAAGAATCTTGCAGAGATATGAAGCTGGGGCTGCATATAGCAAAGGCCCTGAGGGTTGAGGACAGGTGCAGAGCCTGCTAAAACGCAGCTGAAATCCCCGTGGCGAGAATTTAATTTGCCACATAGCCCAAACAGAGCTGTCGGGGGGCACAGTGCTCTCCCAGACTTGCTGGTGCAGCCAGACAGCGCTGGCACCGTGCACATCTCCCGCAGAGCGCACACTGGGAGGACTGCTCGTCAGGAGCCCCAGCCTTGCCCACGGCGCCAGGACATTCTGTACTGCTCCCCTGCCCTCAGACATCGTGTCCTCCAGCACAGACTCCAGGACCACTATGTTCATTGGCATGCCCTTCTCTCCACATCCCAGGCCTCTCCTACCCTATCTTGCTAATCGGTGCTGGGAGAAAAAGCAAACCAGTCCATCTGCTGTAACTGGCAAGAGGGCTTTGAACTGCAAATCATAAGAAAGCAAGTAAATTCTGCCTAAACGTAATTGTTTTCATTTATAGAGAGTACTGAAACACCCACCACTGCAAACAGTTCTCCCTGTCTTGTGCCAGAGTACAAGCACGGTTTAACACAGGTCCCACCTTCATTTGAGCTCAAACTAAACATCCTTCAGAACAACTTGGGTTCTCTCTCTCTTTCATTAACCCTATCACTCTTCGTTCAATCAACTAAGGAAGCATCACAAAAGAATGTAAGTGCAATATACAGAAACTGCACAGAACTGACACTGCTGCAACTTCAAGTCCTCAAACCATTGAAATTCATATTGATTACTAAGATAGCAAGATATCAGGTCTCTTTGTTCAAAGTACTTGTCAGACACATGGCAAGGCAGCCCAAGCACTTGCACTTGGTAAGTCTGAAGAGCACACAGCTTGGAATGCACATTGATCATTAAACCTGTTAAAGGAGAAAAATGAATTTGGCTGGGAGATAATAAAAGGTCATCTACAGGGAAGACTGTTCTCACCATGAATATGGGAAAATAAAATCAAACCAAACAAAACATTTCTGATCATGATAGGGATAGAATAGTTTATTCCTGAAGGGTTCAAAAATGCTGAGCAAACAAATGGATGCTGAAAATTAAAAGCATCCTGTACAATACTGGAAATAATCCTTTCACAGTGCTTTGCACCGGTACAGCCCCCTGCAGCACCATGACCTTTTTGGGGTGCCGAAACCTGAGAGCAGCACTGACGTCTGCACAGAGAAGCCGTGGAAACTCATCCGGGAAAGTGGCGCACGTGGGACCACTGAGTTTCACCCCCAGCCGAGGGCCGGCACCCGTACATAGTTGAGCTCTTCAGGGGGGTGAGCACGGAGGGCAGGAGCAGGCCAGCAACGGGCTTAGGCTGCAGCAGGCTGCTCAGGGAGGCTGTGGAGCAGCACCCACACTGCCAAGGCAAAGGGTCTGCTGCATTATCCCCCACTGATCCAACAACCCCAGGAAAAAGGACAAACCAGGAAGAGCTGGGTAAAGTGACAGGAACAGCAGCAAGACAAACTTCAAGGAAATACAGAAATGTCACAGTGAAAGCCCCGGGTGCTGTGTCAGGCACGCTGTGTGACACATTTGGCGCACGTTGTGCCAGGCAGCCCAGCACCTCCCTGCGCAACTTGCCGTGTGCGCCAGCATGCCAACACCAGGGCAGCACAGAAAGCACTTCCCTTCGTGCAAACCAAGGAGAAAGAGCGACTAACCTCAGCAAAGGTGTAGGGCTTTCAGGGATACATTCTGTTATCAGCCCAAGCCAACCCTGACTCCGGGGGTTTGCACAGGGTGCCGATGCAGCCACCATGCCCAAGGCTCAGCACGTGGGAGCGTTTGGGGATCCCTGGTCAGCGCCACACCGAGCAACCACCCCGGGCAGAGGAACTGAACAACCACCACAGGAATTCTGTGTACTCTGCCACGCAATGAGAGCCATGGCTGAAAAAACTAGCATCCTTGCCCCAGACAACCCTCGAATCTACCTTAAAACCTTTGCTCTGCTCTGAAATGTGAAAGCAGACCACGGGGCTTGGGTTTTGGGATAAGGAGGTAGCCGAGCATGACCACCACAGCTATTGATGATTCTCGGAGAAACTGCCAAGTTTGAAGACAGAAGTCTTTTCAGGATGAAAGCTGTTTTTAAGGAGCAGTGAAAGCAGGAATTCATATCATAAGGGATGGCTTGAAAACTGTTCCTTTTTGACTCACACAGGGCTTTGATTTATGAGATTTTTTTATACAGCTTAAGTATAAATCTGAGTCAAAGTTCAGAGCTATTATTTTTGCAGTATAAAAATAACAAACCAATATCAACCAACCCCTCTATAGTTGCTACAATCACGTTTTTTTAAATTTTTTTCTTTTCTTTCACTTGCAGCATAACTTAAAAGATAAATGCTAGGGTCCATTTTTTTTTTTTTTTAAGGAGGAGCTATACACACCTCAAGTGACCATTTCCTATAAACTCAACAGAAGTTAGGTACTTTCTCTGCATACACTTAAATCTCAGTGAGTCACCCAGGTGCAGATCCAAGATGCATGCTGTGCAGATGAGATGAACAAATCACGTCCAGCTCATTTCTAAATGCAAACTGTCTTCTTATGTGGTCAGTCCTCTGACAAACCTTAAAGCCAGTAGCTAACCCTAAAGAAATCTCACGCAGGACTGAGACCCTAATTTCTCGGGAAGCTGCACCTATGTGCCAAGGGTCTGTCAGCCTAGAGATCTCTCTCCTAGAGAGTCAGGAAATGAAGGAGAACTTGCATGGTGATCTAAGGCAAGACAGGGGGTACCAGAAGCACTTGGAGAAGAGGTAGCTGTGACACACATAGTGCTGGAGCAGACACAGCAGGGATGTAGAAATGAAGGAGATAGTCCACCAAAAAGTAAGTCTCTGCTGATTCTGCCCCTCTTGGGACAACTTTCAAACCCTGAGCTGGCATCCCAACAGAATTGGGTGCTGGTGACTCCATGGTCACCCTGCTTTTTGAGTCACTGGGCAACCAAACATAACCAGTTCCCTGCAGTTTCAAGAACTGACCAACAAATTACAGCCAGATCCAGTAGCAACAAAAGGAAAGATGCACAGCAGCTCCTACTGAGACCACGTCTAAAAATGTGAATCTACATGAATTTTGCAAAACCCAGTAGGAAATTAGAGCAGAGGAGAAGCTGGATCCATCCCCAGTGTCATCATACAGCCACAGACAACAGAAGCCTTCACTGCTGGGTGCTTGCGATCACGATCCACCCTGCTCATGAGGGAAGTCAGTGAAGGTGACAGGTAGAGGTGTGTCTCCTCCCAGCACACAGGTACAAACATCACACCTGGGCCCCACACTCCCTTCTCTTGCAGACACAACCAGAGCCCAGTAGTGGCTTTGCAAGTGACTACAAGCCCTGCATCTGAGGTACAGACATTCAGAAGTTAACCCCACTTCAACTGAACACTGTTCTCCTTAAAAGTCAAGTCTTTGTCTTGGCAAAATGAAAGGAAGATAAATGCCTAAGGCCAGTCCTTTAAGGTAATGGCCTCCTGCACATTTCTGTAGATCCCTTTTCAAGCAGATCTCATTTTCTCAGTCAGAGAGAAAAGCATAATTTTAACAAGCCATAAACACACACCCAGACTGCAGCATCAAGCACTGTTGGCCTGCTTGGGCTCTGCATCACCAACTCGAATGGACAAGATGTTGAAAACTCTTGTTAAAGCTACAAAAGACTTTCTACAGACTCTGCTCTTGATGTGGAGTCCAAGCTGCATTAGAAAGTGTCTAGCCAGGAGACCCACATGGGAGACCCAAAGGGGACCCTCTGCTTAGCACCACTGAGGCTGCAGCTGGATGTGCATGCAATTTGATGTCCCCTAGTAGAAGACAGGTCTTTCCAAGCTGAGCAAGCAAAGGGAATTGGACGTTTTCAGCCTGAAGAGGGGAAGGCTGCAGAGGGACCCAATTGCAGTCAGTCAGTCAGTCACGTGCTGCCTAAAGGGAAAGGATTTTTAAAGAAGAAAAAACGTAAATTCATGTCCTGGATGAGGAGAGTGGACAGAAAAAAGACAGGGGCTGGTCCAGATGGTGAGAAGCTCTGCCATGTCAGATGCAGAAAGCAGAGCACACACTGTCATTGCTCCAGGCAAGTCAGCCATCAGTTAGAAAGACTGAGGCACCCTCCCTGCAAGCAGCTCATGCTTAAGGAAATCCAACAGTGAATCTGCTGTCCCTTCAGGAAACTCAAACCTCTCCAAGGAAGATCTAGATTTCCTCCCAACCAGCAGCTGTTAATCTAAGACATCCTGATATTCACATTTGAAAGGAAACATCTGGAAGAAGGCATTTTGGGTCTATCAAAGCACATGACTTCTGACTCCTGACCTGACATGCCAGCCATGCAGAACATGTAACACTATCTGGAGTTACCGTCACCACCCAAACCCCTGCAGCAACAAAGTTCAATAGGACATAGGCAAGACTCAGGGATGATGCAGATTCATTCCCATGGATATCCTCATGTCAGAGCTGACATTCCCATCCTGGCACTTACTTCCAAAGCAAACAGCTTCTTGACCGAGGCCATGCACACACTAGGGAAGGCTCCTTGCGCTCAAGCTAAGCGATCTCTCCCTTTATCCACTAGTGCTGAGGAAAGTCTCACCCTGCTTTCACTCTCCTCAGTCTTCTTCTCAGCTCACCCAACTCCTAACCCAGTATCCAGAAACTGCCTGTATCTCCTGGCTTCCCTCTTGTCAATACTCCTGCAGCCTGCAAGCCACACAACTCAATACTGGCTCTCACCAAGTGGACTTTCTCATCAGCAAACAACCTGGACGTTTGGTGACCAGGCCAAGATCTGCCAAAGCCCAAACACAAAGCACCTCAGCTCTATCTCCCCCACTTTACATATTTTTAAGACACACACTTGTAAACACAGTTATGAGTTGTCCTATTTGGGGTGAGATTCTCTCATGCACCTGACATGCACTGAGTTGCTTAATTACTAATCCCCGTGAAAAGCATGTGGGCACACTTGAGTCAGTAGTTACATTGTGCACTCAGTTCCTGCTCTGTAACTTGAACCCTTCCACTTGGAAGCTTCAGAGCCAGCACAATCTCCTCTGGAAAATGATTCTGGGTTTCCTGCCTGAGTTTCCCTAGTCCTCAGACGGAAAACCCTGTTTCTGTGGCACACTCTGGTTTTGCAGGGAACCTGATGGGTGCAATGTGAACACACAGGCAGAAAAGCTCCTGTCTTGTACTGAGCAGTGCCTCAGATCCTCAGACAGGCAATGGCCACGTCCTGTAAAAGAGCCATGCCAGAAGCAAAGCACAGCAAACTGTTAGTAACACAGCTATGTCTGCACATCCCAATCCCACCCTGCTGCTAGTGTGACTGAAGCACAGGAAAATGGAAGTGAAATGCCCCCCCAAGGTGCAGACAATAAGCCCCAGACAGGTTGATGCTTAATCAAGCAATATGAGCACTGTTCCAGCAGCAATGAGCATGGAGTGCACAGTGTGCACCAAATCTGAACGAGGCACTTAAAAGAGGCGAAGTAGGGGTTGTGTGCCCAAAAAGCTTGTCCAGTA
>WEKY01051642.1:0-13027 GCA_013390045.1 Picathartes gymnocephalus | reverse complement strand
TCCCGGGTCCCCTTAACATAACACGTGGGAAGACTGGGTTGAATGTAAATGCAAGGGTCCAATATATGTGAGGGCATATGTCGTGTGGAAAATGGGCCATGGCTGCAAGAGAAAGGCCTGGAATAGTTCCACTACGTGTCTGCAGTCACTAGAGTGGAGTCCAGTACAATTACATGGTGATTACCTGACAAGGATCACCAAGTCCAACACTTAGCCTTGTGCAGGACACCCCTAAGAATCACGCCATTTGCCAGAAAGAATTTTTGAGATTCCCTAGGGAATCTGTTTCATTTTCTCAAAGTTAGAAGAATCTCTGAGTTGAAAAAGAACACTCAGGTTTAAAAGATCCAAACTATTTCTGCAAACCTTTTGGAAAGAAAACTTTCTATGCTAAGTTCTTCCCTGCATTTGCAATGACCATTGGCCCTGCAGGCACTTCTGAAATACTGAAAAGCATCACAGATATTAACCTACTCATTAATCACAGCAGTTTTAATCCTCTGAGTCACAAGTATGTGTTTTTCCTGAAAAATACTGTGCATTCTACATTTGTAGAATGCTAAGGCCGAGTCATGCCATCACCCAATTCTTAAGATAGTCAATAAACCCCTTCCTCTCAGATCTTTTCCCCTAATGGCTTGCTCACATTTTAAATACATATATCATCCTCCTAACTTACATACTTACAAGGTGGGAACATTACCTGGTCTAAGTTAGGATCATGGTTATTTTACATGGTATCTGATGAATTGATGCTTGAAGGCCAGAGCAAACTTCTTTAACCAGTTTCTTTGACCATAAGAGTAGCAAGATTTTCACAGGTTCTTGTATTACAAGAGAAAGAAATATGCCGAGTAACTAGCTTAGTTTCTAGCCATTTTTGTCAAAAAAGAGAATGGATAAGATCTTCCTAGATGTAGTGATGGTATTAACACGGTAATTAAGAGTTTGTACAGTGCATTCCCTTCTAAGAAAAATAAATATCTTCTAAATTATCACATATGCCCAAGTCCATGATTGCCCTTATAAACACAGAAGCATTTGCATGCCAAAACTATTTTATTCATGGTGCAAATTAAGTTGTCATTTTTTCATTTTAAAATGGGGTCACTGTGTTTCCAGAGAACTCACCACTTTTGTCTCCAGATTTTCCACTTCCACCTTCTGACTGGAAGCAAATTGGTTACACGGCAATATGTTATAGAGAAAATAAAATTGAACATAAATTAAGTTGTCATTTTTCTAGGGGCATTCTCCTTAGGTATGTGCAGCTTGAATATGTTTATTTAAGAAGAAAAGAATTTTTTTGAAAACAGTTCCCTTGTGACATGCTTTTCCTCCAGCAAATTCAGATATAGAGAGAAGTCAATGAACAGATTCTAGTGTAGCAGGAATGTCAGATTTATGTTCCTGGTCCTTTTTGTTAAAAAAAGGCTTCATTTTTCAACATGAATGCAGCTAAGAAAATGAGAAGGTTTTCAGGTGTCCTGAATTGACTGTCATTCACTAGACTTTAAACAATACAGATGGTAAAATTGTGCTAACATTCAAAAGCCTCCGTCTCAAAAAACTGCTTGATAAACACAGTTCAAAGGAACAAAACCAGTTTTCTTCTTTGTGTCTCCTTCACTTCTTCCCAGCAATGCTTCTGCATGTTGGAATTTCTTTATATGCTGCATATGTCCCCAAGCATAAAAATTTGCTTGTGTGCTGACAGAAAAAAAAAAATTAGTAAGTCAGGTAGAACAACTGTAACAGTCAAACATGTATGGCAACTCCCAATGTACACCGACATGAGCATGGCACTCATCATATATAATCTGTAATAGGTAAATGCAAAATGATTGTTTAGCAGCCCCTGAAAGCAGTCCATTTTGACAATAGGGTAAGTAATATAAAATATTAATCAGACTCTTCAAAATGTACCCTGACAAATAGCATTTAACACTCTTCAAAATTATATCTCTTAAATTATTCTTTTTCTTTTTTTCTGAAAATTTAAGCTATACATGAATAACATGTTTAAGTATCTCAGTAAATTTTATTCTCAAGTAATCAAAGTGATGTGCTGCTACTGGAGATGAGAATCTCTGTGAAGAGAACATAAGGCTCAATATGTACCTGCAAGTTAGTCAAATCCGTGTGTTGAAGGAAGCCACAGAAATTTATTCAAGCTCCTGCTTTAGTTCAGAGAACCAGTGTGAATTATACCAGAAAGTAAGATTCAGCCTGGATAAAGAATGTTGGCAGCTGTCTCAGATAGTAATGGAGAGGAGATTTAAGCATTTGGAGAAACAGTTTCTGGAAGACAGGTATACAGATGTCATTTTCACATTTCAGCAGGTTTTTATGTTTGGTTTTTTGTTTTGTTTTAATTTAGGCACATCTTTTGGGGTTTTTTTGCAAGCAAAACCATAATTTTCTTAAAACAATCTCTTTCAAGGGTATGATGAAAAAAAAGATTGTAATTTGAAGATATATCCTGGCCAAATCCTCAACTTTTTTGCCTTTTTCTCCTCACCTAGTAACTGGATACTTCAGTCATATTTCCCTTGACCCCAGAAAGAGACAATAGTCATGTTGCAGAAAACAGACAATATTGAGTTTCAAAGAACTAAAAAAAAAGTTTCAGGAAAGAACTAGGACCACTTAAAGATGAGGTAAAGTTAGAGAAGAAAGTCAAGCATTCAAGGTTATAAACTGAGTGAATTTCCAAATCACCCACATTTGCTGCAGAATGATATTCAAGATGCCACTTTGCAAAGTGGTGAGTGGTGATGCTGTGATAATATCTGTGCATAGGGCCTCATGCAGTGTTCTCTGCTTTATTTTTCTTCCCACGGTAATGGATCAATAAAGAAGACAGTAGTGAAGAACTCTCTAATTAAATGCAGGATCTGCACAGAAAATTTGCAATCTAGGCAACATCAAAATAAGTATATAAATTATATGTTACTAAACTAGCTTAAGGCTTAAAGATAAGGGCCTGAGGAGGCTACAACTGTCAAAATACTAAATGGATCATTTCACCTGTAAACGAACAATTTTTTCCTTTGACAGATGCCCACAAAAGTCCTTGTAAGAAAAAAATTGTGTATTTTTCCAAAATTTCATAAAACAATATAATTGATGGTCATAATTTGAAAGAGGTATTTTAGAAAAAATATGACATTATGCTCCAGCTACTAATAGAAGTATATAAGTCTATGATGAAGAGCTAATCCCTCCTTCATTAAAAAATGTTAATCTTAAAACATATTTATCTATTCAACAAGGATATGGAAACACTTAAGACTATAAACGGCCTATACCTCATAAATTCTTAGTCCTAGATAGTGTGCAGTCAAAATCTGTCTAACTTGAATGCACACTTTGATTATTTGAGAAACTGAGTAATCAAATCAATACAAAGTCGTAATAAATACTATCAGTACACATGCAAAAAGCTTACACTTCTGTAGTGGCTTTCTAATGATCAGAATATTTTATAATTTCACATCCCAGTTCTTTAAAACATTTTAGGATAGAAAGGCACTAATTCAGTCTTAACTAAAAGGAAAATTATACAGACTCTTTATTGAGGTCTCATCAAGGCAGAGTTTCTATCCTGTACTTCCCCTAAAATTTGGAGTTCAGTTAATGTGATATGATGGGAAGTAGCCACAACACAGTAAGAGGAGAAGTTTATACAAGAAATGCTGTATTTTCTAATGCACAAGAGATTTCATATGACCTGAAATATATCATTGCTTGAATATCAGCTCAAACCTGATAGACATGTAACTTTGTGTTTACTGGCCTTGCATATTAGCACACAGTAATCCATTCTTCCAAGTTTAACAGCCCTCAAGTCTAAATGCTTTAGTAACAGAAAATCAATAATAAAATACATCAGCAATTCTTTGACTAACCTTGCCCACTGCTCCTGCCCAGAGCTTCATTATCAATGTTTAAACAATCAGTTAATGATACTATTATGTTTTTCTCTGGTACAGAAAGGGTGATAAAGAACTCATGATTGACATTATCTCAGAGTGGTAAAGTGGTTGTAGATTCCAAAGGACAAAGCAGGTAGGAGTCAGAGCACAGAGTAAAATCAAATTGCAAAGGGTCTCTTTAATGCATCTATATAAAAGACTATGCTTGCAAACAAAGGAGTCACACAAATACAACATTTTAACAGGGTAAAAAGAGAGTTGGTCTTGAAAAATACAGTCATACGTTACAGAAACTAGGGAAAGTATCCCCAGCTTGATTGCTTGTCTTTTCCAGAGCTCTCTGGTTTACAGTGCTGAAGATGCAATCATCAGCTTCAGTAATAGAATATTGTTAGCCTCTTTTCTGGAAAATAAATAATCCCCATAATGTAGTCTTTGGTTCTAGTAAACATTCATGAAGCAAAGTTTGAAAATATCGTGTAAGTTATATAGCAGTTGGTGTCCCGTTCCTTTTGTCAGTTAACTCCATTTAAATCTCCTAAAATGTTTACTACTACTCATGTCTACTCTAAAAACCACAGAAGCTCTTCTGGAATCCCCTCTTCTAAAACTGCAGATTAGTTTGGTGTGGCCTAAATTATTTCTTTAGAGTGCATTGCGGTTTCACTTTAATTACATGAATAATTTGTGATTCTCTGTGAGGGGCTTCCCCATGTAAAACAAAACCTTTTATTTAAGCAACTGATATCACTGGGGAAAAAAAGGGGTTGAACTTGCAGATATTGTAGTTCTTTTAGATTTGATTTGGTAGTGTTCATATCAGTGTCAGCTGTAAATAGAATTCCAAAACCAAATTAATATACTTTCATAACAGAACTGGTAAATTGAATCTTCACTGGTTTTACTATACTAATATATACAGAGAAACTTAAAACCTCATCCTGAAAATGTCAACAATTCTTGTATTTTAAGTTGGGAAGTTTGGGCATATTTCATCATATCATCCCTTCTTTCCTACTCTGCAGTCAGATCTAAATGGCATCAGCTGAGCCTACAGAAACACCCCTGGTGAAGACCAGGGTGAATTCATGTACACATTCCATCCTGCTGGAACATTTATTACATGAGACAATAATATCCATAACTTCGTCAATTAGAATAATGACTGTTCCAAAGATAAAACAATTCATTCAACCACAGGATGGTTGGATAAAACTTTTAACCTTAGCAATATTAAATGCACCATATGTATTAATGAATTACATTATTAAAAGCAGTAAATTTCATTGCTTATATCAGCCCTTGGGACTTTATTTCATTTGCCTGCTAGCAGATGCTGAAAAGCAGATGGCTCATCTAGTCAGAGCACCTGGACAAATCCAAGTGTAGCATCTTTCTATATCACTCTGTTTGTGAGTAACCAAAAAGTTCTGTGTCAGAAGCACAAACTAAATTTCTCTTATGGCTTCTTTTCCTTCAACTCCCCTTTGCCCCCAGTACTATTTTTACTAGTTTGTTCATTTTTTCCTCCATATTACAAGGAACTGAGGTCATTTTGAAGGAGTTGTCAGTGAGGACTCTGCTGACCTCACTGAGCATTTGGCCTGTTACTTCTTGCATGTGGTAGTTCCCTTAGAACTGCAGTGGTCAGCAGAAACAAAGGCCACAAAAACTTGCACATGATGATTTGGCAGTGTATTGGGAAAATATAACTAGCATTCTGTTACATGTGTTCTTCTTATGTGTATTGATTTGCTTTTTTGGTGTAAGTGTACACAGAACAGTCTTATGCCAGCAATTAAGGATTAATAATGAGTACAAATCAAATAATCCTGAAGATGTTGCTGGGGTTACAAGTACTAGTGCTACAGCTGGGTGTGTAACCCTTCCAGTGATCAGGTCAAGCCAACGACCTCATTGTTTTCAAGTCAGCATGCACTATCAATGATAGTTTCCATTACAGGGTATTGTAACTGAGAATGTGTCAAATAGCCTAGTGAGACAAAGTTACCTTCTCTCTTCCCAAACCCACGCTCCACCACACCCTCCAAAAAAAGGCACATTTTTGTAACATATCTGAACTCAAATTATTAAGTTGTTCACACTCAACGTCTCACATCCTGTGCCTAAGCATTTCACTCTAGTATTAGGCTTCTAGTCCCATATTTATTGGAAGATATAATGGGCGGCCTCGACAAGGACTGAAATAACAGCAACCTGTGGAGGAATTTCTAGGGCTTTCAAGCTGGAAGAGAACTCTCTACACAATTGCATTATGTAAAAACCAGTATACTTGTGTTTAGGAAATTTCTGCTTCTTACACAACCAGAACAAGCCATTGAAAAAGTACAAAATTCAACAAACAGTCCAAAGGCAGACAAAGGGAATGTAATGATATTATTCTGTCTTTGGAAGCACAGCATCTGCATAAGTGGGAGTTTGTATGAAGTGTTTCTCAATTCCAGTTTAAATTCTGCAGCTTGGTGTCATATATTTTGTTCCTTCCTTTCTAGATTAAAAAGCTTTTACAGTTGGAAATGTAGCATCACCCACTTAATTCCTGAAAAACAGAATGAACTGCTGGTTATAAAAAAATTTCAGTTAGCAGCATTCATGATGGCTGCCTCCAAAGGATACCTGTATTTCTCAGTTTAGAAAGAGTATTACTATCCTATGGAAAATTTTTAAACCCAAGTGAAGACAGGAAAAATACTACTGAGAGCAAGGGAAATTTAACATGCAGGCCTAAAGTTCAGAGGTAGAGGGAAGAATGAGACAAGTGGGAGTCAGTGAAATGAGTAATGGGATTTTTCACTGTTTTAATCATTCTATAATTTCTCAAGTATTTGAGATAATGATCAGGGCTATATTAAGGATGATTGTCTGTTATCTGCAAGGCACTTATAAGCTGTCCAGGGACAGCTGTCTGACAGATTTGAAGGTCTTCCTTTTGCACAGTTGGGCTGATTAATAGTATTCTGAAGGTACATGGTCATAGATTATCAGAGGTTAAATGCTGATAGCATTCTCTCTCCTGTTTATATAATTTACAATTTAATTAGTTGCTTCCCTTTTTCAGTGAGTTGTATCTAACTTTATCCTTTAGAATGAAAATCTAGCAGTAGTTCTAAATCCATATCTCTCCTCTAGATACTGTCCTTCTTCTCTGATATGATAAAGTAGAAACACCTGTAACCCTCAAAATAAATTCAGACTCGGGACTTGCCCTTAAGGATCTGCAGAATGTCTTTACCAGGAAGTTCCAACAGGGACTTATAGCTTGAATTTTTGCTCTTTGGAACTGTGATGGTGACGATAGCAAACAAGGCAACAAATACAATTTACACTCTGTGAATTTGTGTTTGTGCAAGTTCATCTGGGCTCAGGGTATGTGACACAATTATACAAAGCGTTATGCAGAGGATTGGAGAGCATGAGGTGTGCGTCTTTGCCTGGGTCCTGGGTTGGGGCACTTCACTAGGCTGCACTGCTCTAATTCAGTACCTGTTAACTGTGAAAACATATCCTTTTCATCTAGACAGAGTATTTTTGACATAGAGGTGGCTTTATCAGTATTCATGCTGCAAAGTGAGAACTTCTTCAGCTGCGTTTAAGTGAAATCCATGGAGCATAAACTGTGTCCCTAGGCCAGACACTTTGAAATTGCCCTGAAAGGCTGAAAGAGAAGAAGAGTGCTTATATTGCAGTAAGAATATTGAAAGAGGGAGCCCTGTTTCTTTTGAGAAAGATACTACAAATAGTAGTATTAATTTTATATTCTCAAACGTAAGGAATACAAGGGTTTCTGTAGTTTCTGGAATATGTATTAAGCACTTCTTTCTCCAACGCTACTGAGGAGGAACAGCAACTATTCCCAGAGGTAGTGAAAGTAATGAATACTTAACTGGGCTGTGTAAGTCTGAACAAAGACTATACTAAAACCCCAGACACTGACTAATTTAATAAAACACAATACTCTGAGAATTAAATGGAGTAAGAAGTCCTAAGGAGATTTCTGTAGAAGGAAAGAGTCATGTTATGTCCTTTATCAAAAATATAAAGACAGAGGTTATTTTTCCAGCCTAGACTTGACTTTTAAAATTATCTAGAAAAGAGCACCAGGGTATCAAAGTCTACTTTACGCACACTTGCGCTGATTCTCCTTTGGCCAGCTAGGAGTGTTGCTAGCCCATGTCTCACCTACATGAATTTGGTTGACTGCTTCAGCAGTGGCACATATGGGCATGACATTTCGTTCCCTTCTGCCACAGTCTTTTTAAAGACTTTATCTTAAGAGAAGATAGTGTTTACTACNATGACATTTCGTTCCCTTCTGCCACAGTCTTTTTAAAGACTTTATCTTAAGAGAAGATAGTGTTTACTACTCATGATAGTGGTAGGTTCTTCTCCTACTAGTCTGCGAGCAAGCACCCCAATGCAGCTTAATAAACCCATGAGTTACACATGTCTTTTCCATGTGAGTAAAGGCCATATGTACCTTCAGAGAAAGGGCAAAACCAAAATTCAATTTGGGTAATTAGATCAAAAGGTGCCTATACTTTGGGATCTCTAGGACTGAGGGTAGCAAGTGCATAGGCTAATGGCTAAATTCCCAATGAGAAAAACACAAAGATCATAATATTCATAAATTGAAAATCTAACTTGACAGATAATAAAACATGGGAACATGAGTGTTCAAGAATAAATTGTTTGTTGTAAGGCTGCTTAAAGCCAGTTCTTGGTAAAACGGGATTTTTATTACAAGTGAAGAACTGTATCTTTGTCATTTACTAGTTCAGCAACTCACTTTTTCATCAAATGGGGCTGTATTAACCAGGAATTAATCTGACAAAGTGCACTTACAGACTAATTTCCAAATCTGTAAATTTATCAAATTTAAATTTAAAGAATTTAAAGAAGGATAACTAAGGATAGATGTCTCTGACTGTGTTAGGAAAAGAGGAGTGTGAAAGAGCATTCAAGTGTGTGTGAGAGACCATTTCACTTTCTCATACAAGTGAAATGAGAAGGACTGGGCCTCCCTTAAGTTTAATGGTGAACAGAACCCTGATGCTGGGTTTGGATCTGCTTGCTTTCTTCCTTTCTTCTTTTCCTCTGCTGTTGCTGGGTACAGACCCCATACTTACATTTAAAGCTTACACGGATTGTTGCAGAATGTTTTAAGATCTATATGTGTTAACAAAAAGAGGCTCTTAACCCAGAACCCCTCTTTGGGGTAGGATCAGCAAAGACTAAAGGTATGCTCTTTGTTCTGGCCTGTCAGGGGAGAGGTGGGAGGTTTTTTCTGCTGAGAATAAAAAAAGAGGTGCTGGACAGCCACTAGCTTGGAAATTCCACCCAGAGCAGGATTATCCAAAAATGAGAGATGTCCATGGTAGGAGATGGAAGTGTCATGTCCAGAAGGAGATTGCAGCATCATACATTGCTACCCTGCAGTCCTCAAAGTATTGTGATCCCGGAGTTGTCATGGGAGGGCCCATTTAGCACAGAAGCATTTGAGATTGACAGTCATGTCCATCTGATCATTATTGCTAACATCCTCTGCCCAGGTCACACTCTGGTATGGCTGGGAAAACCCTCCTTTTAGTTTCTTGTAGCTTTGGATCCACCTCTGCCAGCAAAGCTCTGAGCTGGTCTATTTTTGGACACAAGTGGAAAATTTTGCCTTTTAGGCTTGAGGACTCAACCATGTTCTCATCAAGACATCCTTTACAAGGCTTTGGTTATCCCTGCAACAGTTTGTTTGCAAGTTCAGTCACAGAACTTTTTGTTCATACTTTGGTGACTGACCATTGATTCAAGTTCTTTTAAAAACCACTATGTGAGAAAAATGAATTCCTTTTGGAAAACTGGCCTTTTTCCCTTGGATTATTTCTTTGGACTATTTCAAAACTGCATGCTATATAAGGCTGAGGGGAGATGATGAATCTAAGGGAGAAAAATGGTAGCTAGAATAACTTCAAGAAGTGGCCCTTTGATTGTCAATACATACAGAAAAAACACTAATGTGGGCTACTTCTGTATTGTTAGAAGTCGGCAAGGAGTAGTTCAACTCTGTAATCTTTGTTTCACCCATTTCTGTGTCCCAATAAAAATAATGACTGCTACATGGGCAGTTGTTCTGAACTGTGAAGTCCATGCTTACAAACTAATGCTGCTTGGAGTTCAGCATTTACAGGCTTGAGGGATCTTTCTTATTATCCAGTTTAGAGCACTGAATAAACACTAAAATTGAAATTTACTAGAGAAGTCATCAGCAATTCTCGAGGAAATTCAGACTCTCTCTGGGTAACAGTAGGCAGGGAAAAACAAGTAAATTTTGAACTCTAGTCTCTGTTCATTCCTTCTTTATGGGTCTGATCCAGTGACTCTGCAAGCAGATGAGATTGGTTTGCTCCATGTACATAGAATAACATTGTCTTTAATGTACCCAGGACTATACCAGTGATGGCTTTCCTGCCCAGTCAAAGGATCACTACGTTATAAAGCATAAATTCTATCAAATCTCCTCCTGCAATCTCATTCACAGGGAGTGGTGAATGTGCTTTTAAGCACTAATGAAAGAAGAGAGGATAATTCCAGCAGATGGAGTGGAATATTAAAGATATTATACCAAATCACACCACAAAAGTGGTATCCAATTCAAATTATTTGCACTCACAAAAGACCTGAAAAAAAATCAGAAAGGTGCAGAAAATGATGATTAAACTAATGAGAGGTCTGAAAGGAAAGTTGCATAATGTTAAAGAAACAATTTTAACAAGTAGCATGAGGCTACTGAGTATTGGGATCCCCCAAAATACCTGCTGATTCAATCATTATAGTTTCTGATCCTGTAATGCTTACCTCTTTTCCAGCCTGTAGAGACAAAGCAGATATGTTTAGTTTGGTCTGCCAGATGCCTGGTCGTTTTAGAGGAACTCAAGCGAATGACTGAGGAGACGGAAGCATTATAAGGCGTATTTCATACATGAAATCTGCCAAAATATATCAAACATAAAATGTTTTAGAATTTTTTTAGTCTTGGTATGCTCTGACCTTAATAACTTCTTGGACAATGATTGCCACAGTTTGAGAGCATGGTAAATGAAAAAGAGCTCTTTGGATTTTATTTAGCAGTTTGCTACAGTTAAATACCTTGAAAGATTCCCTTTGTGTAACAAGGACAGGGGAGTAGCAACTCAAAATTAAACCATCTTCCTATTCAAATCATCTTCCTATTCATTATTTTCCATACACTGCTTTTCTCAACTGCCCTCATTCCACTGTTTTACTAGAGCAAAATAGTGAACAAGCAAACTAGTATATGGATGAAACCATCTCCAGGCCCACACTGAACAGTTCACTGACCAAAATTGCTGAATTCTTTCATCTCTGCATGAATTGTTACCTCATGTTCTCTCAATGTTCCATCTGACTAATCTGATCAATCATTGATTATTTCATTGCAAAATGGAAAAATATTGAGTTTGTCGAAAGTGTGTGAAATACAAGCCATAGAACATTTTATAAATTATTCTGTATAAAGGAAAAACATAGTTTCTCATGTATTGAATCATTTAAGCCCCCATCTTTTTTTCAGAGGTCTGCAACAAGTATTCAAAGGCTGGCACTTTAATTCTGCTGCCTGACCATTCTGCCACTAACTTGAGTCTCTATTCATGTCTTCAGTTAGGGCTTTGGAGTTTCTAGAAGTGCCTCTTCTAGAAATTCCTGTTAAAAAAGGCTTAATTCCTGCTTCATAAATATACTGTTGCATATTTGTTTCCTTTCAGTTCAGTCTTTGCTTTCAAAACACATTGCAAAATGTAACTGAAGAGAAAAAATCAGCATGTAATAGCAGGTATTCCCTGAACACTTACATAACTAATAAGTAAATAAGAATGGGTGTTTTCTGTACTATTTGGTTATTTCACGCTTCCTTTAATTGCTTTGATATTTTTAATGTTCCTTCAGAGTAATAGTTTGTAATTACTCTATGTAACTGAAGTGATTAAGGCAAAGAACTATTGATTTCCAAATCAGACATGCCAGATTTGTAGAGTGCTTTGAACTCAAAATGTACTACAGAAGTCTGTCATTTAAGCTCCTGGATGTCATTTTACTTCTGATCAGTGCTACACCATCCTGTAGAATTTTTGCCCCAGGATCAGTTGATTTTCTGATTCTGGAACAGTCAAAGAGGTATTACTCAAACGTTTCAGTACCCTGGGGAAATTCACTAGTCAATGGCTACTGAAATCACCACTCCTCAAACTCAATTCTCACCCATTATTTCATATAGTTATTAGTTCTTCACTTTGTTCTGCATTCCTTTTTTGCAGCAAGATATCTGATGTGGGAACTGATGCTTTCATTGTTTGCTATATGCTTGAGGTTTTTTTCATTTAGAACCATAATTTGGTATAAAAGTCCTTCCTGAATTGAGTGGCCCAGAACTGGATATGGAACTCAAGCTGTGGCCCCACCAGTGCCGTGTACAATGGAAGAATCACTTCCCTGCTCCTGCTGGCCACATAATTTCAGATACAGGCCAGGATGCCACTGGCCTTCTTGGCAACCTGGGCAGGCACTGGCTTATGGTCAGCTGCTGTTGACCAGCACCCCAATCCCCACTTTCCAGACACTCTTCCCCCACTCTGTATCTCTGCATGGGGTTGTGATCCAAGGGCACGAGCTGGAAACTGGCCTTATTGAACCCGATATCTTTGGCCTTGGCCCACTGGTAGAGCCTGTCCACATCACTCTGCAGAGCCTTCCTGCCCTTAATCAGGTCAGCACTCTCCCCCAACTTGGTGTCATCTACAGATTTGCTAATGGTAGACTCAATCCCCTCATTCAGACCATGAATAAAGATGTTAAACATGACTGGGCCCAACACTGATCCCTGGGGAACACCACGGGTTACCAGCCACCACCTGGGTGCAGCACCATTCACCTCCCCTCTCTAGGCCTGGCTCTCCAGCCAGCTCTCAACCCAGCGAAGAGTCCACCTGTCTAAGCTGTGAGCTGCCAGATATTCCAGGAGAATTCTGGCAGGACATGATGTCAAAGGCTTTGCTGAAGTC
>WEKY01051628.1:144295-195691 GCA_013390045.1 Picathartes gymnocephalus | reverse complement strand
GGCAAACTGAACATATGTGCTGGGAAGGAAAACTCTGCTCTTTTGGAAGGGTGCTTACTCATGAAAGGGAAATAATTAAAAGCCAAAAAATCCTCACGTGACAATAAACTTGATGCCACCAGCTCTCTTGATCTCTTCTCTTGTGTTCCCAGTCATTGTCTGTCTTCTCCTCTGAGGAGTCTTGACTCATCTGAGGCACAAGCCCCTATGATCCCCACTGTGTGCTGCAAGGAAGAGTGTTACACCCCTCATGTCCTGGCAGAAAGCTCCTTCTGCTCTTATGGGGTGAATGTATCCTATTGCTGTATTTTTTGACAGCAACATCATGATTCTGGAAAGAGAGGAGGACAACTGTGGTGTGCTTTGCTCATTGGATGAGGTGCAGGACATACTGCTAGGGAAACCAGATGAGAAAAAATTCTCCCCAAAGCCACGACTCTAATGCCAACTGCACTTGGAAGTGTGCAGCTATATGGTACCATGTTTAGAGAGATTACTAATTCGGATATTTAATAAAAACATAAAAAACCTCTTAACGTTATTAGAGTGGTCTACAGTTTAATGCTGTACCTCATGTCTGAAAGTGCTCTGAGAAACATTTCAACTGCGAATTTTCTGAAGCGGAAGTTGTTTTCTAACCCCACTTTCCATCTCTGGGTTACAAAATAAGTGGTGAGATGAACACTCGGTCAAAGTCCTAAGGATAGAGGAATTCAGGCTAGCAATACTAGAACCAGCCAAAACATTTTTCTCGGTCTTCAGATTAAAGGCTGGTTACCTTCATTTGGTGCAAAGAAGTCCTTTGGGCTCATTGCTGTCTCTCCCCTGTTGGTGTGGGGATTCCTCTGCCAGTTGCCCCATAACTGAATGTGCTATGTCCGAGCAGTCATGCACAGCCGTGGGTGCCTCTGGCCGCAGGCACAGCACAGATGGAAACATTGCCATTATGGACCTAAAGTCTGAAACAGAGACTTCATGAGCATTTCAGACCTGGTACTGGCTCCCTGGCTAGTATCTGGAGCAGTTCTTCACAGCCCCGTTGCTGGCACAACAAACAGTAAAAAACAACCCAAAATTCCGCTTGAGGGTCTTTAAAAATACTTTTCTTATTTGATGTGTGCTTTCCAGGTCGTCTGTAACATGCCGTGCTCCAAAATGGCATTAGGTGAACAACAGTCATTTTCTGTGATAGACACTCTCTCAAATCCCCTACATTTGTGTTTGTTGCTGTTGTGATTCTTCACCTGCTGCCCTTTATCTAGCAAAGAAAGGTGAGTTCAAAGAATGCTCTGGAGGTCTGTTATGGTTTTAATGATGAGGTGAAGTTGGAAGGTCTTGTGTATGATGAACTTAATAGGCCATTCTTCTCATTTAGGCTGACATCCTTTACATGGAGTTGTGAAAAGGCAAAGGCATGGACAACTGATCACAGGAAATTGATTTATTAAGAAATAACTGCCCCTTAGCTGTAAGTGAAGGTCCTATAAGGGAAACAAATATTTAATAAGCCCATATAATCCCACTGGAGTCACAATGGCTTTACGTCCCCATTGTCTTCTTCCACTTGCTTTAGTTTGCTATATGAAGCCATCAGATAAAAAACAATGATGAGAATAAATAACAGAGCTGTGTGAATAACTGAGATTTTTACTTTTCCTGGCTATGCCAAGAAATCATGAGAGAAATTCATTTACAGCTGTCCTGCAATGAATTCTTTCCAACATTTATTTGCAATCACTTTAAGTTAACTGTAGCATTTTCTTCAGCCTCAGATTATTTTTTTTCTCTGACTTAAGCATCTACAAGATTTTTAATTACAAGATAAATTGAAAGAATTATCAGAAGTGGCGGAAGTTAGTGGAACAGAAGTGGCACTAATTTTTTCTCAATACCAGAACGATAGCTTTAGATTGTTTTTACTGGATTTTGTTTTGCAGCAGCACAAATAATCCACTGAAATTTTCAAACTATTTTCACCAAATCACGTGTTTTCTCTGAGGAAAAAGTATTGCTGTGAAGGGATTTAANNNCGGAAGAAAATGTATTGCTGTGAATGGATTTAACATTCAGTAGTTGCATTCCTGGTGTTAAATGTTGTGGCTGTTTATTCCAGGCACTCCATGCTCCTACAGAAAACCCAGAGTGATATGCATAAGACTTACATAGACACATAGCAGGGAATTTTATTATGAACAATTTTGGAGAGATTGGCTCTTTCTTTTGGGGTTTTGGGGTAATTCTGTAGAGATAAAACTGATGCCTGAAAGACCAAAACTACCTAATTTTTCTTTTGATGAACTTTTTGTGGTTTTGAGATTAAAGTGCCACACAACTTCCATCACAGATATTTTCTGCAACAATTCCAAAGAGTTAAACGTTTTTGAGACAAGGGTATAAATCCATCTGTGCCTGCTTTCACAGAGACCAGGACAGACTATTTTAAGATTGTGCTAGGAGAAAGACAATGCACTGGGGCTGGTCAGGAAACAGAGTCAAACCTAGAGCTCCAGTTAGCACTGCCAGACAAAAATAAGTATCTGAGTAGCTACAAGTTATAGAGGAAATAGTATAATACATTCATTTTGTTCCAGGAAATGATGTCCAGCTATTGTGAATGGGAAGTGGTGAAACCCAACGGGGAGTGCAACAGAGGGAAGTCTGTAAGGGTTTGTACAACCCCCTCAGTGCCTTCCGGATGAACTTGGCTGCTCACCTACCCTCTGCTTCCACCCTCCCCTGTTTATTGCCACAGCACCCTGTCATGCGTGGGCCCGAGACACTGAGAAGCAAAACAACTTTGTGAAAGTCATGCTGAAAACCAGGAATACAGCTGTCCCCTGGGCTTTCTCACCATAGGCTGGTATGCAACCAAGAGACCTGCTCTTTTCAGCAGGATTTTGGGTCTGCCACACTGAATAAATAAGATAATTTTGGACTGCCTGCTTATTTGTCCTTTTACAAACCAGTAGGGAAAACAAACAAACAAACAAACAAAACCAAAACCAACCAACCAACCAACCAAAAAAACCCAGGAGTTTGCCTTTTTCTTTTCAGAGGTGCTTCCTGCAATAAGAGCCACCAGGTCTTTGTCTTCACTTAGATATTCCTACTTGTAGTAGGTAGGCTGTCCCATTACTTTGGTAAAGTGAATGTCAAGTTCAGGAAAGGCAGACAGACAGGCAAGTAAGTTGAAGGGTTAGTGCCTGAACAGCTGTTTGATAACATTAATGCATCGTGACTGCAAAAAAGTAACCCTTGAAGAGGGTCATCAGGAGCTCAGCCACATAGGAAAATACACAGCTGGACTTGGTGTACAGTACCAATTAAGCTGGAAATGTCTGAAAGAGCAGCTACCAAAGGAGAAGAGGAAGGCAATGGGAGAATGGGGCTGCTTCTGTAGGGAAGATTCCAGAAGCTCTCCTGGAGTAAGAGCTGAGCCAATCCAAGGCTAAAATTGTTAATCTGTGTCACAAAAGAGGCAAATTTGCAAAAAGCGTATCTGTCACCAGACACCAACAGAAAGAGATGTTTCTGAGCCTGAGGAAGAAGCAGAGCCCCGTGACAAAGTGATGCAGAGCCATGAGGAGAGCATTCTTTTTCTCTATGGCCATAGTTTTAGATGCATTACTGGGCCAGGAAGCCTGTCAGCCAGGCAGGCACTGAAATTTGCTGTAACTTTGTTCACAGTGGGACACACACTCACACTGACCAGCAGCCGACGGATCCACCTCTTGGTGTGACTGAAACAGAGCTTTTCATGTTCAAAGGGGACAGAAGGTTTGAAGGTTTGGAAGCTGGCGCAGGGTATGAAGGTCCCTGCCTCTGATCTTCATATGTTTCAGTTCTTCCAGGAAAACCCAAGCCAATTGCTGTTTAAAAAGGCTATTTAATTTTAAAACCTCCCCCATCCCCATTACTAAGCCGGCATGATTTTCATCATGGAAAGGATATGTGCCATGTGAAGAGAAAGTGAGGAAACGTGAGGCAGGCCCTTGCATGTACTAAAAATAGCGTGTGGGGGGATACAGCCAAGGAAGTCACTTCACAGGAGATAGGGATTGAGGGGCTTCCACTCTATGAGGCTTTGCCAAGCCCAACTAATTAATGTTTGTAAAGCTCTTTGAAGATGAAAAGCATCAATTTATCACTAAGTTTAATTATTTGGATCAAGTTACTTTAAACTTTTGCTAGCTACCTTCAAACATCACCAAACTCTTTCCTCTAAATCGTGAGCAAGCCAGAAAGCTCAAGGCAGAGTTCAGGAAGTCAAAGCCACAGCAGTGCATTGAGATGATAGCTCTTGTGGATGGAGGGTGGGCTCAATATATACACCTTGACCTCGACTTTACTGGACCTGGGGTTCTCAGGGGCACTTAAAGAAGGGTTCCTGTTGAAGTCCTAATGCATTTCAGCCACCTTTAAATTTACAGGGTATAATTAGGGCTTTTTACGGCTGGCGATGAGAAGGAAACCGATTTTGGCTAGAATCTCATTTACACTGCACAATCATGTTTCGAACACGTGTGATTAGCACCAGTGATAGAAAATGAACTCTTGGTAATAGTGTGCATGCTGGCTGGCAGTCCCGTTAGGTAACAGATATTAAACACATGAATACAAACTCAGATGTAGACATAGCAACTGGAGGAAATGCAAGGAAAAGAATCACTTAAACAGCATATTCTACTCTTTGGAAGAGAAAGGCTTTAAACAGACAGGAATAAAATCTTTGGATAGCTCATCAGCTGAGATAAATGAACATGATGGCTTAGACTGCAAACTTTATTTTGAAATGGACCAATATTGTTCACACCCGTGTAGCTAATATTCTCTTTTCTTTTTCAGATGAAGTAGTTAAAAGATTCCTCATCACATTACTACACCTGTCTTTGCAGGTAGAGGCATTTTTCTTCTTCAAATAGCATCTCCAGGGGACATTTAATTCTGAATGATTTTCTCATTAAAAATATGGTTCTACTCATGAGAAACAGAATGTCCTAGCAAAATAGGGCATGTCAGGGCCAGAGATTTATGGGTTCAACGCCAGATTTGAAATCTTGATTACTGAAGTAGACATATCTACAGAATTAACGATAGTTTTGGGATCTCCACTCATCTCAGTAGGATGGTGCTCATCATTTTCTGATGATTAAATAGGAAAGTGCTCTTCATCACTTGTAAACTCTAATCACAAACACAACATTAGCTCTAAGGATGAAAAAGCATCATCAGACATAGATAACTCAGGGGTTTGCCCAAACTGAACTTGGAATTAGTTCAGGAAACTGTTTGCTGCATCCCCTCTGTACCTCCTGATTTAGCTGTAGACTAGAAAGCTGAAAAATGGAGGGCTTCTCTAAATCTACCATCTTCTCAGGAATCTCTCAGGAGACTTTGCAAGATTTCCAAGCTAGCATTTAGCTCAGCAAGGTTTGTACACACAGAGTACAGAAGCTCTGGAAATTTTGGGCCCCTTCTCCTGCCATTTGTAAGAGACAGGATCCAGGGATGCTTGCCATGGAAGGTGCTTTTAGGGCAAAAGCTGTTTGCACCCACAGCACTCGCCTGGGAGCAGCTGCTCACTGGAAATTGACAGTCAGATCTGACCCTCTGCTTTTAGGAGGAGATTCAAAGGGCCTGACAGGGAAGCCTCCCTGAAACAAAAAAGGAAATTTGTGCACAGGGGCCAGTATTTGTACTTTTCCTTCTTTAAGGAAGACCCTCTTCTGCAACACCATAGAGAGGGTTCCAATTAGGGAGAATCTGAGACTGGATCTTTTTTTTTGCTCATACAGATTGCGACTGAGGTCCACTCCAGCAGAGATGCACTTCTGTCATGGGCAGTGGATCTATACATTTACATTTTTTAACCTTCTTTTTATCTGCAGTGCAGGTTTCCATTACACATTCTGCACTTGTTTTATACACACACAATTCCTGTAGAAATCAATGGAAGTCCTATGTGCAGAAAAAGCCACAGAAAGTGCAACAGAGATTTGCACCATGGATTAAGAGATTTTCGGTGCTGATCAAAGAAGAATTTTGTCCGAGGTTTGTGAAGCACTTTTGAATCCTTCTTGATGAAAGGCACTATAAAAATGTAAAGCTGCTGTTGTTGTTAATGTTCCCTTGGCACACAACAGGAGGAAAGATGCTGAAATTAAAGTCACATATATTAATATTGATTAACAAATAAGAAAATACTTCTAGAATTTGATCTACCTTTCATTATGTGCACTTGATCTTCCATTTTCAAACAGGGCATAGTTATGCCCTGGAAAACCACAGCCTTGAACTCCACCAAACCACAACTACAGATTATATATTATTATGTATAATTTTGGAAATCTGTCTGGAATACACCATAAAGCAGAAATAAAAGAAAAACTGTAAGGACATTTGTATTTGTCAGCGTCTCCCCAGACAGAGCCCCGAGGATATGATATTCTTAGAATAAAGCTTTCATTTCACAGTGCATCAGTGGGAAAATTAACAAGCTCTCCTTGTGCTGTTCCATAATTCATTTTCTTTGTTTTAGATATTGAGCTGAGCTGGTACAGTAACTTAAATAGATAGGGGAGATTTTAAGCACAGATTTGGATTCTGGCTGGTTTGGGTTGTTTAGTTTTGTTTTGCTTTTTTCCTCCTTTATCCTGCAACTTCCTGGTATCTAAATAAGAAGTTGCCTCAATTTATTTTAGCACTTGCCTTTTAAATGGAAAGTGCCAAATGCTGCTACAATAATTTAAAGCACATCAGAGCAGGCTCCCTTCAGTTAGTGTGAGGGATGTAAGCTGCATCCCCTGCAGCACCAGGAGCAGTGTTCAATCCTCAGACAGAGTCTGCTCATCTCCACCATCCCATCTTGGCAATAGGAGACCAAGATACCAAAAGCTTGGAGAGAATTTCCTTGGGGTGAAATCAACCACACTTTTGCCCCTCCTGAACCACAATTAACAATAGGGAATTACCTTGAAAGATAGCAATTTTTGCTGTTGTTTTCTGGAAATGCATAGTTACATTTTTGCAGAAAATCCCACAAATGCTTCTGAAACAGAAGTGATATTCCTGACTCTGTTTTCTACCAAGAAACTCCTTCTGTCCTTAGAAGTCCTGTGACTCCAGAAACCAAAAATGGAGGCCATAGCAAAGCTAACTTTTCTCAGTGAGAAAACTGCTTGAACACCAAAAATTTGAGAAAAATGTTGTTTGTTTCTCCGGCTCTAGTCATTCAGCTGCTAAGGAAAAAGAAACACTCCAGCAGAAAACTCCAGTTTGAATGTTTAAGTATGTCTTAATAATAGCAGGAAGGGTGGAGAAGGTGTGGTCCCCAAAGCTCCAACACTGCTTCAGTAACCTCATTCCTTGCAAGCCCCCCTGCCTGCACAGGAGCAGAGATCAACACGTGGCTTCTCTCAAATATCCCCGGCCAAGTGCTAGCCCACTTCCCAATGGAAACTCTCCTTGTCATTTTAGGATAAGATAACCTACATCCTGGCCCCTCAAGAAAAAAGGTAAATTCTGGGGGGAAGTGTAATATGCCTGGTACGCAGTAGTCTGCTGGGGAATCATGCAGCTTTGGCTTGCTTCTGACCTTGTTCCTTGTACAGCCCTTAAGAAAATTCAATCCTCTAACACAACTGTTCTGTCCTGCTCAGCCACGAACAGCAAGTGGGCTAGAAATACACAGTCTGAGGTACTACCTGTCATAAATAGAGTCCAAAACAGAATATCACTTCATACTTTTAAATGGTCTGGTAGCTGAAGGGAGTAATTGACTTCAATGTCTTATCACCCTTATGCAAAACTTTGTTAGTAGCAGTGAAAACTGTGGCCAAATGCATAGAAAATATCCTTGTTATGAACAGAATGTTGAGCTGCAGTTGAGACAGTGACAAACTTAGAGACATTCTTAGGGCATCTGTAGTAGGAAAGCCATCCCTATTCCCCACAGAAAACCTCAAAGACTTCCTTGCTGCATCCCCATTTCCATCTGCCTGCTGTTGGTAGTACTTCCCAGCGTCAGGCCGCTGGGTTTATAAGACGGCAATCTGAAACTGGATGAAGCCTGTGTCGCTCAGACGTGAGAAAATTCATTCAGCTGGTAGTTTTCAGTAAGAAGTGATGCTATCTGGTCCAGAGAGATCTCTTTGCCTATGCCCATCTGTACGGTGGCCGGCACACTGTGGCATTATTGCAACACAAATAACAGTGCATGATGAAAATGTATCTTCCCTAGAATAGGCTTCCTCCTTATCACAGCTAGCAATACAGCTCTATTATTGTGGCTTTTGGAAGTGATAAGCCTGTCCTTGCAAAAGAGCAAGTGCCCTCCGTTCCCAATGGCTTCTGGCATCAGCTGGCATTGTTCAATGCTCTGTGAGAGTGGAGCTCTGTGGGAGCTCTACCAAGGGAGGATGAGGATGCTCTGATGATGGTAACCCCCCCCGGGTATCTGGCTGCAATACTGCTTGTCCAAAGGGTCACTACCACAACAGCGACCCCGGTCCGTGGTGGGGTTTGCTGTGTACTGGAACATCTGGTTCTTCCCCATCTTGTAAGGAGCCCTGCCTCAGACTATAGTGCACATTTCTTACCCCACAGCCATGTAGAGGACAGACAATACCCTCTACTGTTTGATACCTGTGCTTATATAACTGTTCATACTTTGAGTGGTTGCAGAAATGTTTCAGAACCCCCCAAGATTACTAAAAACCACAGGCTCCAAAAGTTAGAGAAAGATGAAGAAAAAATACTGTACTGCAATTTTCAAGTTCAATGAGTCTGCTTTGTGCCACAATCACATCTAGCCAATCACAATCCCAGTATTCCCTTTGATGCGTATAAAATGTATTTTTAATTTCACTAGGCTGCCGTTCACTCTTATTTGAAAGGATATTTGAAAGAATATCTGGGAATTACTAAGTTCCCTAGTTTTACTACCTCTATCATGTCACCTCTTAATTTTCTCTTGTGTAAAATACAGTCTTAACCTCCTGAATCCTTCCTTATAGAGACCTTTCCTTGTCTCTGAACATTATCATCACCTTCTAGACATCTCTCTGACAGTCTGCTTCTTTTACTGTGCAGGAATGAGTGTAGACAGACATGAACAATAGCACTGAAGCCAGGCATGTTCCTACATTTCCAAACGACATTATAATGTTTTTGATTACAAAATATTTGTTGCAATCTCTACTACAAAGCCAGGTCTCTGACTGTACTGGCAAAACTTCATGCTCTACCAGCAACCTTGTATAAACAGGGGCTATTTGGACTGCCAGCTATTTTTGAGCAGAAGAGATGACAGCACCACAAAGCATCCATGAGCTGATTGCTGGAATCTCCCCTGTTAGTGAGTGGATCTTGTTTGGTGCTGGCTTCTCACTCAGAGCTTTGTGTTCCCCTCACCAGATGGATGTTGGCAGATGGCAACACTCTTTTGCTGTTTAATTATTTAAACTGCTGCATACAAATCTACCTCTGGCATTCAGCAATAGAACAGGGTATTTGTTGTCCATATCCTATCTTTGATAGGCTGTTTTATAAGACTGTGGAGATGATTCTGGTTTGGCTACTTACACACATACCCTGTTCTGCAGTGCGTCTCCCATGCAGGGGGTTGCACACTTGCTCTGGTGGACTGGGGCTACCTGAGAGACAGTACCTGGCTATAAACCAAAAGGACAGTCCATCACCTTCTCTCACAAAAGGTGAAGGTCTCAGAATCCTGCAGGTTGGAAAAGACCTCTGAGATCATCGAGTCTGACCTTTGACCAAGCACCACCTTGTCAACCACACCATGGCATTGAGCACCACCTCCAGTCTTTCCTTAAACGCCTCCAGGGATGGTGACTCCACCACCTCCCCGGGCAGCGCATTCCAAAGTCTAGTCACCCTTTCTTCCTGATGTTCAACCTGAATCTCCCCTAGTACTGCTTGAGGCTACATCCTCATGTCCTGTTGCTGGTTGCCTGGGAAAAGAGGCTGGCTCTCACCTGGCTACAGCCTCCTTTCAGGGAGTTGTAGAGAGTGGTAAGGTCATCCCTGAGCCTCCTTTTCCCCAAGCTAAACACCCCCCAGCTCCCTCAGCTGCTCCTCCATGCTTCCCTGGACTTGCTCCAGCACCTCAGTGTCTTTCTTGAAGTGGGAGGCCCAGAACTGGGTGAAGTACTAGAGGTGTGGCCTCAGCAGTGCTGAGTACAGAGGGAAAATGTGTTTGTGTGTTCATCTGAAAGGTCCCTTTGACTTCTATCACCTAGGGACAGAAATCTGACTTTTCAAGAAAAGCAGGAAATAACTTTTATTAGTAGAGGTTGTAAAAAATGGTTGATGTTTGAAGCTGTTGGAAGACTGTCACGGACCTTGGACTGGGGATTGTCCATCCTGGTTCTCGGGACCACCTTCAGCAGAACTGGAGGCACGAGTCTGGACTGTAACCTCTAACAGGAGGGAAGGAGTTTGTCATCAACACTGGAAGTAACATGCTTTGATTTTCTCATAGCTCTGAATCCAGTTACTATTTTTACAAATTTTTGAGCTTCCCTCACCTCCATCTAGTCATCAGCCACCAGCATTAAGTTTTTGCCAGTTAAAAATTTGCTATAAGCCTCTTGTTTGTTTGGTTTGAGGGTTTTGTGAGACTGCAGAATGTCAACAGAGCCCGTAAAACTTCAAGTCCCAAATTGTTCTCCCATTTACAACAGTCCACAGGGTCACAACCCATTCTGAATCACACCTTGATTTCATATAGTCCCTGAACTGCCAACTGCAGGATCCTGATCAGGTGTGTGCCATTGCTTGTGCTGTTGGCCATGTGGTGAGCCACTCCCAGGATTCAGGTCTTGGCACACTGGTCTGTGCAGAGGCAGCTCTGCATGAAAGGGCTCAGATCCTCAGGTTCTGAAGGACCTCGGGTTCTGAGCTGTACTCAGGGTCTTTTGGTTCAAGGAAGGAAGAATGATTGGGAAAATGGGAGGGAAGGAGCATTTCAAAGCACCACATCCCGCTAATTGGCCAACCATCCAGTGAGGAATAAGAAGGGAGGAGATGATTACGTGCTACTGTGAGGCATTAGTGTCGGGGAAAGAACCCCTTGGAACAGCTTTTATGGCAAAAGCCCCACAGGTTAAGCAGCAGAACTCCAGTTATCCTGTAGATTATTTTAAAAGGAAAAGCAGCAGCAACAAACACATTAATATAACTTAGTGAGATAATAGCTACCCCAAGCTGCACTGATTGGAAACAATTGGCAGAGCCTGGAGTATAAGGAATCACTTCCTGCAGCAATTTCCTTTTATTAAAAAAGCATTTAGAGCATTTGCAAGCTTTTCATTTCTCAAGGATCTATTTTTAACTCTGTGTTCTCCTTAAAGACACAGTTCAGTCCAGCTGAATGCATGGCTAGGCCAGGTGGAGTTTGCTCAGAACACAGGTGTTTGCCATCCCAGCACCACTGCAGAGGCTTTCACCCGGAAGGTGTTACTGAAATCTTCTTAAAGCAAGAAAATTCAGGCAAACCACCCTGCTTTCCAATCTAGGCACAGAATCACAGAATTACAGAATGAGTAAATCTGGAAGGGACCACAGTGGGTCATCTGGTCCAAACTCTCTGCTCAAGCAGGGTCCTCCTAGAGCAATTCAGGTGGAACTCCCTGTGGTACAATTTCTGCCCATATCTGCACAGCAAGGGCAATTCAAACACATAGGTATGAAAGTGTAGTCCTTCAAAAATGCAGCTGCTTAAATGTTGCGTCCTCGTTTCCAGCCCAATTGGAAATAGTTAAATCTCCAAGATCCATGGAACTTCAAAACATCACTGAAATAAAAATCATAACCACCTCAACTGAAGGCAGGGTATTCATTCCTGTTGGGGCTATCAGCAGTGATTGTGAGTTTTCTAATTTTTATTTGTTTATTTAATAGTACCTTGGTCCAACACAGGGATTTTTAAAAAGGTTTGTTTCTGAAATACTTGAAATTAATTTTCAGTTCTGTTTTGTTTTCTCATGTGAGAAAATAGAAAACAATGTGATTTGGGTCAAAATTTGGGTCAACTAAAAATAAAACATTTTCATTGTAGAAACAGCAGGCTACACATATTTGATTTAAGGAGCTTACAAGCATAACGAAACAAAACAAAATTGAACATCTCCTTTAACTAATACAGAGATAAGATTATCCTGGTGTCCACCTTTTTTGTTTTGAAGAGGGACAAACTGAAACACTCTCGACGTGTGACACAGTTGCACAAATGTTTCTGCCCAAGCTTTGTCTTTTTGTTATGAAGAGAAACATTTGCCCACCTCTGGCTTCAAGACTTCAAAAAATGGAGGTCCATTCTCTCTCTTTCCTGCATGGATCATCTCCTGTGGGTTATCTCTCTTAAAGAGCAAGCCTTTGGATATCAACAGCAGGATGGGATGAGGTGTGCATCCCTCTGCAAAGGAACTCCTTTCTACACCTCCTCCTGTCCCCAGAAGTGTCCCCACGCCAGCTGGGCAGAGAAAGGTCTGCCAGGACAAGGTGGTAGCGCTCAGAGGGGACAGAGGAATGTCCTGTGGAGTGCCTGTATAAACCAGTGTTCCATGGCCCTGCCACAGCAGCACCACACCCTCTGCCTCTTCTGTGCTGGGGCTAAGGAGGGCTCCATCAACACTGCACTGGTGAGGAACGAGTGCCACCAGCCAGCAGGACCTTCTCCTGACACAGGTGGGACTCTTCTCCACCCGCATCTGTGTCTCGCCCCATGGAGGTCCTGAACCGTCTCCCTTGCTCTCTCCCAAGAGGGAACAGAGGCCAAAATACAGCTTAGGTAGGAGAGGCCCAGCAACATGCACTGAGTCATTTCCCAGCTCCGCTATGAACTATCATAGGAGCCAGCCCTGCTGTGAGGATGGGAAGAGGAATCACAGACCACAGGGCACACAAACACAGCAGCTGGATAGTGCTGGAACGGCATTGCCAGGTCACTCTTCTAGGGTGTATGCTACTCCGAAAAAAAGCTTTTTTTTTTTCCTAGTCAAATATGACCTTTCCTTTGTGTAAAGTTTTGTTGTAACTTTGAAATTGTTGATTTGGTATCTCGAAAAAAGAGTTGATCTGATTTCTATTAGGACAGAAAATTTTTAGCTAGCCTACTTTATCTCGAGCCCCCTCTTACCTCACAAATCAGTGCCATTTAGAGAGGGAGATTACCCAGGTGGTGAAGAAGGGAATGAGGAGTATAGTAACATGTTCATTTTATTGGCAACAGCAAAACACTGTTCCCATCTTTGCAGTCATAACTGGTCTGCCTTTCCAGTATGTGTGCCCAATTATAACTTGCAAGAAGCCATGTATCTCATAAAAAATTCAGTTAATTTTCAATATTTTCTAAAGTCCTGTAAATGAACAATGCACTTTTTTACGGGTCTTTCATCAAGGAGTTAATAACCACATGAAGGTTCTCTTTTCATCAGTTTCTAAGTGATGCTCCATTTGATTGAAGAAGATCAAAAATGATGATCAGAAAATAAAAAGGAAGTTTTAAAGGCAGCCTTTGTACAACACTTTAACTGTCTCATTTCTGTTATTTCAGAAGTATCACTGGGTTTCTTTTAGGCTTAAAAAATATATATATAAAATTCTTGTGAAGTGCCAATACTTGCCTTCCTCTTACTGTAATTTTAGAAACACTTGTGTTAATGGTGGGCAACATAGCTCTGCCAGATAGTAGCCCAGGCCTAAGTCAAAGCAACCCCAAGGATAGCAAAACTATTAAGATTCTAATTAAGATGCCATTGTCTACTACACTACCTGTGGTCCTAATCTTACATCCTACCCCTGCCAGCCTGCAGGGTGCCGTTCCACAGCGACCCTGACCCACCTCTCTGGCAGTCCATCAGCTACCCTGTCTCTGGGATCTGCGGTGCAGGTACCTTCTGGGGCTCTGCAGGCCAAGGGAGGTGGGGATAGAGGACAGCCCTTGTACAGGAGTTCCTTTATCTTTAGTGTAGGAGAAGAATATCATCCTTCCACATTTAGTTTTACCTGAAAATTTCCTCTTTTCTTCAACGGTTTCTTGACAGCCCTCTGTATAAATTTTCTATCCCTAGCTCATTTTGCCTTTTTCCATTTGCTAAGCCCTGATTTACTGCTTTTAACTAGATATAGGCAAATTTCCTGTGAAGATGTGAGATGCTGCTTCCCTGAACCCAGCTCAAACCTGTACCTGCTTTCCTGAGCTCTTGGCAGCATAGCTTTACCCTTTTGTCCCCTCTGCCCCTGTCCCCTCTCTCAGGGGAGCCAGGCACCTCATGCATGTTCTCCCCTCACCTATCCTTCCATCTAACCATGGTTCACTCCCTTTCTGCATCCCACTCTCACTGCAGCATCCTTAGCAAAACCCAGTATCACCCTCCTGTTACCACCAAAAGAAGTTCCCTCCCAGAAATTTCCTGCAGTAGTTAAATGTTGGCCCCTTGTCCCTTGGCAGATATTCACTCCATAGTGGGTCATTAATTTGAGGCAGTTAATAATGAGTGTTTAATGCAAGCTGGCATAACTAATTGAGACACTGGATGCTGTCATCCCAGCATCCAAATTATAATTTCTGTACTGCCAGAGATGTAGCCCTGCCTCTCCCTTGCAGAGAGGGAAAACGAGGCAAAACAGGACCAAAGACATGTTGCCATCTTGAGCTATTCCATCCTGTGGTTTGAATTGTTCCCCTGAAGTGAGTGCTGGCATTTAAGAGAGGTTTCAATCCAGGAGTAATTTGGGTTTCCAGAACTCAGTATTTCATAGCTCATAATCATCCTACATAGTGAAGTCTGCAGAGAATCAGAAAATGATACATTTAATTTAAACCAAGTCTATTGAAGCACTGGTCATTAAGAAAAGCACTGTACTTTCAGGCAAACTCAGAACACTCAAAAAAGGGACATTTTATTGCAGGTGATTTGCACGCTCTCTTTGTCAGGATCAAATATGATGGAAAAGGGGATAGCTAAACAGGGATTGACACTGCCACACATTTTACAAAATGCTTGATCCCACGGTTCTAAGGAGCAGTTATCTTAAGATCTGATTCTTAAAATCAGTTATCTTTTCAGCAGGATGTATAAATAAATCAGCAGAAGAGCCAGCTAGTGACTCACTGTTGTAAATTAAATCGAATTTGTTATGAATATGATTCATTGAAACTTTCCTAACAAATCAATTTGCTTCAATCACACTGTAATTCAATAATAATATTTAGTATTTATATGGTGCTTTGAACAGCTCATGAACTTTCCAAGCATTGTCTGTGTTTCACAATGATATTGTGAGCTGCTGAGTTCGACTGTCTCTCCTTTATAGGTGAGAACACTGACACTCAAGAGCTTAAGGAAATGTTTTAGCTTCTCGAAAGTGTCGAAATTGAAATTTCTGTTTTACCTTTTTTCGTATCTGTCCTTAGACATGGTGCACAGTGGTGGCTTGGAGACATGAGCATCCATGGTGGTTTTGGTCTGTCATGGTAGAACTGGCATTTAAAAATCACACCCTTCTCTTGGAGAGCTTGACATCCCCTGTTTGGAAGCTTTGCTCACCACTGTGGTGCTTATCCAATATGATCCTTCTTTTTGCTTTTCCCCAACTTAAAGGCTGAGCTCTGGAAACCCAATGTCCCTGTGTCTGCACCTGGGCATGTCTGCACTTGCACCTCCTTGCTGCACCCGATGGACAGATCCTGCTCTGGCCCTAACCTGCCCTCTTTGGTCCCTCTTCAACCATCAGTTCACATATTCCTTTGGCAGTTCACATCTGTCCAGCTGCTGTGAACTTCAGCTTGAGCTGCTCATCAAATGAATCCTACAGAAAAATGAAGCATTGCATACTGCATACAAGCAGGCCAGAATAAGGGCATAGCTTTCAGGTAGTCTATGCCTGCAAAATGGAGATAGATGTCATATAGGCTTTTTTAAAAGCACAGAAGCAGAAAAGCTACCTGCTTATTACTCATTTCTAGTTCAGGAATCTGAAACTACCACAAGGGCTTCTCTAGGACCTACGAAACTTTGCTTTAAGCAAGGTGACATAAGGTGAGCTGCTTCTGTATGTGAAGGCTGAATTAAGACAGGCTTTGTCCCACTCCCATCTCCTGTGTTCACCTATGAGATGAGGTATGAGAGGTGGCTACTGGAGTGCTGGTTGCTTACCTCTAACGCTGGTTGTGGATCTCTATATCTGACAGCATCATACGAAGAGGAACACATGAAGCTGGTTATATACGCAACTGTAGGCATCTGTCATCTGGGTTTCTCTCTAGCACTGTGCAGCACTGCAAGCCTAGAAGACCTGCAGTGCTCCAACTACCATATCACAAATGAGCCCAATCTGATCTCTTCTTTGAAATCAGGATGTGGTCTTTCACAGAGCACACTATTAAATTATGGAACTCACAATGCTGCAGAGGCCAAAAGCAAAACTATCTCCACAATCCGTTAAAAAAAATCGTGGAAGAAATGGTCACCAAGGGCCACAATGATGTGGATAGATTCTGTAGCTCAGGGACTCACTAAATGACAGACTTTGAGAAGCTGGATCATGCTAGTGGGGAAAGGTCTTTTGTATGTGCCCATTTATTTATTACATTCTTCAGGAGCTTGCTAGAGGTTGCTGTCACAGACAAAATGCAGAGGCAGACACACCTCAGGTCTGGCCCTGAACAGCTTTTCTTGTGTTATGTTCTCCATAAGTTTTTGGGTGGAATACTGGCTAAAATGGGGCTATGACTCTAAGAAACTGGTCGTGATGGCTGTGGAGTAGAGAAAGAAAAGCTGTTAGTGTGCAAATAATTTATGAATCATCATTCACTGTGTCACTTGAGAGGAAGAAAACTGAGTGTTTATTGCCCAGTTTGATTTCTTTTTTAAGAAATCCCTAATCCCACTTCCCTAGTTTTCTGCCAATGCACATGATCATCTTCAGTCAATAAAGGCTGTTGCTTCCATACACAAGTAAAGCTCTACCTGGAAGCACCTAAGGACCAAAACTCACAGAGAAATCTTGATTACTGTGTTTTTCCACTTGTTCTGTATCTACCATTTTGAATTGCAGATGCACAGCATTGCTGGCTGCCCTTGGTTTCTTGTCTTCTTGCTTGTATCCTCTGCACTGAACACAGTATCACTTAGAGTAGAAAAACATGTTTGGCACCCTGCTTATGGCAAAACACTGAACTCATGTCTGGTGCTCCCCACTGAGACTTTTTCACTATAAACTTCACAGTCAAATAAGTCACCTTGATGCCAGTATTTGTCCCTGTTCCCTGCTGCAATGCATAAATCATATTGCTGTTCCTTATCAGTTTGTAGCGCTTGCTTAATGGGCAACTCTGCTGCTTCAGCAGGGAATTAGCTAGAACAACATTACAGTGATAAAGTAAGGAGAGCAAGCATCCATCAGTGGGTCAATTAGTAACGTTAAAAAGGAAGCTCTGAAATAACTCAAACAATAAAACATTGGTTCTTGTTCAAAACTGTTGATCGGTGAGTAAGAAATGAGGGAGAGAACAAATAATCAGGGGTATGTTCTTTTTTAGACACATGCCAAAACCTCCCTTTAATAACAGTATCTCTCATGGCCTTAGCAGCTTTTATCCGTAAACTCTTTAGATGATATCTGCAGTCACTTTCAGTGAAGCTGGATTTGAAGCCAACCCTCATTTCTTATCAGCCGTGGACAAAGCTTGGCATATTGACACCAAATAGGCAGACCTTTGAGTTCAAACCCCCACCTGTAAGTCACTCCTTACACACTCACCAAAGAGAAGCCAGGCTCCATTTGCACTCCTTGCAGTGGCAAGAGGCTTCCCAGGCGGTGGGACTTAGCAGGGCCGTGGCAGGGCAGCCAGGGACAGCTCTTTGCAGAGCTCCTGAGAGCCCATCAGGCCCTGGTGTGCTGCAAACTGGCTGGAGTTCAAAGCCTGGGAAACAGCGCCAGCTCCTATGTCACACAAATCCAGCTAGAGAGCTCTAAATCTACCTTAAATGGAATTTTATAGTCACTGATGAGAATTTCTGTTATATGGATCCTTCATCATTTTGTTAGAAGGATTCTGAGTGACAATTGTATTCCAAGGGTACGGATGACAGCATGTCCAGGTCTGTCAGTATCGTGATGCTGGAAGGCAAGGGAATGGTCAGCCAAGAACAGCAACATCCCCTGGAAATGCCCTGCCCACCCCCTAAAAAACAATGGACATCACTGACATCAGTGAGAAGCTCAGCCTGTGCGTGTCAGCAGCTATGGAGAGGAGAAGATTCGTGACATAGTTTGGGTTGCAATATGCCTTCTGGGGAAAAAGAGGTGACACACTTAAATTTAAAACAAAGAAAATCAGCTGTCACAGTGTCACCGCAGAGGTACAGATAAGCAGGGAGCTCCCTAAACTTTCTCCAGCACCAAAAGCTTTGGAATTGGCCTATTGCTGAGCAGAGTTATTTTCCTCAACACTGTTTAGTAATGTTTTAATTCAGAACTCTCTACACTCCCAGACCCTTTGAGTATATAAATGACCTGAAATTTAATTGCTAATCTAGTAGACTATAAGAATAAAATCAGGAGTTTAATTTCCAAGCTACCCCATGATTATTATTCATTGCCCAAAAGCAACATTAACACAGCATCAAGACTGGCAGAACAATGCCACATACCCTCCCAAAACATCAAATGCACTTACATTCAATGGCTGAAAACCAGGAAAGAAAGAGTCACAGCAAAATTAGTGCATTCTCTGTAAGCAAGTTAGATCCACAACTGCTGTAAATTAGCATGGCTCCAGTGACAGTAACAGAGTTATCCCAGTGGATGCCAGCTGAGGACCTGGTGTCATTTCTGGGCATCTGTATAAAATGAAAAATACCTGAAACTCTATGGTCTCTAAATGTCTAGCAACTTTAAAATCAAATGAATCAAACTGTCGGTTATGTCATGGTGGCAATTACACTGAGCGGTTTGGGGTCAGTAGTGAAAAGGAGCAAACAAAACCATTGAGTGCTCCTATAAATAGCTTCAGAAGAAAGCAGACAGTGTTGAAACATCAAACTTTGAAATACTTACAGATTGTCAATATTGCTTCTAAAGATGCAAGATGTACCAGAGATGGAGTCAAGCATCGTAAGACTACTAGAAAAAAATCAAATTGGAAACTAACCTGAGAAAACCTAGGCAATGTCTCTGCAAATACAATGTGCAATACATATCACTGCTTGCTGCAGAAGTAAAATTAAATAGGCAATTATTAAGGGGTTCAGATAAAAATATACTTAACCAGACATTCTGGACACACAGGCAACAATTTTAGCCATGTCTACTCAGTGAGTTACTTGAACTGGACAGCGAAGGTCCAGGTGTATCCTCACAGACCTCCCCATGGCAGCGGGGCTTTCATGGCCACTAACCTTGCAGACACAGCAGCATGCTACCAGCACCAAACAGCAGCCCATGAGGAGATGCAAACTAGTCCTCTCAGAAGCTCAAGGAATTCATGAAAAACCTGCTAATTGCTGCATGCTCAAAAATGCTTTAGCACTATCTGATATTTTTAATTCATTTTCTTAATAAAATTGCAGGTGGTTTGCTGCAGCACAGCACTTGAGGAATGTTTCCTAACAAAGCCATGAGGAAATGATACGGAAACCATACTTTCTTCCTTGTTTTGAATACATGTATTCACTTTATTGCAAAACTTCCTGCTACGGTTTCAGGGCTGTTCTTTGAGTGGCAGGTTTTGGCCCTATCAGCATTTTCCTCTCCCTGTTTTCCCTCTGTCTCTACTGAGACAAGCACTTTAAAGTCAAGGGCCAGATTTGGGCAGAGTCTGTGAGGATGGACAAGAGGCTGGGGAGAGCCCTGGGAACCCTGAGGAGCTGGGTTCATGGGCCTTTGCAAGGATTCCTTTCACTCCTACCTTGCTCTGGGACAAGCTGGGCAACTCCTAGTTATCAAAGATATGATGAAGAAATCATCCTTTCTCATTCTACAGCCTCTCTTATTTTTCTTTTATTTCCTTTGATTTAAATCACTGTTTTCCACACTTTCTTTTTGTTGTGTATTTAATCTTAATTTTAAATGCCAGCTTTTTTTTTTTTTTTTTTCCCTTAACTCCTCACTTTATAGCCTTCCCAAGTCAGTAGCAGTCTAAATTTAAATGAATTCCTGAAGGTCAGATGTGCGTTTGGAGACCCATAATTTGCGATATAAAGTGAGGGCTGGGGAATAGCTTCCCTGCTACCCCTGCCACTGCAGTTGGCAGTAATCAGCAAACATCTAATCAATGGGAACAGTAGCACATTCATGGGCAAAAGATATTATCTTGGCATATAAATAATGAAAGCCTCTAAAGTACTCCCAGATGTTGGAAGCAAGATTCCTTCTGGGCATGTGAAGAATTTGCTTAGAGGAAAACAGAGCAGCCACACAGAAGTAGAGGGCTGTTTCAGTCCAATGAAGTTCTGTTTATGAGAAAGCACTGCGAAAAAAAAAGAAAAGAAATACCTATATGGCATGAATCAGCCAAAGCTGACCTCTCATCTGCCAGATACCCATAAAGCAGACAATTGGTTTTATCTGGGGTAGATCTGCTGGATTGTCTTTCAAACAAAAGAGGCCCTGCTTTCTTGCTATTGCCAAATATTCAGTTTACAATCACGTTTTCAATATGTCCTGGAATCTAGGCTTCCCTGAGAAAAATGAGCTTTTTGATCTCTCATAATGACAACTTATTCCATGAGATAAGGCTACAAGAAAAGGAAAAAGAACAATTAACAATTTCTTATTTCTCATGAGAAAATCCTTTAGCTCACAGTTGAAGCAAGTAAAATTTTTTCACTCTAATAGCTAATGTTTTGACTTTTTAAAGAAAAGCAAAATTCACAGAAAATTTGCAGAGTTGTGGCAAGTTTCCTTAGCCTTTTGCCTATCAAGATATAGTTCATTTACACAGCTCTCTTTTTTCCTTGCTGATCCAGTACAGCTACTCACTGGAGTACTTTACTCCTGGCAGAATGGACCAACAGCCTATGAATTGTCTGACCACAAGTGATCCTTGCAAACACAATCCCTGTGTTACCAGCCAAGTAGTTTTAACAAATCTTATTTAATCTGAAAATGTAGAAATTGTTGTCAGTGCAAACCCAGCTTAAGGTATCAGTGAGAAAAAATGAATTATTTTTTAACCTTGTTGTACAACATAAAAATAAAAACCAGCCGGGGCTGTGTCTCCAGGCCCTAATGGACAGAGCCTGCCTCAAAGACCTTAAAAAGTCAATTATAATTTTACCAAGACTTGCTCGATATCATGTACCAGGAGGGGCACAATCCTTCAACAATGTGATTTAGCTTTAAAAGCCTTTTCATGTTTATATCTCAACAAAACCACCATAATCTTCAGAAATACAGTGGCAGGGGTTTGTTAAAGCACAACCTTTATTTCTATAAACCAAAATGTTGCTATACAGCATTGAATATCTAAAGTAGTTGGTTTTTGTCAGTCTCTTTCCATGCTGGATGACAATGGAACTTTGGGAGTTGCCTCTTTTTCTCCCAAAGCCGTAGAAGAAGGGTTCATCTGTCAGATGAAATAGCGGAACTGCCACAGAAAACAAGTTCACAGAGCAATGAGGGTGGGAAGGGGCAGGACTCCAACTGGCAAAGTGCAGTGCCCAACATGATGGGGACTAGACCCCCGATGGATCTCAAATCTCTAGGCACTGTTACCACTATGGGCATGATCCTAATGCCAGATTTGAGAGAACTGGCTGGAGTCTTTGCAGTTTATGGAGGTCACTGTGGTTCTTGCACTTCCAGTAGCTGGGGCATTACAAGGCACACCCTCAAACAGAGATGGTGACCAGATCCTGCAGGGATGTATGGATGTACTTTATCTCTTCTGAAAACTTCAGTGGCTCCAGCAAGGCAAACTGAGAATTCTGAAAGACTTTTCTGGATTGGGATTTGATTTGGAACGGCAACTGCATTTTTTCACCTCCTAGTGTCAACCTCTCATAAATTTAACAGTAACTAAGGAATCATTAGTGACTACCAAATCTTTCCTTTCTCCCAAGCAGTAGACACCTAAAGTAACAGAAAAAATACAATTCTGTCAAATACAAATAAATCCCAAAACTCAAGCAGTTGTGAACAAATGGTTCTATCACAGGGTTAATTTTTATGGTAACTTCTGGGTTCCTGTAGGGCTCTGGGCAAGTTCCTTAAACCTCTCTGTCCTTGTTTTTGTGACTTCCATAGTCACAATACTTGTCTCATAAAAGAGGCATGTGCTCTAAACAGTATTTAGAAAGTGCCAGGAGGCTCTCTGAAGGAAGGTAATTGTGAATTAATGAGTGTATTGTCAGCACCTCCTACAAAATTCTCTGGATCTAAGTCAAGCTTTATATACCCCATCACAGGAGCCTCAATGCACCCTGCCCCATGGAAGCAATGGCTGTCATCAGTACACTGCCAATTATCTGACGTGCAGAAGAATAAATACTAGGTAATGGTGTAATGCTTGGGAATGTGTCACAAGCATATTTCCTTTGCTGGAATAATCTGTAGGTGGCAAGAGGGCCTCAAAAATAGTTCAAAGACACTCAGGCACAAGACTTGGAGTTGTGGTTTGTATTTTTCCCAGACTGAACTCTCACGACCTGGGGTACAGAGGACAACCTCTGACAGCAACATGTGGAGTGACTGGCCCTGAGGTTACTCATGGCAGAGGTGAGAGGATTAGATACTGCCTCTGTTTGTGCTTCAGCCTCTGCTGGCACACCTGGGGCTCCTCTCTGGCTTCAGGGTCCACAGCCAAGCCCTACCCTTGTTATACATCAGTCTGAGTTTGGAGCTTGCCTTAACCATCCTTTTTGCAGTGGAAAAGAAAGGCAAGAGATGTGCCTCCTTTCCAAGGCACTTCCATCCTGGCAACAGGACCCCCTGCCCAGCCTAGGAAGCTGATGAAATATTCCCCAATTCCTTGTCTAATGCTGAAACAACAGCGCTTCACTACCACACAGAAAAACAACAATAACAACAGCAAAAAAGAAATCAAAATAGAAAATTCAGCAGATTGATTTAGCTATATCAGCCAGTAATTTATTCGTTAGAGAAACTGCTATAAGCCATATTGCAAATGAACTTTTGGCTTAGGTAGGAGAATTTCATTGTACAGCTGTACAAAAGTCCTTTTCCCACACCTGTGAGTACACAGACATTTTGTGCAGCTGGGGACATGTTATGGATCTGAACAGAAAGGACACCAGAACTGTGATTCTGATTGTAGTTTTGACATAAAAATTAGTCATTTTGAAGGAATTTTCTCTGAAGAGCCTGTTCAGTCTATCTCTGCCCCCCACCCAGCATATTGTGCTTGTAAGGAGAAGATACAGGTGAAGCCGTTTCAGAAAAAAAGCCCTGACTTTTGTGTACTTCCATTTCTTTCATATTGCTGGATAATTTGATATGACACATGGAAAAAAATACAGTGTTGTATCAGCTCTGTGTTCAAGCAGGTGGTGCTGTATTTTGTATAAAGGACAGTGCTTAATTTAAGACTTCTACCATAGCAGCAATTCTAAATGACAGCATTTGTATTAAAAGAGCTGCTCTTCCCAGCAGCAGTGTTATAAAAATACTGAAACAGTGGTGATATTATTATAGATCTGCTCCAGTAACAAAAGTTGTACTGTAAGAAAATCTGTGATTTAGAAAAGTTCTTGCCGCCTTTTGTCAGTGATAAATGTTCCCTTGGTTTCCATACCGGTGCAATTTAATCCTCATGATTTGAAGAGCTCACAGGAAAGCAGCTGTGTACAGTAAAAGCCCAACACGTTGTAAAAGCTTCAGTGAGAGCAAAGGTGAAAAAATAGGTCCGGGAGCAGTATTCAGGGTGACAGTGCAAGGAAACCAGCTGAGAGCCAGGATGTGCTTTCCAAAAGCCCTTTGTGCCCTGTGAGCACACTTGTGTGTGTGTGCAGCGGCAGGAGGGACATGCTCCAACTTCTCCCCGAGCCCCTAGGCAGAGGATGCAGTGCCCCTCTGCAGGGCAGGTCCCCTTTGCCTGGGGGAAGAGTTTAATTCACTGCTTGCATGAATCAGAGGAGCACAAACATGCTATTAGTCTGCCCCTGAAGCCAACAGCTTTCCCATCACCAGTGATTCTGCAGCAAGGACTGGTGTGACTTCATCCCTTCTCCCCTCCATACACTCCACCCTGCCAGTGGCAGGGTCAAGGATGGGGCTGACATTGACATCTCTCCAGAAAGATGGCTTGAGAGGTCATCTGCCCACAGACAGCACGGGAATGCATTTCAGAAAACCATCCATGGTGAGAAGTGTCTGGCCTCTGTCCCATTACATCAATGGTAACACACTCGGTGCAATTGGAAGCCACAGCAAAGTCGTCCTTGCTCTGCTGGGTGTTGTGGTAGGACTTAGAGTGGTTCTAACCAAAGCGACTCTATGAGTCCAAGCACATTTCTGGTGGGCTGGACGAGGTGCTGGGAGAGGCATTTTGTGCCACAGTTCATTCATCCTTTCTCCTTGTAGTGCATCTAAGTGATTTTTTAATTACACTAATGTTTTTCTCTCATGACATTGTCTCACAGGTCACCTTGCTCTCCAATTACTGCTCATGTAAGGAAGTGCTTCTTGACACTGCCCTCAATTTTTTTTCACTTTATTTCCATTTGTACTTAGCTGCAATGAAATGAAAGTACGACCTACAGCTGAAATTAACTTAGCAATCTTTTAAGAAAACCCATTTCTCTCTCTCTTTATTTTTAATGTTTTTTTCCCATTTGGATCCCTATATAACAATTTCTTTTTACCCTCACAATCTTCATGTCTTAGTTTTCAAATTACCATTCCCTATTATTTCCTGAATCTGTCTGGTGCCATAGTTTTTTCCTTATAACATGGTGACCAGAAATTGCTGAGTAAATTGTTTCATCTTCCTCTGATGATATTTTGAGTGCCAGTCTGTACAGGAAACAGTCTTTCTTTTGAATTAAATGCTGCTGGTGGCCTACCTGAGGTCTTCTGTGGCTGAGAGCTAAGTTTAGACACACTGCAGGGTGGTGAGGAGAAAATTTAAACAAAGGCTGCATGACCAGACTCAGAAGTGAGTGCAGGACACCACGGGTCACTCAGCTCTTCTCATCTGTCACCTCGCTCAGTGTTCACCTGGTGCTTGAGAGGGACTTCATGGGGGTAAGAATCAAAATGAATTATGCAGAGTTTATGCCTATGGATATTTCATACCTGCCCTATCCCAGAAATGTTATGTTCTGTATTCCCTGGTCACCCTAGAGTTCACATGGGAAGCAGTTCTGAAGGATATGAGGGTCAGGGCAGGCTGCAGAAGTGGTTGCCATACACAGGTATGACTTCGACCCTTCCTTTCCACATCTCAGGGACACGAGGATGGGCAGGAAGCAGCAGGACTCACCATCTCCTCTCATCTCAGGCCATCTGGGGTTGTTGCCAGAAGGGCAGTCTGATGGTCAATTCATCGAATGACATCCCAAGGAGTTCTCTTATCCTCTTGGTGACTCCTGTGCTGCAAAGCAGGTTAGACTTGCTTCAGCGTGAAGGCAAATTGGCCAGCAGCAATTAAAAGTGAGTGTCAGCTCACACAGAAGCTCCACATTATTAGTTTAAATGAAGATACTTTCCATAGACAGCCTTGCATAGGGTAGTACAAACTACTGCAAGCAATTAGCTTGCAGAAAAACCCGTGGCATGCCAAAGGAAATATCAGGCAGGAAAACACCAGCGTCTGTGCCCTTCCTCTATAGGAAGAGGTGTGTCCCATGAACCAGACTGCCTTTCTGCTGACACAGGAATTGCCTGCAGAAGCTGGAAAGGCTCTGAGCCCAGGTCAGCCTAGATATACAAAATGGATACACATAATCCCGGCTCCCCACTCGGAACCTCTCTTCTTGCTGAAAACCTGAAATCACAGCCTTCTTATTACAAATGGCTCCTTCCCAGCTGAATAGTCAAGCTCACTTGTAGTCAGTGTGGTGTCTTCAAGGCCAGGTTAGCTATGTCCATGTCATTTCTGATGCATGTTTGTCCGAGTTTCTTGCAAGCATCTTCCACACTGCAGACAATCGACTCCTGCACCTACAACAGCCCTGCTATAACAAACTGCTTTCTAATACCTAGATTAAACTGTCCTTGCTGCAATTTAAAACCATTTCTTCTTGATATACCTGCCATGCAGTGGAGCACAATGTTTATTCCCAGCTTTTCATCACAAGTCATGTTTTCAAGACCATGGATTATTAATACTGTCCTCTTTCTCCATTTTTTCACATCTTTCCGGAGGTGCAGTGCTCAAACCTGGACATGGCACTTCTTTAGCACTGAGGACAAATGAACCTTGCATTTTCATCTAATCCAAATTACTGCCCATGTTTTGATTTGGGGAAATATCTCATTTGCGATTTTTTAAACCTTGGGCTGGATAACACTAATAGCACTGCTAAAAGGAGTACAGAAGTCTGTGAGGAAGAGGCAAGACCTGGGAAGAACAAAGCGATATGCTATCCACCAATTACCATGCATCTTCTGCAAAGATCGGCTTCCACCCCCAACTCAATGAGCACAAAAGTTGCTCCTTCCTGCAGGAATAACCAACCATGCAAAAGGAATAAGAAGCATGCCATAGTTTGAGTGAATTTATCTAAAGCAAATTGATGCTGTGAGGCCTAAATAAGTAGTGTTTGACCCACAATGCTGCCTATGCTGTAAAAAAAAACCAAACAAACCAAACCAAAATAAAAAACCAAAACAAAACAAAACCCAGCAAAACAAAACAAAACAAAACAATCAAAAACCAAACCAAACCAACAACAATATAAAAACCCAACAACAACCAACCAAACAAAAAACCCAAAAACAAACAAAAACCCCCCAAACAAACAAAAAAAATCCCCCAAAAACCAAAAACACCAAAAGCCAACAAGACAAAATAGTGAAGATAATAGCATTCAGGCCTTTACGTCCTTTTTCTCTGTTTTACATGCCAGTACAATCTGGGGACAGAGACTACACCAATTACTAAGGGCATTAGAACAGCTGCTTTATAGCAGTGCATGGTTTATGAGTATTTGTGCAGAGCACTGCAGATAAAATGAGTATGCTGCTAGACTCTCAGAGTATCCCCATAACTGGTTAGAGCAAGGTGACCCATGCAGGTTACCATGTTCAATATAGAAGTCTTGTGGCAAAGTTATGCATGTACAGCAGCTCCCACATAAATCAAATTCTTCCCATGTTGCCCATGTAATTCAGCTGCCTTTAATTCTAAATGGCCACTTTCATGAACAAAATGGAACAGCATTTCTGTGGGTAGTGGATGTTTTTCTGCTTTTCGTCACAAATACAACAACTGGCCACAATTTTTGCTGAGTGGGCTGTTTCCTTGCATAGCCAAGTCTCCATGTTTTCATTGGCAGGGCTACATTGCACATTTTAGGAGCCACAAGGAGCAAATCATGCTTTAGACTCTGTAACACAAGCGTTAAAAAGTTCTGTGCTGAAACACACTGTGGGTGCAATTAGATGCCTTTGCCATGCCCCAGAAAAGTAAACACAGATCTTGGCTGTTCACCTAAACCCATGAGCAGGCCTGCACAGATTGGGATTATTCATGTGGGGCAGCCCTGGAGCACAAGCCAAGCCAGGAACAATTCAGGGTCTCGCACAAATTTGGCAGGGCAGTGGATGGGTCAGCCCTGCTCCACACCCTCTCAACAACAGGATCAGCAACAGTTTGTGGTCTCATTTCCCAGCCTGAGAAAGGGCTCTTCTTGGCTGGACTGGTGCAGAGCATGAGACCACAGCTCCTGGAATTGCACTAACAATATGGGAAGTTCGCACTGATGTGTAGCGGTGGCACCTGCAAAATTAAATGTATGACACACTGTGTATGTCCTTGCTGCCCTGTCAGTCAACCTTCGCTGCTTACTTAGAGGCACCTCACATGGTTTGATGAATTTATTTCTTAGCCTATTTCAGAGGCAGCTCAGATGGGAATGATAAAAATTTCCTGAAAAGTGCTTGTTCAGAGACTATTTCATGGGCTTTAAATTACGGCCACTGAAATCAGAGTTGCTTGTAATCTCAAAATGTAAAATAATGTTTTGAGGATCCTCAGGTTCTTGTGTTCCTGAAAGAGGCCTGTTCTCCAGAGGTTTGAACTTCTACCTGAAAGGAAACCTGCTTCTGCTTGGTGATTCAAAATTTTCAGGCACCTTAAACTATTTTAGCTGCAATATTGATTTTTCTGGGAAGGTATGTACAAGGATTTTCCCTAAATCCCCCTCCCCCATTCAGGCACTGCCTTCTTTTTTTTGTATGCTTCGTTTTAGAATGAAGCATTTAACAAAAGTTTTAGGTGTTAGGTCATAGTTACTCTTATCTCCTTCCTCAGCAGAGGGAAATCACATATAAACATTTCCAGCCTCACTCCCCTTTGCTTAGATTAACGAAGTGACCAGTAAGTCACTGCTTTTGGTGATAAACTTTGCTGCAGTTCAGGGCAGAGTAAAACACTCCTTCCATGAGAGCATTATCAGACCGAGAGCCTGGTGGTGTATTACACAGTTTCTTTGTCTGACTGTTTTGACATGAGTCCGTTTCTGGCACTGAGTCACCTACAAGTGGTGGAGACTCCTACCAAAAAATACACATACATTTTGCTTAACACTGAAGCTACACCATCGGCTCTTGGGATTTTGTCCCCAGCCTTGCATCGTCTGGGCTGGTTTCAGATTTTTTTGAAAGGGACAGTTATCCCAATTTCTTTTCTTTGGAGCTTGTGACATTTTACCAATCCAAATAGGCTGTCACATCCTGTTGCTTCTAAGGAGGTGAAAAAGACCTTCTGCTGGAGGGCCTGCCTGCTGTGCTACTGCAAGCTGGGTGCAAACAATACTGCCCACGGCAGAAAAGCTGGGCATCCCCCTCCATCCCATGGACACCATGTCTCTTACTTCCCTATCATAGTTAGAGAGGTCTGCTTCACTCTCCTCTTCCACTTCTCTCTTTCCATTAATTTTGTGCAACAGTTTCAGACTTTGGACTGTGAGACCAACTGTGCATTCAAAAGTGTTGGTTATCATTGTCCACAGAAGAATGTTATGCCCAAGAATAGTTCAGATTGAAACAGAAATAGGGACAGAAATCTCTCACCCAAGATTATCATACAGAGCCCTTCTTCTGTCATTGATGTTCAGCTCTTCACCCCCTTATCCACCATCACTAGTCTAGAGCAACCCTTGACCTGTGTTCATGACTTCATTGGATGCTTCCCCTTTCATGTCATCCCCATATTTACATACTTATCTCTTTGCACATTCCATGGACATCACCTCATGGTGCCAGGCAGCAGTTTGGCCCTTGGGAATACCTAGCAGTTTCTGGGCAGCCATAAGGGAAGTGGGACACATGTGAATCTCGTTGAAGCTGTTGGCTATACTCCTGCTCAGCCTGTAGAATCATTAATTATCCTTTTGCACGAGTTTCCGAAAAAGACATTTGAATAATGTCAGATATTCCTCATGATTGTTCAATTTCCTGAGCATGGGAGTTCAGGTGCTTTTCCACAGGACCCACTTCCTCAGGTGGGGAGATTTCCCCATACATTCGTATCCCAGCCTCACTCCTACAAGACCTCTTTGAACAGCTAACCTTCCCCCCATCCTTACCTGAGACTTTCAGTGGGAACTGTGGATGTTGAGACCAGGCCTGGTCAGCCTTATCCCACAGAGCCATGGCTTCCACCATGTCCAAGCGAGAGCCACAGCCTGCAGAAACCCAGGGATCAGCAACAACATGGTGAAGATAGTGTGCAACGATTATCTCTCATCTTATGGGCACTGCCATCTGGCACGGATGCACATGTGGGAGATTAAACATGTAAAAGCCAGCAGCAGCAGAAACAACAACAACAACCATTTCCATAATAGTTCTCTTTTTTTTTTTTTTTTGAAGGAAAATGCATTGGCCATCTAATTTGGATTCATTAAAGAAACCTATTAATGAAAGGCTTCAAAGAACTGTCTCAGAACTTTTAATCAGTAGTTGCGTTTTAGCACGGAAAAAAAAAAGCAGAGGGGGCTGGGTGGTGGGCTTTTTGTTGTTGTTGGTTTTGTAGTTTTTGTTTAAACATGAGACTATTTGAAAGCAAGCTGGGTGAGGGAGCCCAGCAGGGAGCCTCTTCTCGCCCACCTGGAGAAGAGGCCCCCTGAATGCTTGTTTTCATTAGCATGGGCCTCTCTGGCTCTTCAAAACCCTTTCCACCCGTTGCCAAGGCAACCCGGAGCCGTATTGCGGCACATGGGTGTTGTGCATCAACTGGTGTGTTGCACTTAACTGAAATAAATAACCAAATAAACATGGAAAATGGCCACGGGCCAAATAAGGGCACTCTCTTTTATCATGGACATCTAACATTTACAGGGATTTCAAACACTCTGCTAGGTGGATCGGCAGAGAGGTAGTTGATCAAAAAAGGAAAATGCATGTGCACGCACAGCCAGTTCGTTTCATCGTTTCATTTTAATGGGTCTTCTTTCTTGAACAAGGTGAAAGGAATCAGGTCTAGAGCGTGCAATCCCCCTTGTGAGCCCTCAGTTACGTGTTCACGCCATTTGATGGCTCTCAGCTGGGCCTGGCCTTTCCGCAGAGCTTGGCTCCTACTTCAGCAGCAGCATCACCATCAGCAGCTGTTTCCCCACCAGGCCTGGGCACACGCAGGCTACAGGAGGAGATGCTGAGCACTGCAAAGACAACCTCCACAGCTGGGGTTGTAAGTGAGGCTTTCAGGATCCAGCTGCTCCAGGACCCCCACCTGAGATGTTTATACCGCAGTGTTACCCACCACAGCTGTGGGCATGTGAGTAAAGACCACGGGCTTGAGGCTTTGCTTGCCAACCAGCCTTGTGGAGGAGGAGGGCGCCTGGGGAGATAGCACACATTTGTGACTGAGGATCAGCCCTGAAGTCGTGCTAGTGAGGGGGCGTGAGGGGAGCGGTTTCCACCACTACCTGCATGAGGTTCCTGGCATTGAGGGGTAACAGCTGCAACACCCCTTTGGAATACCCCAGAACAGCCAAGGAAGGACAGCGTCCCTGGGAATATCTGTAGCTAGTCCTGCTAAGTACAGCTGCAAGAGTAGTTTTCATTTAGACTCAGGAAGGGAGGTGCTGGCTGCAACTTCTCTCAGGGGAACATAGGAAATAGGGAAGGGAGTGGGGTGGAAAGCTGTGCAAGGAACAGCATCCATTTCCCAGTAGCATGTGTACCATGCCATACCATGCTGTACCGTGCCATACCATGCTGTGCCATGCTGTGCTAGCAGATGTCAGAGCAGGAGCTGGCACAGGAGCTTCACAGAGGCAAGGCAGCGAGCTATGTGCAGATCCTACACACTGGTAGGTGCAGGTGTGAGGCAGGGCAAGCCAGTAGGGAGGGGATATGAGGGCTGCCATTCCTCAGAGGGGGCCAGAGTGGACTCCAGTAGCCTCCCATTGGAAGGAGCACAACGAAGCTCGTGCTTCCATCAAGGTGTCTGAGAGGTGAAGAACTGCAGCCTTTGTGGGCACTGATTGTAAGATTTCTGGACATGATCCTGGTGACTGAATGTAGACCCAGAGCCAGATGCTTTGCATGTCCAGAGTCAGGCTTGCTTAATCAAGCCCTGTCTTTTGCTAACACCTTCTGCCTCACAATTTTGAAACAAAACAGAGAACGTGGTGTGATGCCACACCAGCCATTTTCGTTCTTCTTGCTTCACCTTGTAAGCCCTGCTGGCAGCTTCTCCAGGGTAAGCCCCTCTTTGCCAGCACAGAGCCCCTTCAACAGGACCCAGATATCTGTGGTTGCCCTTTTTCCTGAGCACCCTCTGCCCTTTTGCTCCCTTGGGAGCCTTATGGTGCCAAATGCAGTGTGCAAGCTCTTTGTCCCACCTCTGGTCTGCATATTGAGCACATGCACATGCCATACTATCAAACTGAGGTAATTTTGACTCTTGTGTGTGTGTGTTTGTGTGTGTGTGGTGTTTACCCAACAGCTATGGTGTCCCAGGGTGTCACCCCTCAGCACTTCCTATGCATCTTGTGGTGAATGGGCACATATATCAAAAGGCTTCCTCCAGCCCCTCACTATTCAGTGCACCCCATGGTTTTCCCTGCTGCTCTTGCAGCTCCTTTTCTGAGAGGACTTGCAGTGCTAGCAGCTCCCCTAGCATGCAACAACATGGCAGCTCTGTTATTTTAAGCTCCCAAGTACTATTACAACACAGATCTTCCAGATGCAAGGACTCAAAAGTGTTAGGGTACTGGATGTGTGTTCATGAATGGACTTGCATGCCTGTGCTTGCACATGTGTGTATAGACAGGTGCACTTTATATTTTTCTGTTCAACAGATATGTAAATATGTTTTACATATTTATGCTCAATACACAAAATACCTTTAACATGTATATGCACCTATCAGACATACAAAACATGCCAAGCATTTGTTAAGGGCTAAATCTTCAGATGATTTGGTTCTGGTTTATATTTTCATTTGATTTTAGTTCTTAAGTGAGCTATAACCTGTTTATTTAGGACTTTAAAACATGTAGCTATATATAATTATGATTGTTGAAGTAAATATAAACTTCATTTAAAAATGTATCTTCTTGTGCAAGCTGTGCAACTGTCACAGTCATAAACACACAAATGGAAATGATGATCAATCATGGCTCTATTGCAAAAAAATATTTATTTATACAGCTATGAGAAACTGTCTTGCTGTTCAGATGCACCCGAAGCTGATCCTGGCAAACGCATGTCATGTAAGCCAAAGACTGAAAAATGCTTTTGCAATGAGGACTCAGACATTTTTACAAAGCTCTCATCACATTTAAAACCTAAGCCCTCAAAAACAGAAGGAGCAGAAGGAAAGCGCTGTGGAAGGAGCAACAGCATGCACCCTATTTGGGGACCATGCTGGGTCTGGTTTTGGTACCTGCATTTTGCCTGCATCACCTGAATTAGTTCAAAACTGTGTTGGGAAAACCTCCCTCTGACATGTACGGTAAGACCTGTTTGAGATTGATACCACAGCCACACATTTGTGGCTCACACAAATTCTCACACATTCTCGTGTAGTGCCCATTACTGAGTGGAAAAGTTGTATCATAGTCTCTCATATAGCCTAATTTTCAGGATTTGGCACTGATTAGCAGAGGGTTCCCCAGTTCATGCCTGAGGACAGGGAGCAGCCTGCAGCCAGGGCTGTATCCTGAGAAGGAGGCATGTAGGCCTAATCCCACAAAGGAAGTGGAGTTTGGGTAACAGGGAGCTTGCAGAGAACAGGCAGAGCAAAGAATTAAACCACACAGGTGTTGTTAAAAACAAAAGACTAAAACTTCTGAGCTGGCCCAAGAAGCAGGATTGCCTAGATCCTCAGAGGGTTAAAGCTGTCACAAAACCCATTAACTGCACCAGAGTTCCACTGATCAGCACCAGCTGGGGATGTGGTGCAGTGGAAGGCAACAGACTTAAAACAAATGTAATGGGGTACACCTCATCCCCTTCCCTGGCTAACATCTATCAGGTTCAGTAAGGCTGTGGTGATACACATTAGAGAATGTCCAGCATGATCTATGGAGTAGTTTAAATTGCATCAGACTTACGGCAGCCTCTCACATTGCTCTCCATGGGGAAACTCAATAATCCTGAACTGCTGTGGCTCTGAAAAATTGTGCCCATAAATCTCTTTCTCATATGGCTCATCGCATACCCAAGAACGATCACGGTGCAGCTGCATTGAATATGCACCCTCCAAAGCATGTGTGGTTCCAAGAAGCAGACTTTGTTCTTTACACACGGTAGAGAAGAGTTTCAGTTCACCTTTAAGGAACAAGCTCCGTCTCACCAATCTGTTTTTCTGGTAGTACATCTGTTAGGAGGGAAAAGGTATATGGGTCTGCTCTGAGGAAAAGCAAACTCCTCTTGGTGAGTTCAGGTCCTGGAACCTGAGAGCACCAATTCTTTCCCACGTGAGATGAAACCCAGTCCAGCAGCGAGGAAGAGCAGAAGTCCCATGCACCACTTCAGCCCTATTTAAACCCGAGTGCAGGAACAGGCAGGGGGAAGAGGAGGAAACCATATGTCAGCTGTCTGTGAAAGTATCGAATTAAGCTGATAAGTAATCTTTGCTCCACGAGGAGTGTGCTGTTGGTCTAATTAAGCCTCATTTTGAGATTAGGCACAAGAGTGAAGAATTGCAGGGCTTGGCAGTTTATTTGCTGATCGCTCCCTGGTTGTTTTTTCCAGGCGCTTTATAGGGGGTAGGATGAGTATTCTCCATTTCACATGGCTGAGGTAGTACTTCCCTGGAATGGAAAAATTAACCTCAAATCCAATAATCTCAATTAGAAGGGAAAAAATATCTGTCAAAAACCCAAACTCGCCAAAACAAATCCAAACCGCAGCCTTTGTGGCTCTGAGGGGTAAAAAATACCTTCCTGTGATTTCAACAGGCCATGGTTGCAGTCCTGCTTTCCTCACCCCCTGGGCATCACCCTGTGATGAAATCAATGGCAAGTTTAAGGATTAGGACACTCTGACCAGCAATGCACTTAAATGCTCACTCAAACATCCAAACAATCCCTTTGAATTCAATGGCAGCACTCATGGAGTTAAAAATAAGCATGCCATTCATCAGATCAAGGTCTAATTATTTATTCTATGTGAGTAGTTCCAGAGGAGCTCAAGTCTTTGCTGTTGGGGTTGGTGAACTTAAGAAAAATAGCCTACGATTCCAATTTATGTAGTGGCAAAATGAAGTGCTCTTAAAATCTTTTTGCGCAATAAAACCTATGTCAAACAGATTAAAATAAAATGGCAGAGGCAAATTTCCTAAAAGAAAAGAAATCTTCTACAGACAAAGGAATTTTGACAGAGACCTTATGGATGATTTCAAGTGATATTTTTAGACAAGCCTTGTCGTTTGGGGACTTTAGTTTGCAATGTATTTTTGAAAGTCTGTTGCTACTTCTGGATGGATTTGATATGGTGTGTCAATAAGGGGGAAGCAAAAACGAATACAAATGAAATGCAGAGTGTCCACATTAATTTCTGAATATTGCTTCTGTCATTTCAGGACAATTTGTCCCCATGCATATAGTTCTCCAAAGACTTCTGCTGCATATTATGTCCCTAATAATTTAAAGCAAGCTTTAAGGAAGACAATGCTTTTGTACCCCGCATTGCATCTGGTCCAAACTGGCAATTACAGTAGTGAAAAATCTCAGCTGAACAAATGTGTTAAAATGCTTCTTTGAGTGTTTAGATCAAGATTCCTGAGTTTTGTCCTGACTGAATGTTTTCGAATATCTTTTGTAATACTGGCCTGCAAAACCTGAGGTGAAAACCTCAGAAGAAGGTTCAGAGGAACCGTCAGAGGAACCTCAGAGGAAGAGTCAAGCTCTTCCAAGAACCCCAGTACTATTTGCTTCTGGTTGAATTGGAAATGCTGTAAGGCCAGGGTCTTACCTAATGAACAGTGCTTTCAGTAATGGCCACCAGCAAGTGCCTGAAAGGGAAGGGTGGAGGCAAGACTGAAATTTCTTTGAAAGTTAATGAAATCTTTCATTTAAGCAACTGAGATGAGCATTTGATTTATGTTTGGTTCTTTCTTCACTGGAGGCTTTCAACCAAAGCCAGTTTGTCCCATCCTCACATGTCAGGGCCAGGATTCATCTCACAGCATGTCAGGCACTTGGTTTGCAACAGCTGGAGTGAAACACAGGCTCTCCTGAGGGTGATTCACATCACAGGTGGGCTGAGGTGCCCTCGGGATGTGCCTGCCTTGACTATAATGGGAACCAAGGGCTGACAGCACTGCAAACTTAGCCAAACTCAGCTACATGCCTACAGCACAATAGGATGAATCTAGGCTTATACATATATTTTCCTCCCTTCAGGTAAAATTTCCCTTTGCATTGACCTTCTGCACTGTTCCTCTCTCAAAAGCAGTCTCCAGGGCAGCATAAGGTCTCACAGAGCAAACAGACATTGTGTTGACCCTGCAGACTTTTGCCATTCATGCCCCTCCCTTGAGGGCTTCAGAGGTGTCTTCCAGGGTTTGCATCCTTTCCTTGAGATACTGGCACTACTAATATTCCTGATCATAAACTCCAGAGGAACACAAACAAAGCTCCCACACTCTGAGAATAGCTCCAGTGCAAAATATAGGAGATTTTTATGAATCTATTTGCCACTTCCATTAGTCAAGGCAGAAATACATTATTGTAAGATGCCTAAGAATTTTGTCATTTCTCACTGGCTGTATCAAAACCTAGTCTAGGCAGTTATCACTGTATTTCTGATTAATATTATAACAACCACCAGCTAATCACAGAGTCAGCAGTGAAAACTGCTGTAATCGTTATCTTTCTGGCTAAGTAACTTCCCTGTTATTTGTCGTATACCGCAGATTTTGGCACGTGGGGGGTTCTTTTTTCTTCTAATGTTAAATGTGAGATTTTATCCTCAAAGGAGCGATTATCTCAGAGCAAAATTGGCAAGGTTAAACACTATCTATAAAAAAACATTCAGTGGTGTGCCATGAAATGAATTACACAATATATCACTCATCTACCTGGTTTTTGAAATAGTGTGAATATGCGTTTTTTCAGTCTGGGTGAGTATTTTATATTAGGCTTCTTTTTCATGAAGGTAAAAATGACCTTGGTCATTAGGAAGCAAAGATATATTGAACCGGATAGAATCAACACAGTTCCATTTAATTTAGTCCCCTCTAAAATTGAAAGAAGAGAAAATACAGATTGAGTTCATTTTACTATATATTGCCTCATTTGAACTTTAGTAAAGCACTAGCCACTAAGGAAAACCCTTTTCCCACCTCCCTTCCATAATCTCTTACAGATGGCATGTTAAGGAAATTGCCTTGACTTTATTGATTCCTTGCTATAAGGTTCAACTAACAGCTAGTGTGTTACTGGGGAAATATATGCTGTACTATAGTTACAGGAAGGTAGCTCTTTGACCTGGCAGCTCTGTGTACCTGTACAAAAAAAAAAATCCTTGACCCTTTAAAATCCCAGATTGGTATATATTTTTTCCCTCTTAGGCATTAGTAGATCTGATCTTTAGGGCCCTGTTTTAAAAAGCAGTATCGTACAATCGGAGTGTTTCACAGAATGAAGGAAAACAGTATCCTGCCAAGATGGAAGGGCACAGGCAGAAAACTAGCTGCTATATTCTGCCAGGTCACCATAATTTTCCATTTGTTTCTCTCCAGAAATACTTATTGTGAAGATATTATAAAAAGGCCAGTGTGTGATGCTGCATGCTACTGGCCTCTCACAGTTCAATAATTCATCAGCTGGAGCTTCAGACATCTCCAAATTTAAATTTCCTGTTCAAGTGAAAGGATCAATGTGCGTTCTTTCTTCTTTTTATTTTGATTTTAAGATTAATTGGTGTCTTAAAAATTCTGGGAAGTAATTTCATCTGGCATGAACCACTCTAGTTCTAGTGAAGCCCAGAGTCCACTCATTTCTACCAGCTTAGCAGCTGGCCCTCTAAATGTGAAAATCTACATTATCACCTGTTTTATAGGTGATAATTGCTGCCTAAGTACTGCAAGAACAGGATATTAGCACTAGTTCTGAAAAACTTCACAGAGGGTCAAATTCATCCCTCCACCGAGGAGCCTGTGGCACATCTTCCAACACTTTTAATCTCCAAGGTTTTCCTCAACCCTATGACTCCCCTCCATTCTTTGTCTCCTCACCATAATGGTCCTTTTCCTGATTCTTGGGGGGCTTCAGGTTGCATTGCAGAAATGAAAACCTAGCTGGGAAGCTATTGATGAAGCAGAATGAAAGTTTGAAGCACCCAACCTGCAAATCCTACAAGACTTTTGAAAATCAGTATAAATTGTGTGCTTCTTTTGGCCCAAATATTTCAGAGAGGGTGGGTTTTTATTTGTTTGTTTGCTTTTTTAAGTTGTGAGAAGTGTAGAATTACCCACAATGTAATATAATCTTAAAATATTTCTTGTTTTCATGATCCTACGTTGTCCCCCACAATATTTGCTGGTGTTTCCCTGGAATCATGCCACCATGGGATATCTCAGTTTCCATTTTAAAAAAATGCATTGATATATTTCATCACTGGAGGGTTCAAAGGCTGAAATCTCTAAACTTTTATGCTGTTTCTGCCTGTCTGTAACACATTACTTTTTAAATTAAGTTCATATTCTTGTGGGTGCTTAATTTATCTCATAGTTTTTTGACAATATGGCTAGATTTTCAGAAGAGTGCTTTACAGGGATTGATGCAGGGCATGGAGTTTGTAGTGAGATGGGCTGTAGGACTGGAACAGACAATTTGAGCCACACTCCTATGCACCAGTAGCTTGGTATTTGTCACATGCCATTTTGGGGTCTGAGCCCGCTCCCTGGGAGGATTTTGGTAGGATGGATTACAGTTCAATATTGCATAGGCATACTTCTATTTGACATGTCTCCACAAAGTAAATATAATATATTAGTGGTATAAAAGCTCCTATGGGCTTGATATGAATTTTTTCCATTCATCGGTCAAATTGTGTCGCTAGTACGAAGCGTGGCTGACCTAGCCTACTGTCAGGGCCAAATTCAAAGGCAGTATATACAGCAGTGTAATTCAGATGTCTTGGCCTCATTCCTTACCTGTGCTGCAGAGCTCAGCACTGCAGAGCTCACTAGCACCAGCAGGGAGAGGCTTCCCATTTTGGATATAAAGCCATTTTCACCCCCATTAATTCCCTCTACCACGCATTAAGCCTAGGCTGAGGAAAAGTTTTGCAGCCATTTGATCAGGTGCTCCCTTGTTGCTCCAAGGCAAATCTTGGGTAGTGCCCAAGAACAATCTGTACTCTGTGACCTTCAGCCATGCCTGAAGTTTAAGTTGAGAACTTCTGTTGGCTCTGCTGATTTCACTAGCAAAATCCAAGACGAGAAAGAAAACCTTCAAGGTCAGCATGTGTCTTTTCACTCAACTACTGCCTTTCCTTCTACCCGGGTTCTATCTTTGTTCGCCCCAATTGCTCTAGGGCTTGAGTGCCTCACACTGGTACAGATTTCTCTTCATCCCTTCCCACAGAGCAAAAAGTTATTGCTTTAATTCTGCTGGGTGAGTAACTGATCTACACTGAGATTAAACAACTCCCTGCAAGCCCCATAGAAAGTCAGTAGCAGAGCAGGTCCCAGGCTCAGCTCCCATGCTGTCCCTTCCTCCCATCCTTCTCTGTAGACCAGCTGCACGCAGCCCTACCAGGCTGCTCCACCACAGCTTCATCTCACTGAAATCTCTGCCTATGAGGGCATACCCCAATTACTTTCCTTTTTCTTCTGCCAGCACCAGTGGAAGTCTCTCCATACTATTATAAAAGGAAGGATTCTTTTGAAACACTTTTTAAAGCTGTCTCAGACAATACGATGCATCCTGGAGATAGGAGAAGCATTCACAATTTGGTCACCCAATGGGCCAAGACTCAGAGGCCACTGTGGCACCCTAATCTCACCTTATTGCAAGACCTCTGTGGTCCCTCTCCCCGCAGAGCAAATGTCAAATAGTAGGAGTCTGGCTGGTTAAGTTTACATTATATTGTAGGCAACTCTACACTTCTCTCAACGTAAAAAAGCCCATTTTGCCTTCCACTTTTACTTTATCACTGCCTATTTGTGATGTTTAAATGACATATGACATTGCACCAAAATTCTGCCAGCATGGCTTTGTTCCCCTCCTTCCACAAACCCCGTCAGATTTTGAAGAACAAGGAACCCAACTCCGAGAGCCTGGCCTGCTGCAGGCTGTGATATTCATGTGGCATTAGATCATGTTAACATTAGGTATAATCCAATACAAATCCTCTTAGTGTCACTGCCACTGTAAGGGCTGTTATAATTGCTCATAGCTTAAAACAATTCTGCAGCTCTTCTTCACCTCCACGAGTCGATTCCAATTAGAGGAAGGGAACTTTCCGAACCTGCAGAGTTTCTATTTAGGACACAGCCCTGTCCTGACAACATGCTGTCAGCCCTGCCGAGCAGACAGGAAAATGTCCACTGTATTACAGAGATGTGACAAAAACAGAGGGAGAGGAGGAACATGTGTGCTCCAGTTTCTTTCAAAGTCTCTCGGAAGCACCTCCTCAGGATTTTTTATTTTGCCTGACACTGAGCTCGTGGGGCCGTGCGGCCTCCTTCTGCTCCTCCTGCTTTTCAAATAATGTTCCTATTTCGGAAAGTTGGAGGAAAGAGACAGCAGAGAAAGGAACGCAAATCAAGTGGCAGCAAGGCTGTAAAAGTGCGTTCAGCTGGAGGGGAGGCAGGGTTTTTACCAGTGTGAACAAGCCCTGTTGCCCAGAGGCAAGAGGACCATGGTGTGGAGGAGATGATGCCCAGCCACAGTGGGCTTGTGCTCCCCCACAGAATGGGGTGATGTGGGGTCACCTTGAGGGGAGCCAGGCACCAGGGCTGTGATCATGAAGGTGGTTGTGTCTCAGATGCACACACTGGTCAGCAAACCCACAATTACAAGGACAAAGATTTGGCCGCTCAGCCCTGCTGGCAGCAATATCCCTCTATCTCACCCCTCCTGTCCATAATGCTCTTGGCTGCATGTGTCCCATATCCATGGGTGAGCAGTGGCAGGAGCAGGATGGCTCACCTTCTCCATGCAAGAAACTGGCTGCCTGAGCATTGTAAGCAAAAAAATGTTTCCTACCAGTCTGTTTATCTGGTAGGGTCCCTGATGCCATCAGTGGTTTCCCAGGAATGAGCAGATACAAGCACTGGCTTCATGCAGAAGGACCAGACAGCCAGAGAGAGCACCTGCCATATCTAGGTCTGCCTCCAGGATAACAAGGGAAACCTTCTGTTGCCACATCCTTGTTTTCCAAGAGGCTCATCATAGCAGCCTCCCATGCCCTTAAAAGGGTTGGCAGAAGGAATGACCATAAACATGACCCCATCACTGGCCAAATATGCTGTCAGAGAGTTCAATCTGAGGCTAGCTTTGCAGTAGAAAGCTTGAAGTACATGGGAGCTGAAGCTTTGTTCCAGGCTGAAGGGGTGGTGTTTGAAATTGATGTGCCTCCTGAGAGCCTGGAAAACAACGATGTGCCAAGCTATCAGCTGGTTAAATTATGCACAAGTGTGGGAACCAATATAGCAAAATCAAACAGGAAAACTCTCTGTCCTCCAATGGTTTCCCCCTGTTTTACTGCGAGCTCCTACTCTCTTTCTCTCTCTCTCTCTGCTTTGCCTGAAATAGCTAAAACAGCTCTGCACCCATTTGGTTTGTTAACCCAGAAAGAAGATTTCTGCCAAGATGAGCTGGTTCAGTTTGGTGAAAGGTCCAGTGATGGGGGTGACAGAAGAGCTCATGCACCCGGGAGCAGGGATAGACAGAGTGAGGAAGTAGATTGGGAGACAGGGGGGCAAAATTCCCCATACAGCAGAAACAAGGGCCTAGAGTGACTCAGACAGAACACATGCATAGGACAAGAAATGCACAAGTGAGCAGGTACAAAGTAAATAAATAAAGATTTAGGGGTGTGAGATCCAAGAATAAACCAAAGGTTTTTGCTTTCTTTTCTTCCTTCCTCCCTCCCTATCCACCCACCCATAGTAACAGAAACACATAAGAGGAAATGAATTTCAGGAACCAGGTCTGGAGAGGAAGACGCACTCCTTGCTGCCTCCTGTTATGCTTGGCTCGAGTTGGACGGACACACCTGGCCTTCCAAACAGGCACTATTTATATACCTCCTTCCCCACAGTGGTGTGTTCCTCTCCCCACTTCTCCCTCAACCTTGTCTGCTGGCAGCCTGCCAGGGCAGGGTGGAGAAGAGACCCCAGTGTTGTGTGGAGCAGGTGGTGGCTGGCCTCAGGGAGGCCACTCTCTGCTGCAAACATATGAAACAGTCACCATCTCAGCACTGGCTGAGCCTTTCCTTCCCCAGTGTTCCTGGTGCACAGATGTGGCAGCTGTAGCTCAGCTGCACCTTCCTACCCTCTCTCAGCTGCCTTGGGAGCATCAGAAGGGGACCTGTTTCGTGGGTACTCCCTGCTCACAGCAGCTCTCTCAAAGCTCTGCTTCCCTTATTTCCCTGGTGCTGGAGCTTGTCCCCAGTCCATGGTACCTTGATGCCTTAAGTTTTAAGGCTTTTTTCCTCTTTTTCTGTTCTGCTTTAGTGTGTAACTCTCAGCTTCATATTAAGTGCTACTAAGCTCTCTTTACAGGGTAGTTAGACACAACAATTCTCTCCAGCTCAAGATTCAAGGACAATCTTTCCCAACCTCAGGCCCAAAAGCATAAGCAACATAAAAAAGAAGAGGGCAAGAAAGGAGGATGGAACTTCATAGTTCAAAGTTATTAATTGGACAGTTCACCTCAATATGCAAATGGACCATAACTTATAAAAGTGTGAAACCCCATGACCAAGTCCCTTTTCTGCGTCCATCTTGAGGCCCATCCTGGCAGGGCTGCAGCCAGGCTCTTGTGTTGCCAGGGTGTGGCCTTTGGAGGCCTTTCAATAAATACCTACTTTATTCCTCTAATTTTGTCTCGCTTCTGTTCCAGGTCAAACTGACAAGGCATCAACCTTTCACCCTCAGGTGACGTATATCAAAGGTAAACCTCTCTAGATGAGAGATTGGGATTTGGATACCCCAGATTGGGGGTATCATGCTGGTTTCAATCCTGTGCAGCAGAAATGGAACAGGTAACTCCATGTGAAAAAAAGAGAGAGTTAGACCTGGAAATACTAGCTAAATGTGGCCTGTGGAATAGGAGCAGAACAGAAGCAAGTTAATCGGCATGGTCAGCTTCATTTCTCCTTGCAAAAGAAACTGGCCAAGTGGAAGCAAAATCCAGTTTACGTACACCACTAAATCTATTTTCCTGGTGGTAACAGAAGCCAGCATTAGAGGTCTTTCAGCAACCAGCAACTGCAGTGGAGACATTCATCAAGAAATGGAGCCAGTCCTCCACATTGACTTTGTGCCCCATGCTCAGCTTCCCTAAGAATTCAGAACAAAGTTATCAAAAGCTGTTTCAGCCTCTGCATTGCAGCCAGTCCAGCACCAGGACCTTGCTGGTGGATCTGCAAATCCTGCTTGATATAGCAACCAGGAAAATTACCATGGGGGAAATTGGAGTGTAAACCTGCTGAGCCAGCAGCTAGTCAGCAGTATGTGCCCATTCCTACCCTATAGTACCTGCAAGGTGACCTCCCCATCAGTGGAGGAGAGCAGTTCAGTTTCATAAACCAAACTGAGTGTTTCAATCACCTTGCCCTCCTCTTGCAGTGATAGCTAGCACTAAAATGAGAGTATAAAGAATAAGCCGGTAAATTAAAATGACCCAGCTCTATGATGTTGAGAAAATCTGCAGTGGAGCTCTGACTTGCTGACATCCAGAGCATTCTCAGCTCCCAGTAGCCTCTCTGGGTGTCTGAAAGCATACCATGATAGACAACAAATTACTGGCTTCTTTCTGCATATCTCTGGAGGTTTTCCAAGAATTCCTGCAGGACTTTGTTGACTTTGCAACAGAAAAGTTCACTGTTCAGGAAACTAGTGATTCGTCCTGGGTAAAGTTTTCTTCCATAAGATTAGTTAGTAATGGGGAAGGGAGGCTGAAGATGGCCATGTAGGGAGATAGTTACTTGTGTTTGAAACACGTCTGTTTACATGAGCAGGCAGAGTGCCAAGCAAGGATGTCCTCGTATTCTCCTGCAATTGAATATTTTTCTTGTGAAATGCATCCTTCCCTCCCGGCTCCCAGCACATCCTCAGCCACCGGGTATGAGATGACCTTTGCCCAGAGGATGCTCCCTCCCCTGGTTTCTCACAATCTCAGCTCCATCCTCAGCCCTTTTCAACATATTTTACACAAGGGAAAGTCACACATTGAAAACAATTTTTTTAAGCAGCTCTGTCATTTATACCAAAACAAATATGCTGATAAATGAGGAATGATCCTTTCCCTGTGATGTCACGGCAACTTGCATTCAAATTCATTTGATAGAAACAAATGTGTTTAAACTTCTTACTATGGGAGAAAGCTGCCTCTGAAATTATTTCCATTTTCAAGGTCAGTAAGCAAAGAGTCAGTCCATGTTCCCTGGAGACAGCCTCCAATCAGAGAAAACGGTTCCCCTGTCAGCCAGCTGTTATCTGCATAGTCCTTCTCTGCTATTTGATGTGCCACGGGCTTCTTGTCACTTGACTGTGAGATATTTTCATCATTCCTCTAGCTGACACCCTTCGCATCCCCTCTTCCCTGGTGCAGAAATTCCAACATCTAATAGCAGCAGGGGATTAGGATGCATCTAAACCAGCTCAGACTCTTTCTTGTGCTGTTACCACAATGCTATTTTCCCAGAACATATTTCCTGTATACCTCACAACCTCTTTAGCAATTTTTGCTGCAAATAAATACATTGATTTTAATAGCCACTTGAATTTGACCCAGAGGGGAGTGATTAGGTTCTTAATGTGTTGTGCAGGGCATATTCTCTATTGTCTAAACCTTGAGGTGCTTACTCAGACAAATCACCACAGAGGCTGAGGCTGTGTAAAATACTTCCAGATGTTGTCTCTTCAAATTAACTAGAAGACTAAGCATCATTCATTTCAGCACCAAGAAAGAAAAACCATCCTAGCTCACTGGCTGATTTGCAGCCTCTGGTCTCTCTTTCCCTATGCCTCCTGCCCTAAATGTGAAGAGAAAGTTGAGGAAGCACAGACAGGGATTCTAGCATCATGTGCCCCCAGCTGCCAGTGTCTTCCTCAGCTTAACTCCATGCATGAAGGTGATGTGAAGTAGTTTCAAGAAGGGAAACACCTCCCCATGCATCCCTTGGAAAATCCCAGAGTGAGCAGGATGCCCACACAGCCTGTGCTGAAAAGGGTGGCAGAGCATCTATTTGGCTGGGAACAAAAAGCTGCACGAACACCCTGGCCCTGCTGTGGAGCAACATGTGTGTGTGTGTGTGTGTATGTGTGCATGTGGATCCCATGGGAATGAGACTGTAACTTCCTGAGTTGCCAAGCACTGGAACAGGCTGTCCAGGGAAGCAGGTGAGTCAACATCCCTGGAGAACTTGTGTCTGTTTTCTCTGTGCAAAGAGAAGGCTGGATTACAGGGTGGCTGTTACCTTTTCCAGGGTATGATTACACCACACGCTTTCAGTGTGTTAGAGGCAGTTCCCTGATGTGCTTGTTTGGCCCTGGGTCCCCTGCCAGTTTCCATGTACACCAGTGAGGATCATCTCCAAAGCCCCCAACACCATGAAGTGACTCACCAAAGGCATCTATCCTCCTTCAGATCAGGAATCTTTATGATATTGCAAGGGACCATCTCCCTTGTGTATCTGTCTCAAAAACCAATGGGAAAGGCATCTTCTTATATTTACAGGCCTGGAAAGATATGTAAATATGGAAACAGACTGAAATATCTCACTCCTTTTATAGAACTCTTTTAATATTGATAGACACCAGGGAGAAAATATTTCTCTTAAGTTAGATCACACAATATTTCTATGACATATTTCTGTATTATCCATGGCTGAATAACTATAGCTGAATAACTTGCACATAGAGCAGAAGTAACCTCTCTGTATATCATAACTCTACATGTGACATAAACACAACAGATGTACTACAATACAGTATAAATCAGTTTAACACCGTGTGTGGCCTGCACCTGATTGTCACAGATAGCAAAATGGGATCTTCACAGCTAACACAAGCAGCAGTGTCACGGGAAAGAACAGTGTGAATAAAGAGGACAAATGCAATATGGCCATGGGACATTCAATACAATTGCCCATACAGGGTGCTCCTAACTGTGACAACCATTGCTGATTGAGCCTCAGCAGTTCTTGAAGCCAATGAGGCTGCTCAAAGCAACCTTAACACTGGAACTGTCTCAGAAATGCCCAGGAAACTAGAAGAGATATTAATATTTTGTAATGCAACTAGAGACACAAGTATTACTGTAGTAGCAGTGGTCTTAATGATCTTAATACTGTCCCAAAGACCAAAAGGAGAGAGAAAGCTTTATCCTGTCTGTTTCCTTTGGTGAACAGAAAGCAATAGATGGTCTGAAAAGTGATGAGATTGGTTTCTCTTACTTTTTCTTGCATGTTGCAATTTCCAAAGAGTGGCTGCTAAGTCAGCCTGTGCTTTGCAATTTGTTGTATGAGAACAGCAACTGTTTCCTCATGTGCTTACTTTCTTCTGTTATTTGACCACTTCAACCAAATCCTGCATTACTGAAAATTCGGATGAATTCTGGTCAAATAATAAAAACAAATAAATGAGGATATAAATACTATTATGAGCAAAGGAGCTAAATTTATCTCTCTTGGACTTCTAAGAAGTCACGTTTATTACTGGTTTTGAATACCCAGAAACCTGTTAGCACTGATGGGAATGCTCAAAAACCCTGATCAGCTTGTTGATTTTTGCAGCATTGCTGGTTGTGTTTGGTGAATGAACACATCCTGAAAATGCTCAGTCAGCCATCCAGTACCAGAAATGGGGCTCTGTGACTTGTATGCTCACTTCTGGGCTAAGAGGACCATACTTTAGCTCAGTTGTTGAAGGCTTGATGAAAGTGCTCTCCTGACAGCTTGATGCATATCCTTATGTGCAGTAATAATCATGTCTGTCTTGGTTTTGCTGCCTCATCAGTTGATTTAGCTACTCTGGATGTAATACCAATGTAATCAATGACTGTAGAAGTGGAGGAATTAATCCAGAGTCTACCATGACTGAAATCAGGACTGGCTCATAATGATTTGTGTGTCAAAATGGAAAAATCCACTCTCACCCTTAACTAAAATAACCAGCATTGCTAGAATTCAAAACTAGTTCCTTCTCTTCAGAACCCAGCAATAAATAAGTCCCCTTCTCCCACCTCAGAAAGACCTATTTTTTCCATCATTCTTGGTTTTAAAGAGGTTGATTCATGAGCTAATGTGACTTCAGGAAAAAGAGAATATTTAGCTATTCCTGTTTTTCTCTAGAAAAAATTTTTGTGGGTCATTGCAGCTTTAATTCAGAATTGTATTGACTGATTTCTTTCTGCATCCTAAGGAGTTGCTAAGCAACATGCATTCTCTCTTGCCATGCATTTGTCAAGACAGAGAAAAGTGGGAAGAAATAGAAAAAGATTCACCTCCTCTAATATATCTATCAAGCCAAAGAGTACCATTTATACTATTGATATATTATTCAATTCCTCAGTGCTGTAGCTGGTTCTAGAGTCTCAGTTCAAGACCAATGTAGGTTTGATTTTTGTTCTCATTGATAAGACACTGTTGAATGATGACTCTCACCCATGAGAGCATCCTTAGCTTATGGCTCATGAATCTGCTCATAAATTAGAAATAGGCAGTGGTCTATCGTGCCAAATTCTTAGGTTATTCTTCTCAAGGGGAGCAAAGGGTTGGGAAATGAAGGCTTGGCTGTACTCAGCCTGAGGCTCTCTGAGGTCCTCAGAAAAGGCAAGTCATTCCAGGCAGTGAGCACAGCCTGAATGCTACAATTTGGACCTTACAGACTCTGCACTTAGGGCTTGTGAGCCAGTGCAACAACATGATCAGTCAGAGAGGGTATGGCAATGCTGTGATGATCACCATGCACTGTAGCCTATATATTCAACATAGGCACACCATTGCTCCGTGGCTGTGCTGCTTGAAAGGCCAGTCAGAAGCCTTCGTGTGGTCACCAAACATACTGAAAAAAACCCCTATGTATTCCATTTTGACATCTAATGTATTTTCCAAGACAGAAGTCACCAAATTTTATGGATTTCCTTATTTTCTTTGCTCTTTGGCAAAACGATCCTTTGCTGAGTGGCTCTTCACCACACTGCATGTTTCATGTCTACCTCACCTCAGAAAGGAGAGCTGGTATTTGCTACCTAGTTCTCTTGCTCTTTCAGAGCTGTACTGCAAATAGATCTATACAAGCAATAAGGATATACTTTTGTTGTTGTTGCTGAAAGATTCAGACATAACTTGGAATACAGAGAAGTGAAGCCAAATTTTGCAATTCACCGCACTAAGGAAAATGAGGAAAAAATCTATTGACCTTAATGTCTTGATTGTATGTATAGTCAATGGAGTCATTCCTTATTCACTGAGAACAGAATTGGTGCCTCTTTGCTGCACTTGAAAGTCAGATTTTTTTCCCTCAGAAGCATCTAATTGGAACTTCAGTTGACAATATCTATCTGAGGGCTCTGAAAGTGGGCAGAAGATAAGTGCTATTGATTGACTTTACCCCTGTTGTTTGTTATAGAGTAAGCTCTATAATTCCATGCATGGAATTTTTCCTAAATAGCCTATTTTTCCTATTTTTCCTAAATAGCCTAAATAGAGGGGCAAGACTAGCAACTCCATTTGTTCATTCTCAAATTAAGATCACAATAATGTTTGGAATACTGTAACAAAAAATTGTAAAAATCTGCTTGCATTTCAGAAATTTTGTGAAATGGTGGATGTGGCTCACTGTGTTTTGTGGGACACTTAAACTGCAAGATTTGGAGTATGGCTTCAGAAATGCATTCATATTGTTAAACTGGTTTATTTTGAATGTGTTTATAGCTCTTAATGTCCATCTCCTGTTGCTATTCTTACATTTATTGTCAGACACAGGGGTAAAAAACGTTTAATTATATACCGTGGGTTTTAATTATATACTGGGATATATAATCACAAATGTGTACACTGAGTCCCTAACTATAGAAATTAATCTAAAGCAAGTCAGGAAAAGGAAGAATTACATACGATCCCATATGCAGATTCAAATGAACTTGAAGTGCATCCACCAGCCCACCCCATGGCATGATGGATGAGACAGGGATCCATGTTTCTTTGGACAATTCAGTGAGGACTTCCAAATTCTCTGAAATTCTTCAAGGTGCAGAAAACCCTGCCAAATCTCTCAATCTCAGTTGAAGGACTGTAGACAGATTGAGTGGGTCTGTAGTACCAGTGCCATCACTGCACACTGGGAAATTGCCATCAATCAATAAATAATGAAAGTTGTCAGGTTTGAAAATCTGAACACAATTTCTACAATCTCAGTCCCTATTCTCATCTCGAAAAATCAATATGATATGCAACTCCAAACCCTACTGAATATACAATTCAATTTACAGGTCTGGTACAAATTTCTCTGCTTATGAGCCACCCTATTCTCTGTAGGTTTGAAAACTCATTAACAAGCCCTGCAAAAGTGATTTTGGGATCAGGTTCTATTTATTAAAAATTATGAACTCTCTTTTTTTCCTTATATTTTCAATTGTACTGTCTTGGGCTGTAGTGTGCTGGTAATGTGTCTGAGTCACAGTCTCTGTGTATGTATGTGTATTTATATATAGCTCGCTGTATTTATAGCTGTGAATCTTGAGTCTGGTGAGGCAACGAAGTGAACAAAGCAAATTGGAAAAGCATTTTTCTTAAGCAATAAGAAGACATGCTATCAGTGCCTTTCTGCACAATTACTGCCTGCCCCAGGCACTGCTCTAAGGCACAGAGTCAAAGGTTGCCTTTCTCAACCACTCAATAAATACTTTAAGTCTCATTCTTATTGCTACTTTGACATGAAAAAGGGAGGGGAGAGGGTAGATTTAATAGGTATGCATTCATTAGAAGTTGTCACTGAAATTCTTTACCTGCTCAGATCATCCTACATTTGAGAACCTCAGAGATCTTTACAAATGCTATTGAATCACGTCTCACCACACCTGTGAGACTTACAAGCCTGAGCTTGAAGCCAACACTTGTCTTTCCATGACTGTGCCTGGACTTCGGCTCAGTCACTTATTTTTAAAAGCACCTGCATTTTTACACACAAAAAATTAGTAGGGAGGTTAATTGTCTTTGCCAGGTTCACACAGCAAGTTGTAGCATCGGGGAACAGACTTGTCTCCTGACTTCCGGTCCGGACTTCATGGGTGGGTTGATATTTTCCACCTCTCCTAGGAAAACAGACTACGAAAATAATCTGGGTCAAAAATCATACTAAAAGTCCCTCTTCCCCAAGCTAATTCTTCGAGAGCATGCATTTGCTGATGTATTTGAAGAGAACCAATTTTCTGTACTGAAGTTCAAACACGTTAGTGGAGATACCAGTCAGCACTCCTTATTTCCTGAGACACAGGTCACTCTTATGAGGAGCTGCTACCAGCCAGTAAGAACAATGCTCTATTCAGTCATCCTATGTTAAATGTGAAAGCCGAAGTAATTTTACCAATACTTTAAAACAAACAAAAGCAGCCAAACCTGGTGGACACAGGATGGAAGATTTCAACTTCAAAATGACATGAAAGAAATGGATAAAACTGTTACCTTTGACAACAAAACAGAGAAAGAGATACTGCTTTGCAACATTATTGGTAATATCTGGTAGGGTTTGCACACTAGAAAAAGCACACCATAATGAAAAAATATCCATTAGAAGATTTAACATGCCTTAGTCTTTGCACATCATGTTTATTGTCTTCTTTTTCCCTCTCTTCATAAATTCCAGAATATACAATAATGCCATGATCATATCTCATTCCCTACAATTGCACTGTAATGCAGACCTAAACCCCAACCTCATATTTTCCCCCAAGCAGAACAACTCTGCATAAAGTCTCCTGGAGCACAGCTATATCCCAGCCAAGTGCTTTGAGTACACCATGGTTTTGCATCAGAGTGAGAAAGAGTGGCTGGTATTTAACATTTGTTTGTTTTTCTACTTCCCAGTGACGAAAATGCCCTCTGGTTGACTATTTTCAGTGCATCAAGACATACATACATGTGTATATATTTCTATGCATATGTGTATCTGAAGGTAAAACACCTGCAGCCACAAGGGTAAGTATTTTGGGGCGCAGTCTGAGTTGAAATGCATTAGGCATGCATCTCTACTGTCTTTTATGTGTGCCTGCAGCTGCAGCTGTGTGCAGGAATTGCTTTGGTTGGTCTGGTATGTCTAGTGTTTGACCACTGTGTGAGGCTGGATCCAAAGTCCTTTGAAGTCAGTGGGAGTATTTTCATGGAAGCTGCTGGTCTTTGGGTTTGCTTGATGTGGCTTTGCAATCAGAACTGAGATGGAGAAGGGGAGTGCCACACCACAGCCACCAGGGCGGATGTCACCTCAAACCACGGACAACGGCACAGGGAGACTGAAGGAATGATTGCCATGGAAATTTCCTAAGAGGCAGAGTGGGTTTTTTCCAAGGTTCTGGTCTCAGGGATTTACTGTAACAACAAGGG
>WEKY01051628.1:91621-144287 GCA_013390045.1 Picathartes gymnocephalus | reverse complement strand
GGGGGGGGAAACAAAGGCAAAATAGTTCCTGCATTTGTGAAGAACGAAAAAGCTGAGGAAAGAAATGCTGGCTCCTCTTCATCTCTCTCTGTGGTGAGAATAACATCTGACTTTGCTCTGTGACTTTCCCATGAACTTCTTTTGTAATCATAATTCACCTGATATCTACAGTAACTGCTGCCTTCCACCTCCGGCCACTCAGGGGGGGAGAGATGTCAAATTTTTCCTCTCTCTTGGTCTATAAAGATGCATCAAACTTTTTAGGGACTGTGGGTGCTCCTCACCCAACATTTCTGTGCAGCTGGAGCACCTGATAAAATGGGTGGGAGAAGACATCTGGAGTAGAGTCCCACTGCAAGCTGAGCCACCTCCCCAGAGCTGCTCCTCTGCAGGGAGCACAAGGAAATCTCCAGCAAAACTCAGTGCAAGCGGTCCTTGGCTCTCTCTAAATACAATCTACAGTTCTTCTGTCAGCACTGGAGAACAGACTATGCAAACCGAAAAAGCACATCATAATCACAGGTATTTTTTGTTTAAATTACTGCCTTTTTTCTGGTCAGAGAGCTGCTAGTGCCCACTGGCAGTGGAAAAGATAGAGAAGAAAGCATTTCCCCTCTGACTATGGGAATTTCCCTTTGTTATTATCCAAAATCTTTGTAATAAATTGGAAGGTGGAGGGAGGTGGATTCTCATCTCATGCAAAAACACCTCATCCTTTGGCTTCATTGCAGTGGCAAGAGTTCACATCCGCTGAGGATGCTGATTGAGCTTGGCTGATCTTACGGCCAAAGCGGCTCCCCTGGTACAGTGGGTGAAAAAGCCTCTTTTAATGGCAGTTGTGGGTGAGCTGCCATGCCTCGCCATCCGGGCACAAGCTACAGATGGGAATGTCTGTGCCCTTCCCCTCTGACATCAGGAAACCAGACGAGGATTATGTGCAGTAAAACTTTGCTCTACAAATGCATGTCTCTTGGCTTATTACACTGATGAGTTACACTTGTGATTCGGTGCAAACCTACACTGCTCTCAGATTGCCTTTAAATGCTTCAGGCTTTTAATTAACAGCAGCAGCAACAAAATGTTGTGAATATTGGTGACACTCAGCTGCCGTTCTGATGCCAGCTGCTGTGTGCAGATCTCAGTGAGAATTCTGGGTACTTCAGCTTCTCTGAGAAAGTGGTAGATATATCATGATAAATGATATGTCACAATACTGTAATAGCAATGATGAGGATAAGCTGCGTCCTTAGGAGAAGTTTGGGCATAAGGAATGTAACCTGGTTAAGTCCTTAGTTAGGTGCATAAGCTAAGGTCATAGCAGAAGACTGAAATATTTCAGAAAATAGGAAAATAAACCCAATAGGAGACTTCCCTCAACTGCTTCCTTGGCAGCTTTAGGAGCTGGAGAATTTCCACCTGCCCCTGTCTGCCCTCACAGGATGGTCTTACAATAAAAACAATAACAGATTGATCAACATAGTCTTGTGTATTTTCACCCTGTATGGACTTGTTTTCTTTTAACTCTGCTATATTTCTGATATAAAAATGGATCCAGACAATTACTTTCATAACGCACAACACCTCTTTGCCCTGGCTTTCAGTTTGCCCCAGCTTTCAGTTTGCCCCAATAGATCTGCCAAACATTCTGAAGAAGAGGGGTACCGGTGCAGCAGTGAGGGTCCCAGGAGGGCACATTCCCCCTGGATCTGCAGCACCTGCTCCTGTGGTCAGCCCTCACTCTTGCTGGGAGTCTCACCAGCCTTGGTGTGCTCACTCCCATGAATAATTGTAGCTCACTCCATAAGGATTTAGCCTTGTCACCAATTTTACTCCAATGCTGGAGGGCCAATGACTGAGACAATTGTTTTGTTTTGTGGATGGCTTCAATAATGCCTTGTATGGCTGCAGAGACTCTGGCTATTAGGATCTGGCCCTACCTGGTTTGTAATGGTTGGGTGGAAGAGACAGTATGAACTAACTCACTCTCAGGGTGCATTTAGTGCATCACACCACATTATCTCCCATTTTCAGCCATTTGTTGTTGAAACCTTTTCTCAGGTAGTTCATTAAATATTAACGTAAAAGGTCTCAGAAATCTCTCTTGTTCTCCTATGAATGTAAGAAAAAAATAAAATTATGAAAGTGCTTCTCTTCAACCAGTGCTTTCTTTTGTAAGAGAAATATTTTATCTAGCCACTGAGACAATAATTTCTGTTTTCAAAAACAGGAAGAAAAGTATAAACAATGTGCAACCAGAACAAATAATAGAGGGGCTTTGCCAACTGCATTCCCAAATGCGCATACACGTTGTCTGTGAACAAAACTGCTACAGCTCCTGATTCCTGACGTTCAGAACTGTCACACCATTTATTTTAGGCTTAAGATTTATGGAAGATTAGTAATGATAAAGACCTACTGCTAGTTCTAAGCAATCTCAGGATCTCCTGAAATTTGGAAACTGTCCCCAGTGTTTGTTGCAGGAGAACAGAAGCTGGAATGGTGGATGCAGTACTTGGGGAAGCAAAACTCTCCTTGCAGATCTTTATTACACTTCCGACTGTTAGGAGTGGAACTTCTGCACATGCAGTGCAGAGTCTGCAGTGGAAAAAGACAGAAGGATTTCCCTGAAGAAAAACACTGCAGGACTCTGGTGCACAGACTTTGGCAGAACCTGAGCAGGGCTGTGGAATGTCTCAGCCCTTGGCTGTCCTCAGCCCTGTGCCAGGAAGTACCAGCCCCACAACAGCATCTGCACATCAGCCCCTGTGCCTGCATCACAGCCACCCAGGCTCAGCCCTAACATGTAAGTGCAAACTCCTGAGGAGGGTGAGTTTGTGGAGCTGAGAGAGTGAGAGCAACAGTGGGACTGGTGTCAACTGTGTCAGGGCAGCGATGCTGGGCAGAAGGGAAGGCACAAGCTGCAGGGTTGCAGACATTGCTGTCCAAAGACTCTCATCAGTGCCTGCCAGTCCAGACCCTCGTGCACTCTTCCTTCTGCTGAATTTGGCTGTAACACAAGTTTTCTATTCAGATAGGGTTGCTTACATTTTCTGAGGCATGGCTCACTCTTAGTTGTAAGGAAAAGGCCAAATGTAGGACAGGCTGCTGTGGAAAGCCAGTGATATATAAATCAGGTCCTCGCTGCCCAATCTCACCACTGGTGCATGTTGTAGCCTATAAGAACCCTCTCTGTTCTCATCAAGCTGCTTTAAGTGATTTGCCCTCTCTGGCCCTTCCTTGTGCCCTATAGATGGAGTTTGTACCATATTTGTAGTAACGTTGGCTTGAAACCCACTAACCTGTAATGGGGAATGACATCAAAGGGCATTCCAGTAGTGCTGGCATTGGTTAGACCCAGCCATAAAAGAAAATCACATCTCCACACAAAATGGGCGAGTGCAAAACAGTGTGATGATTTTGGCTAAGAACATGTTCTCATCTCTTCAGTGGATAATTTTCTTCTTTGTTTCTGTTTACCTGTCCCAGGTATGCATAAGCTGTCCCAGCAAAACCTGGTCCCACTGGAAGGGCACAGTGTCTGTGCCCTGGAGAGCACTTCAGTGCCTGCTGCCACCACACAACATGCAGCCTGTCACCCAGGATGTATCTGCTCTGCCACTAAGTGGGGACAGTGGCACTGGTTTAGAGACATCTCTTATGGAATTTCCTGTCAGGCAGTGCTCACGGTGGCATTGCCATTAGCTCCTGAGAAGGAGGTGGAGGGGTGACTATCAGAGGCACACAAGGCTATTCGGTGGTCAGAGCTCAGGGGAAAAATCGAGGAAATTAATTTGAGATGAAGAGGTTTGGGTTTGATTTAAATGCCAGAGAAGGAAAGAGGAAGATATTTGGAAGTAACTAACAAAAGTGAGGAAAAAACCCTCATCAGATTATTGTTTAAAGGTGAAGTGATCCTAGAAGCATGAAAACTATGAAAAGGTGAACGAGCACTCCTCCCATGCTCACTAGAAAATTGATCCTCCTTCTCAGCTATCAATTATGTATCCATAAGAAGTATTGACTCACACCCTACCGCAGGACTTACATAAGTGCTCTGAACACCTCTGTTTGCAGACATTATGATCTATGTCTTTGACTCTCTGTACCAGTCCCATTATAAATGATGAGCCAATAAATACTCTTGGAAAAGTTTTTACGATGTTCCAGTTGACATTTGGGAGCTTCAAAGAATCACATAGGGCTGCCTTCAATCTATATGCACTGTTCTTCATTGATTAGGTGAGCTCATTGATTTCAAGCAACATCAAAGGTGGAAAACAACTACTGGAGAGGTTAAATATGGAGAAGGCCTACTAAACCCATTTGCTGGTTACGTGCTATAGTAGAAGTTGCTTTTCCTGTACAGCAGACAAAAAAAAACAGCACTTCCACTTTTAGGGGATTCCAGAAATGGTCTGAACATGAAATAACAGGGTTTCTTCCTCCAGCCCTGGCTGCTCCTGGTGTTAAAAATTTTCTTCTGTAGTTTGTCCTGCTACTGGGCACAGATTACTTCATCCATGTGATGCCACCATCTCTGGTTCTGCTTCTCTCTTGTATTGGGTTGCCCATCTGAGCATCATTTTACTGATCCCCTACTGAAGAGGAATCCTCAGCTTGCAGGAAACAGGGATGTTCACAGGGAAATAAAAGCAGTCCTATTTGACTAAACCAGAAGGGTCTTATTGAGAGTGTTCCTAACAATGGCTATTAGTTGAAGAAGCACAGAGAAAGAGTAAATAAAAAGTAAGAGCCTTTCATGATGGCATCTGGCAGTCTGTAGACACCTCATGATCTGGTGCTCATGTCAGGAACTTTGAGTGTGAAAGCCTTTAATGGACATTTTTCCCATGAGTCTGTTTTCTTTTTGAAATAATTTGTAGTAATTGTTCAGCCCAAATAGGTGAGATGCATTTTGCCTTTACATTGCACTCCAGGCTCCTTTACAGTCTGTGGCCACTCAGTATCCAATATTTTTTGAGCACCATTGATGAGTGGGTTTTTATTAGCTAACATCTGCATTTGGGGCTATTTTCTTCAGCTCTATTAACTAGCATTTTTTGAAATGAACATCCTTAATAGGATCAATTTGAAAGGATATTAATCTTCTGTCCATTTATTCAATCTCCCATTCTCCCCACTGAGATTCACAAGCCCTCTGAATCTGAGTGTCGTCAATGAATACAAATAATATAGAGTACGCATATGATCTCAGATCATTAGTAAGAATGTTAAATAAGATCGGGTCTAATACTGATCTCTGGAGCACATAACTTTCCAGCTATTCCCCATCTAACCATGCTGATGACTAATGATGCCTTCTACAGCTAAGCAAATGAGGTTTTGGCTTACTGCCAATCCAAAAAAATCAGGAGAAAGCAAGAGAGGAGTTGGTTTCAGTCATGCTGAAAGGGGAAAAAAAAAAATCAACACTTTCTGGTGAGTCAAAAAATCACCTATATTCAGTTTAGATCAGATGGGGCTTTTTCTTACTTGATTGACATTGTGGTTTCACTGTTGTTTAAAACATTATCAAGTGCTTTAAAATTTGCTTAGCTGCACATTAAAGGAAAGATTCTAAACAAAAAACAGTTTTGAATGAGAAAATACAGAAATTGCTTCCCAAGTGATCCAGTCAGATGGTGGATTTTTAAAATGTGGTTACTTTTGCAAGACCAAACAGTTTAGGCAATCTTAGTCAGTAAGTACAAACTGTAACTTTGTAACTGAGAAATCAAAGTTTTTCATCCTGCCTAATCATGGCCGGCTAGAAAAAGAAAACGTTTGTTTAGAAATGTCATCCATTTCTGCTCATCTCTAACCGGGTTTTCATTTATTTCAGTTTTAATGTTTGTGGCATGTAAATGGGACAGCTAAATATGGGACAGCTAAATACAGTGATTTTTCTGAGTTGTGAAGCATTATTGCTTGCTGTTATAATTAATCGCATTTACTGTAGAAATGTCTGAGAGTACCTATCTGTGGCCAGAACCCTGTGCTCTGGGCTCAGAAGAAGAACAGGGGAGCAGGCAGATGCTTCCACTAAGAGAATGAAGCTGGACACTGGTTATAGCAGACTGCAACACACAAAAAGTTGAGTACTGGGTTAGCAGCAGTTTGGTACTTTTTGCTGCCTTATAGTTTGTTTCCATTGGATATTCCTAGCAAGGAATTAGCTGAGAAAAAGAATAAAGGATGGTTAGAGTGTCTGTGTAAAGGCAGACGATGCTGAGAGATGCAGGTATGAAATGAGGATGAGCTCAAAAACCTTGAAGTACTCTGAGCCCGTGCTCATTTTTGTCTTCATGTCTAGTGATATACAAATATGCTATACTTACTGCTGTTTCTATATTTTGTGTGAATCATATAATTACAATTAAAAAAAAATAAATCTGATGACATTTATTCACTTTCTGCCCAATCTGTGAATTGATTTTGACTGTATCTTTAGACTAACATCCTCTTCTGTCCTAGTGTTAGACAGCTTTATTTCAGCTCTGAGCCTTTGGCCCTTTGGTCCCTGTTCTTAGCGAGAATCTGAGGATCAGAGCTAAATGAGCTTTCCTCAGCGTGGGAGTTGGCTGTGGGATAGAGAAATCAGCAGCGGCTGTGCAGCAGCAGCACTGTGCTCCTCGTTGTGCAGCACTGCCAAGCTGCTCCAGGCTGCTGTCTCCTCTCTGGGGCAGAAAGAGGCCCCGAGCCCCTTCAGGATGAGGTGTGGCCTGAGCTGCTACCTCCTCTCACTGTCCCCGTCCTGCTGAAGTCCCCTTTCTGCCAGCAGTGCAGGACAGTCCCCCTGCACAGGTAAGGCAGCTTACAGACTTACAGTCTCAGAGCAAACAAAATCTAGGACACCTGTGTCTTCCTGTAAACTCATTCTCCCTCAGCGGATAGGAGCGAACCCCGTATTCCCAATTACTCATCCCTTCACATATCCCTGCCCTCTCTGTAAGGTTTCCTCCTTGTTTTTCACTGATGCCCCAGTTAGGAGGTAATGGGGTATAAAGCTTCAGGCAGAAAAAAGGAGAAAGGATGCTGGAGCGCTGTCCCAAATGGCAGAGCAGAGCCTGCTGATTATATCCAGCCTGAGAGTCCTCAGAACGTGCGTGTGGAGGAAGGGGAGAAGGGAGATGCTTATTAGCCCGAATGGGAGTTGTGCGCGCGGAACAGGAGCGCTCTGCGGCCCTGAGGATGTAAGGAAGATTTGCTAACTTTGCTTTATAGTATTCATGCAGATAAGGAAGACTCTCAGTCTCCAATCATAAATCGGTATTATACAGTATACTCCCAAAGGCCATAATTACTTCCAGAAGCAGAAATTTGAATGACCCAGATAATTAGTTCAGTGCAGCTGGTCCAAAAATTATTTACATAAAAGCCAGTTTTACTTGAGGGGGAAGAAAAACAACCTTGCTACCAAAACCAAATGACCCAGTTAGCTTCATGCAATGAGTCTGAGGAGACAGAGCATGAGTGGCAAGACAGTGGCCTGTGCCATCACTTCTCCCCTCTTGTTTTCAGAGGACAAACACTGACACAGTGAGCCTCTCTGTAGACAAACATGCAGGAAGGCAGTGAAGAAACAGGAAAACTGCATGGATTTGACCTTATGCGTTCTGTGAGAGTCGGTGTCTGGAAGATGTGAAGGCCCATGGCATCCAGAGGGAAACATTTCACTTGCAAGGTGCAGGTACCTGGGGAGCAAGAGGCAAGGAGCAGCAAAGCTCTGCTCCAGGCACTGGGACAGCTGGCATCAGTCCTTCCATGCAGGGTACTGATGCAACTAGAAACTAATCACTGCGGTTATCTGGATTAATTTTTAACCAAAACCAGTTCCTCTGTCCAGCTTAGCACATAGCTGGGCAGCAGCAGGGGTGTCAGGGAAGGGAATGCCCGGCAGCAGTGTGGTTGAGTTCTCCAGGGGGCCAGTACTGATATTTCAGAGGTTTGCCTCTAAACTGCTAGGTCAAAAAGCAAAGGAAGGCTATTCTTTTAGAAAGGGTTTCATTTTGAAAGCATTTGAGTGATTCAACCCTTTGCTGGTGACCATGAGCATTTTTAGCATGCACTAATGGGCACCAAAACCACTGCTGGGTTAACCACTGCTGTTTATTTACAGTTGTGTCCTGTGTGGAGGATCCTGAGTCTCAGCTCTGCAGTGCTCTGACCCCATTCCCAGGTCCTCTGTCCCTGCCAGCACTTTTACCCTGCAGGCAATGAGGATGGTGGCTAACCCCTTCTCACCTGTTCTATTTCCACACCGTGGGGGTCACCTCCACTTGGTGATGAGCTGGTTCTTGCTTCTCATTGACTGGGACATCCTCTCCCCTGCCCATCAGTGAATCAAGACATGCTGCACAAGCATAGCAAGACACAGAGGTGCAGGTAAGTGTGAAGAAGAAGAAGGAAACCTGAGCTGCAGATCCCCATTTATTGTGGCCATGCATCTTTGCCATGTTTTCAATCAGGCTGTGGCCACCACAGAATCTGGCTGTTGCTCCGCAACAAAAATACGCCAGCAAAAGTATCTGTTGTCCTCGGGGTGACACAGGTAATCAACTAGCATCACCACTTCTTAGCACTCTCTCGAGGCCTAAGTGGTTTTGTGCTGCTGGCTTTCAGAAAGTTTGCTCACCCTCAGAACAGAGCTCTCATCCTGAAAAGAGGAACCAGAAGACAAATAAAATCTGTGAGAAACAAAATAGGATAACAGTGATCTTTCGTATTCAAGAGAGAGAACAAATGTGGTTACTTTAAAAAAGCTAAATTGTTCTCCTAAAATGTAAAATGTACAAATAATAACAGTAAATTGCTGTGCATCTCACCAGCACCCTATTGCTGTTTGATATTGCCATGGATAGCACTTGTTACTTAACAGCATAGTAAATAATCAGATAACTTCCTCATAACACCACTGGATCCAATTCACCTTCCACTTACACAGCTTTTATGCTTGTATGTGCCCATTGCCTTAATGGGGTTAATCTTGATTTACAGTGTAAATTGAAAGGTGAATTAGAGACCACAGAAGGCGAGTTGGAGAGGATATGATTTGCTGAAGGCTGCATCCTAATTGCAGTAACACTCACCTGGGCTGGCAGGATGTCTCTACCAAGCTTAAAAGCTTCACCATTGCCAGGGTAGAGGCAGTAGAAATTCAGAAATTCTTTTTTTACAGTGAATATGCACATCTTGCACAGCGCAATGTGCCAGCAAGTTCCTTCCTCCCTCACCCCACTCTCTCTCCATGTGTCTCAGGGACTGAGGGAGCATCCCTCTCACATAGCCTTAGCCTCTGGGGGGTCTTTCATTCTGCCTCTTGCCTAAAGGCAGCGCACACAAGGATCTGGAGGAACATATGGCAGCACAGAACCCTATGAGGTGGACATGAGCTGACCTTTTGAGGTGGGCATTCAGAAAAGAGTTCACTTGAAGGTTGGCGTAAACCTTGGCGCATCCCTTTTTAAGTGAGCTGCAAAGTCCAACAGAAGTCAGCCTCATCCGTCAAACGGGAGCTTGCTCTGGTTCATGGCTCTCATGCTCCTGACCCCAAAAGGCTGGGCTTAGGCCACCAGTGTGGGCACCTTGCACCTCACACAAAGGCGTGGAATCAGCAGATGGCAGGTTCTGGAGGAAAAATATTAGTGAACAGAAGGGAGGGTAGCTTCTGGCAGTATCAGGGAATGGATGAGGAAGGGGTCTTCAGGAGCATTTCGGTGAGCAAGCAGTGCCATTCTCCCCAAGCCATCCTGATTTCCCGCTTGCTGTTTGGGGTCTATTTGTGGAGATCTGCTGGGGTGTGTGTATTTGCATCTATCTCTCCCTTTCAACACTTGAGAACCATCCAGCCCTTGAGATGCTCTCAGGCAACAGCAACTGAGCTCAGCACGGCAGTCCCCACCAGCAGCAGAGCTGGTCCTCCAGGACGCCTCTCCTGGAGAAATAGCACAGCTCGGTCTTTTGGAAGCAGCACAGTTGGTAAATAAACCCTTGTTTACATTTCCTGATACATGAGGGGAATGTGTCCTCTCCCGGCTCCTCCTTGCCCCGTGCAGCGCGGCACGCTCGCAGCAGAAGAGGGCACGCGGGACAGGATGCAGGATGCGCGGCTGCACCACACTCCCCGCCCTCCCACCGCACCCTCGCCCCGTGCCGGGGCTGCTGAAGGAAAAGGCTTCTCTCAGTGGGCTAAGCTGGCTCCCAGCCAGGGCGGCAATTCCGCTGCTGTACGTGTGTTCCCAAAACGAATGTGTCAATCCGAATCGCACGCTAAGCGGGTCCTGAAAGCTGGGGCAGATTTGGTGCTGCTCTATGCCAGGATCCCCGCTGCGGGCCGGTGAATGCGAGGGGCACCCAGACGGGTCTGAGGGGCAGATCCGGGCCCTGCATTCACTCCGACTGCACAGATAGAGAGCAGTGGGTGCTCCGAGGCCACTGCTTCCCTGATAAAACTCCTCGTGCATGAGAAATAAATTTGCCCCTCTGGGCCAGCTGCTCCCCAGCGTGGGAAGTTCAGGAACCTCCCTGAGGTACAAACAGACATTTCCAGCAGCAACAAAATATGCATAAACATTTTAAAAGATCACTTTAAAATTCCAGCTCTCCCCCTCAGCTGCTTGCCACCGTCTGATTTCTCAAAGAGCAGGATTTCTCCTGTGTTCAGCTTCATACATATATATATACATATATATACACACACACATAAGTATGCCCACCTCGTACACAAAGTACTCCCCATCTTCAAGTCAGTCTCAGCAGAGTACAGAATTAGATCCTGTCTCCACTTCATAAACTTGCCCTCTCTGTTAGTTTATATAAAGCCATTTCAACCCTGAAGGAGCTGGCATCTCACATTCCTGCCTTCTGAATGCACAGAGCAGGGGAGTAAGGAACAAAATAGTGGGGGTGAGAGGGGATGTTCTGATTCTGCTCAGTAACGTGAAACATCATGGAGTTAAATACCAACAAAATATTCAGCGTTAATGTTTAATATTACTGGGAACTTGTCACCTCCACTTACCATCTTGGAGCTGCCATTCTCTCACAGACTCCCACGTCTGAGCCCTGGGCCTAACATGCTTTCACATTATGTACTAGAAGGGGAGAAAAGAAAAGAAAAGCCAAGAAGTAGGAAGAGTCTAGGAAGAGTCAGTTACTCTGTTTCAGCTACAAAGCCGGGTAGAGAATTTTTCCCTTTTCTGTTTGCAGGAATAAAATTACTCACATGGCAGAGGTCCTGAACTGCTCCTTTTGGGGGGTTGCCTCTTTTATTCACCCCCTCTATGACGTCTGTGAGATGCTCTTGGAGGTATGCAGATTAGGTTTGCTGTGCTGAGTAACCAGTCTCACCCCCACTCTAACTCACCATTACCAGCCAGGACCTACACAGCTGTTCTGCAGACTCAGGAGCACAGAAATTGGGTGATCTGGGGACAGAACAGTTCCTAAAATAACATGAATTAAGACTTTGCCTGCCACACTTTAAAAATGACTTGAGGCTGATTTGCCTCGTGAGGGTCCTCTTGAAAAATGCATGGATGCTGTTTCGCAGAGCTTGTTTCCAACCCAGGGAGTATTTCCTGGTGCAGCTTGGTGCCATCCCAAATGTCCGTCTCTCTTTTACCACTGGAAACTCAGGCACCACAAAAACAAGAATTCAAACCTCTTCACGATCAGTGGAAACACTGTGCATCACACTGCAAACAGAATCAGGCCATCGTGCCTGTCTCTCTGGTTTCTGTAAAATGACTTATTATCCCTCTAGGCTGAGTGGTTAATAAAAATTCAAACTCTTCTAGCTTATTCCAGTTAGGAGGAGAGAGGGGTGATGCAATCAGGTATCTCTGCTGCAGTTACTTTTATTTGGAAGGCTGTACAAAACTCTGCTTCTTTAAGCACAGGAAGAACCAAAATAACACCAACAAAATAATTATTTTTCCTACCCTTCACTCTCAACCTCCTTTTGTCACTATCCAGACCCAAAACTGATGCCAATATTCTGCCAAAACCATCAGACTCTGTTCAAACTTTCTTCTGCTTCTGTGAGCTCTGTTATTCCCTCTACACCTTTAGCTTTTTTTTCCCTACAGCAACAAGCACGTTCACCACACCCCTGAAACAACACTCAGCCGAGGCATTGCTGTGCAGAGCAGACAAATCCCTAAAAAACACCCGGGCTGCCTTTTGCAGAGAACTGGAGAGGGGGAGGTGAGACATGCTTAATGCCTCTTACAGCTGTGTTAAATGAAAGATGCCTCTAGACTGTCTTTCTCACAAAGGCTTAACCCAGCTGTAACAACACTCCCACATTTGTGTAATTCTGGCAGCCAAAACTTTAGGTTAAAAAGCAAACAAGCGAACAAAACTTAGATTTTTGTGGTGTTTAGTGACCAGGTCCACTAGTCTTGTAACACTCACTCAGGGGTGTGCTGTCATCCCTCTGAGCCCCCAAACAAGCCATGGCTGTGAAAGGATTGCAAACTACCTCTGCTGTTTCCATGCCTTTCGGCATCACTTTTGTTTTGAGCATGATCCAAATGCCACTTCACTACTAATCATTTGGATACAAACCTGCAAAACATCCAGAGGGGTCAGACCAAATCACCCAGAAAGCTGTCTCTGGCAGCCAGTGAGAGCAGATGCTTCAGGAAATGTGCAAGAAAAGGGCAGATTCAGATTCATCCTTCCTCTGCCATGGGCTTCCAGGATTCTGACAAGCTGAACTGAAGGATGTCTTTTTATTGTTGTATTTAACATCCCTCAAGAGTCTTTGCTGATCTCAATCTGTCCAATCACTTTTTGATTGCATTTTGATTTTGGCCTTCATGGCATCCTCTAGCAATCAGCTTCATGGTTTAATTATGTGTGTTTGTTAGAAATTTGCTGCCTGGTCACCCAAAACCAAACACACCCTGAGCTATTGGACACCGAATAAAATGCTGAGAAATAGTAAATACCCATTCTTTGTTCATCTTCTCTCTGACATAAATAGTTGCATTTCTGTTTATCACGTTTAATCAATCTTAACCCCTCAAATTTATGCCACAAACTTTCAAACCTGTTAATGTCTTTTCCATCTAAATATCCTGTGGCAGTGAGTTCCCAGCGTAAGACTCTGCTGGTGACTTCTTTCAATTTGTTTTAAATCCACTCCTTGATTAATTCACTGGGTATCCCATTGGCACTGCCAAGAACAGTAAATAATCCTTCCTTTTTTACCTTCTCCAGCCATTTGTGCCTTTATAGCGGCACACTGCTGCAGCCCACCTTGGCCCCAGACATCTCTCTCTAGACTGAAGTGTCCTGCTCTCTTTAATAATAGATTGCTGCTAAACTTAACCATTGCTGCTGGAAGAAGCAGTGAGTGTAAAGGCAGCTTCTGTGGCTATTCTCAGGGTTTCATTTTCCTGCCTAGTTGACCTTAGACATAATGTCTTTCTGGAGAGTATTTAGGTCATAGGAATGTAAGATACAGGAAAAAATTGGAAAGCCTATGTAAAGAAAATATATTCTAAAACATTTTGGGAAGGGGAGGAAGTGAACTTTATTTGCAACTTTAAGAAACAAGATGTGAGAAATGTATTCTTAAATGACATTAAAAAGTAGCACATACAAGGTTTTGTCAGGCACTCATCTGAAATAATCACCAATCATTTCTTTATTGATAAACTTGGATCAGAGATGAAGCTGCACTATACTTAAGGGAACTACTGATTGCTTTTCTGTTGGCATGTCTTTAAAGTAAGGGAAAAGAAAAAATGGAAAGTATCAGTATCACTGACTTGCAAAAAAAAGGAAGGTTAAGATGGAGAAGTTTGCACAGAAACATACAGAGAGTGCACAGTGTAGATGCAGAAGCTATTCATAGTTCCACATAGATGGGGAGACTACATATCAAGTATTACACAGTGACTCAAAATATTTTTATATTTACCTGAACTAATTTGGAAGACAAATCACATAGGACTATGAGTTTTGAAATGAAAGTACTTCCATGGAAGTGTTTACGGAAAAATTCCTCTGGAAGAATAAGCAGCACCAAGACCGTCTTGAATGGAATTCCAAAATTATTTCACTCTTTATTCCTAGAAAGAGTATTTCATTGCAATTTCTTTTCAATTTTTGCCAAAATTTCCTGTGTGCATGCATTTGGTCTTGAGATAAAATGTAGAGAAATCTTATTCTGAAAATTTTTAGGAGTCATCTAGGCTAATACATTCTAAGCTATGCTAATACACTAGGGAAACTGGTGGTGTTTATGGCTGTTTCTGAATCAGTTGTGAAAAAAAACCATTCAGGTTGAACTCAGGAGTCTGAATGAGCAAGGATATTTCTGCCTTGCTGTAGCCCTATAACTCAGTTACTACTGATCTGTGATCGATGCAAGATTGCCTTGAATTCCTTGATTTGTAGTTGCCAATTTCACAGTTTTGATGAATATCCGTGAGTTCATGTTTTCTTCATGAGCTGCTCAGAGTCATATTCTCTCGAGTATTTGATCATTCAATATTTAGGCCCTGAATTCCTGTGCAACACTGGGTATGGCTTCCTGGCTGTGTGATGCAATTTTTAGCCCAAGAAACAGAGACTTGAAGAAACCACCTAAGCTCCCTCAACAGAGAGAGAGAGAGAGATCTCCAGCAGCCACTTTATCCCAATTTACACCGCATAGCTGTGGGAAGTGGCTTTAAGTGCTGTGAGGCTTTGCTTCTCTCAGCTCACTGCAGCTGGACACTATTTAGCTCAGGGAAAACTACCCCATCATTTCACACATGGGATGTGAAGGAGATTTCTCACTTAGATAGTCCCCAAGGGTGTGGGTTTAGGCAGATTTATTTAAAACAGTGCAAAGGGCTGAATGCTTCCCATGTACTTAGGCTCCTTAACTTAGGATGGCTGGGACTTGACACACAGTCATGATTCTCCTCCTTCAGTTCAAGGGCAGAGAGGCATAGCTAATGGTCTCAAAACAAATATTTATGGAAGAGGTTTAAGCAGACGTTTTTCGTCTGGCATTTGTATGGTCCACGTTGGTTACTGCAACAGGGCTGGCAGAGAAAAACTTGGGCTGTGAGCTTGATGGTTGAGTGGGTTGGGCAAAATGAAAATACACCAATCTACAATCTGAGCAAGCAGTGTTTGTCCTCAGATATGTCAGCATCGATGTGACAACACTGGTGGGAATAGAAGCACAGATCAGGCCCTAAAATTGTTACTTAAGCTGTCCATATGTTCTTATTTCAAACTGGGAGGCACTCATTTCATCTTGACCCCTACATTTTCTTTCCCCCTTGAGAAATGGTGAATATTGCCTTAAGAGGCAAACATTCTGGGGTTTTGAGACCAGCATGTATTTGATAGCCCATTTTCTGCCAAAAAAATAAAAAGGGTTTGAACAACTCTAATTTGGAGTCTGAAGGAAAAACTAAAAGAGAAGAAAAGAAGGTCTTAGTGAACATTAATGCTGTGCAGGAGGAGAGCATTGGCACACTCATGTTGGTGGGCAGTGACTGCCCCTATCTGTGAATATGCCATGTGGAAAGAAATGTCTCCTTTTACAAATCCTAGAGCGTCACTGATGTATCTGAAACATACTCATCACCAGAGGACACAAGTATGAGAAGCATTTTGTTTTGCAGCCACAAATAAGATAGTAAAAGGTTGCCAACTACGCGAGCTCTGTGGTGAGCTGTACCTGCTCCATGGAAGATCTGGGAAAAATATGGAAATTCTTAAAATAGGAACTAAAGGGGAAAAACCCCTGCCAGAAGGAGTTACCATTAATTTGGGAATTACTGGTAGCATTATGGAGGGGAACACCTGGAGGAGGATGAGGAAGGGGTTACTGAGGCCATTGAATGAGCAGAGGGGACAGTGTAAGGAGGGGAAGATGAACTGGAGATCCACGGTTTTGCCTCTCCTGTGGGTTACAAGATGTCCTTGGGGAGGCCAGAGGCCATGTGCACCATCCCACACACCAGGAGCTGTTCTGCTGTGCTTTGGGAAGGGGATGGGGTAAGTGCACCCCATGGCAGCCCCCCTCTTCCTTCTCCTCTAGGGTGTGCTACACTTGCTCTTGCACGCGGGGTTCAAGGGTTATGGATTCACTTTTAGGGCACTTTCCTTCACAAATTAGGCTCACATAGCCTGGCTGAGTGCCCATCTGTGAGTCTTCCCTGGTAACTCTTGAAGCCTTTTGTTTTCAGGCACATTGACAGAGAGGTGAGGTTTCAGAAATATCTCATCCCTACGGGTTTTGTGAAAATAAAGGACTAAGTAGAGAAGAGAGACCCTCTTTGCTCATCCGCTGCAGAACTGACTACAAGAGCTGGGCTGTTATTAGGCATCAGAAACCCACATGGATGAGTCCCTTCCTGGGTTTCATTGCTTCTGCTCCACAGGAACTCTCTCACGTATTAAGTGAATTTTCTCGTCCTTCCCTTTATAAAGCTAGTGCTCCACTGTAACAGGGATAATGACATATTTCACCTGAAATGCGATGCTTATGAGAGACTAGTTTGAAATAGAGATTATAAAAATGTAATGTCTAGCAATTGTGATATCATCCGTGGAAGAGAAAGAGACAAACAGATATATGGGCAGGCAGATGGATAGATTTCTTAATTGAACTCTCTGCTTGGCTGTATTTCCTTTAGGCAAGAACCACAGGTGACTAACAATAAAGGACCGTAAGGAAGAAGGTGTAGGTTTTTTAACAAATTTAATTTATCACGGACAGGCTTTTACACTTGCGTCATTCTATACTGAAAATCCCCAAATAATTCAAAGCATTCAAACGGTCTAACATTAGTAAAGTAGTATTCTCCCCACAGGTGCTTAAAAGTAGAAAACAAGATGGCAATATTTTCCTCTTTTAAAATACTAATAATATTTCATTCCTCTGCTCCAGGACACTTAATATCCTATATAAATCAATACCTACCTCACTATCTATCAATAAATGAATAATTACATTTCTGCCTATTCCCAGATGCTCTGAAACCATTTATTCTAGTCATTTAATCACAAAGTTGTTATTGCAGGGGAATTTCATGCAGATGTGAATACATAAAGCCAAAGACAGAGAGCTAAGCTGAGAACTTCACCATAATAGCAGTCTCTTCCAAAGCAAGCTGCTGCTCACTTTCCCAGGAGATGTAGTAGGTATCTCTTCACTTTTCAAAACAATAACTGGCACTGTAAAGCTCAGTCAAGCAAAACAAAACTTCACTCACTTTGCTTTTCCACAGTCAACATTTGAATGCAACAGGGAGTCCTTGCTGGTCTGATCAGGAACTCTCTCTTTCCCTGTCAAAGGACCTGAGGTTCCAAAATGTCCTCACACTGGAGCCTCCATTTGAAAGGGAATTGTATAACAAGACCCATCTGTCTCTATAGAAAAACTCGTTCATCTCAAATCACTGCTCTTCTTTTGTGCTTTTTTGAATGACTGTACATCTGGGAAAACTGAAAATATTCATCTTCACCTCATGGAAGTTTTGGTTTACCCACAACAACAGCAGCATCACTCATCCCAGTTTGTTCACTGTCCTTTTGATGCCATGTGCCTGCTGTTAGGAGACCAGAGATATGCACATTAGAGGCAGGGGGTGAGGGGGGAAGTGTACGCGTACAGACAATACATAAGATTCAGAGGAAGAGTCTAGATTTGATGTAAGAGTGGTGGTTTCTCATTCACTGACATTAGCACAGTTTTCCTCCAATACCTTGGTGAAAGCCTTGGAGATGACTAAATTAGGCTATGTCCAAGTCAAAACACTTAACAAGTATTAACTATATAAACCTCCCTCCCACCTCAATTAAATACATGCTTTCTGTCTGTGAGAAGCATCAGACGACTTGCCAGAGTTCAGAAAGCACCGTATGTTCTCCCAGCTCCCCATCCTATGCAAACCTGTTCTTCCTTCCAGACTGGCTGGGTATGTTTACCATGTCTCTACCTTTGTTTTTGCTCACCTTCCATCCCTACAGGGAGCCCTCGAGCATGTATTTATTTGCACTTTGAACCTGTGCTTGCTTGCACGGCTGTGCTTTAGCCCAAGCTGGGACCTGATTGCTTTAGGGGAGCCAGGGACGAGATTGCCTGAGCGTCAGTACAGCTTCAGTGCCTTTGCCCACAGTTTCCCCACTCACCCCAGCACGCCAGGTTCTCCTGCAGCTGATATCAACGAGGGGAAAAGAACCCTCCAGCAGTTCAGAGCACAGCGTGTGCAGCACAGACGCCCACAGGCAAGTGCAAAACCGTGTGATCAGACTAATGTGAACTGAATGTAGCTTACAACAGCAGAAATAGCAAAAGCCTTGGTGCATATTCTAATGTGTACCACAAATGTTTCTGGATGTGTAGATGGTTAGTATGCCAATTTGAGCTTTGGGAGGTGTCTTACATCCTATAAATGCTAGGTTACAAAAAACATTGACAGATGTATGTATGTATTTGTATAAATACAGATGTCTGGGTCTTTGTGAAAAATAACAGCCTATGATGGCTGGATGGATAGCTGACTAACTAGCTAGCTATACACATCCTTGAACTGTAAAGAAAAGAAAAAAGAAAAGCCTTTAAGCTACACTCATCTTTTAACACCAGCTTGACTTATAAAGTACGCTGGGAGGGCTGCAGCCATCTCAGGTTCCATCAGGTTTCCTTTTCACTGAGCGTGTGGCCCCAGATCCTGCTCTGCAGGTCTCAACACTGCCAGCAGAACAGGGAGATGTGGTGGGTCAGTTGGGTAGCTTGGTCCTCCGTTATTTACCTTTAACCTGAGCAGCAACAGCAAAGCTTTGGTGGGTATTCTTTGAATGGTAGCCAGGTAAAGAGGAACTAATGATAATGCGAGAACCAGGAAAGGCTTGGCAATGTCTTTTTCTAAAAGTCTCTGTGGTATCCACATCAACACATATTTTACAAGGGTGAACCTGAACACATCCTGTTCCCGTCATTCAGTATCCAGTCTGTGCCCTCCACAGCTCACAGGCAGGTCAGCAACAGCCCTTGCATCCCAACACAGACTGTTCAGACGTGATCTCACTCTGAAGATAGAACTGGACAAGAAGGTCTTTTCTGACCTAAGCTATGCTCCAATGCTAAGTTGAAATAAGTGGATATTTTTGTGGCACCTCTCTGTCCCAACATGGAATGTACCCTGCTCATTTTGAGTCGTGGTGGAATACCTGTGCCTCAGCAACAGCAGAGAATTAACATCCAATTTGCAAGGAATGAATACTCCTGCTATGAGGAGACTCCTGAATAGCTCAGGAGTCTCAGCTCTCTTCCCTACCATCAGTGTCCACATGGATGGAAAGAGGATAAAGAAAATTTCGGGCACAAGTGCAGCACATGTGGCAGCTCCTGTGTGTGACGAGTCCAGGCTATGAGAGCAGGAGAGCCACCATGGCTTTGTGAGACCACGGTGCTGCTCCAACTGCAGAGGGCAGTTTGGCAGGGGAGACACACCTGGACTGTTGTCAGGAGCTGGGAGTTGATCCCAGTCCAAATCCACTGTTGAGATAGCAGATCAAGACTAACCCTACTCAGAAATCACCACGTTGCACAGATCTGTCTGCTTGTGGGATTTGTGCTAGCTTGAGGAAAGGGTTGGCTCCTATCCTCAGCTGAACTCTCGTGGTTCAAAGTTGTGCTGGCTTTTTCTGTATCCTTTGGGGTGAAAAATGTCTTGCAGCTGCTGCTTATAATTCTTTCCCCTATGTTTCAACATTCTCCAGATGAACGTCACCCAAAGCAGTGCTCCAAGAGACTGCAGTCATGATTGCCAATAACCAACATCCAAACTAAAAATAAAAAGCCACAGCATGGGACTGAGAGACTAGCAATACATCCTCCAGCAAAAATCACCAGTCGCTGGAAAGAAAAGGACTTGCCCCTCCAGTCCTATTTTCTGTCTGCTTAAAGAAGCTTCCATGTATAACCATACTCTTCTGATGTCATCAAGAAATCAAGATGGCATGTAGAAAGCACTAAGGGAGCTGACCTCTCTTCTTGCCAAGTGTCCATGTTCAAGAACCATGAAATTTTTGGCTGGTCAGTAAGCACAGTGGAGGGAAAGACATGATTTTTCAGTGGAACATATATTTGCCCCTTGGAGGAAACTGGGCAGTTGTAACAAAATACTTATTTTGGGCCCCAAAGCTAGCACACCAGCTTTTTTTTTTTTTCCCTTCCCAATTCTTTCAACAACCACCTTTTATGGATGTTCACTAGACTGAAAAGATCCCACTACAGAGAGGAAGGAAACCTAAGGATAATATTTTCTGGGAGAGAGCCACAGTTCCTGCCTCGCTTCCTCCTGGCGGCCACAGCCCAGAAGTTAGGAAGAGCTGCCGATGACAATGTCTCCAGGAGTACCGGTGTGTGGATGGGGAAGGGGCAGGAAGCAGAGCCCCGGGGCTGCTTTTCCCTGTGGAGATGCTCGGTGCAGAGGGTGTTTGGGGGCACAGCAGAGCCGTGCTGCAGGGGAGGGACCCACCGGCTGCACACCTCGGTGCCAGGGAACATCGGCTCCTTGGACCAAGCCTTCAGGTTGCCCTGCCTTGTACCGCGTGTGCCACATTGCCAGCCTGGCAGAAAGAAAGAATGACAAGCTTGCAAGGCTTCTCGATTAGGTCTCCACTACAGCTCAGGAATTGAGACCTCAGGGTTTTGCCTAGTGTATTAAATTTTGCGTATCACGCTTGAGATGGGCTGTAATATTTATTTCCCTTCTTTCTGATTAGTATTTAACACACAAGGAGAATCTGTTCATTTGTCAGGCTGACCTTGCTCAGAATGGAGTCCAGAGACCAATTCTTTACATGCTGCCAGTAGCACATACACTTCGGCTAAGGAAAAGTGTTCTGTGGCAGCTGATCCACCAGTTCACCGCAGCATTAGGGCTGATCTTAGCCCTGAATTTTGCAAACAGGAACCTCACAAGAAAAAGACACTCTAAAAAATAACGTGACACTGTTACCCTTGTGAAGATAAATAAAAGGCCACATCTTTGAACAGCAGCGGTGAGATGTTTTGTTTGCACTCATTTACCCCATGCCTGGGAGACATGAATTCCCAATCACTATTGCTACACAGTCTTAAATGGGAAATAAAGTGCTTCATATGAATAATAATAATAATCGTTTCAAACCAGACACTAAACCCCCAGTAGAGAGAGTATAGAAAACTGCTTTTGAAATGAAAAAATGGCTCAAGAGGGAAGGAGAAAGATTCTAGCTCTTGTTCTCCATTTTCACAAGTCTCCCGAGCTCTCCATCCCAGTCTGGGCAGTCCTGAGCAGATCATTATCCTGACATCTTGCTCTTTGGGGGAACCACAAATCCTGGCACATTCTCATTCAATTGAAAGAATCCCTAGTTAAAACTCTAACACCAGGGATGGTTCAGAAACTTGTGGCCCACTGTTTTTTAAGAGGTTGCAGAGCTAGAAATATGATGTTTCCAGGGAGGACTTCACTGCCAAGAGCAAGCAGCTGATATAATATTATTTGATTTGAGACTAGAAAGGATGGTGCCTAGACATTCCCTTATTAAAAAATTAGAATTTTTACTTAGCATTTCCTCTCTGAGATGTGAAGTGATAAGCATGAGAAATAAGTGTCTAATACCTCAAGTCAAGACTCAGTGCCACTTTCAGCCTTCTGTTCCTTCAGAGGTTTACACAGGTCCATGCGTTTGAAGACATGTCTCCTGGGAAAAACTTAAGATAATATTTAGAAAGTCTCTAACTGCTTTACAAGGAATTCCCTTCCCACTTATCATAAGACAATGGGATTTCAAGCACAAGTGGGAGAAGAAAAAAGTTTCAGATCTGAGTTAGGGAAGTAGCAGAAAACTTTTATTTAGCTGATGTAGAGAAAACACTTCTTCTCTTTGGTCATTGATGCACAGTACCCACAAAGAGCTTTTATACTGCTGGTGAGAAACACTGAGATTACAAGTTTGCAGACTGGTGGGGCCATTGTGAGCCACAGGAGAGAACAGACTCAACCTTTGGTTAAAAAAACCATGGTCATTTTCTTGAAGATGTGGGAACTTCCATTAACTTTGCTGGCCAGATCAACACCATTGCAAGGGAGTAGAAGGAAAATGTTGAGTCCTTCCCCACCTGTTCCCGTTGGAGGCAGCATCTGAAAAACCCTTCCCTCCCAAGCCTAGCACATGCAGGATTTGAGAAGATCCCATTTCTGAGGAAATCCTTGGAGAAAGAAACGAAAATCAATAAAAAGCAAAAAGAACAATATCCAAGATGTGCATCTGACAAGTATTGCATGCTCAGACACAGCAGAGCGTTTAGACTTTTATCTCTTATTTGTGCTCATAGGCTGATACAAGCAGAAAGAAATAGAAGCCTCTCTGAACCAAAAACACATGGAGCAAACTCACAAGAAGAAAAATGGTTTTTATTGTCTCTAGGCCTGCTTATTTAGTGACACTGTAGGCACACATACTTTGAGTTCAACTCCCATGAATATAGCAGCAGTGCCCATGGCCCTGCTAAGCCTGTCCCTACCCTCAAAACAGCATCACACTGGTGTTCCATTGATCAAATCCACCTCTGCTGAAATTTCAGACAAAAACCCTTGGATGGACCATCGTATGAGGCAGGGAAGCATCTCACACGGCAGTTGTGAATTCTGGCAGACTGTTCACCTTGGGCTATTCTGATGGGAATCAGAAGATAGCACACTCTAAAAATCTGATTTGGGTGCATGGTTTTCACAAGCAAGAGGATGTTGCTCCATAAAAATAGCTTACTATGTATAAATACTCCAAAAGTAAGGGTCTGTTCAAAATATGACTGCTGCTAATATTTTAGGCAGATTGGCTATGTCCAAATTCACACTTGCCAGACTACGTGATTATCAAATCTCAAAGCAGCCAGTGTTTCTAGTCATATTTTATCCTAGAACACATTTATCAGCTCATATCTATGCCTTATTTACACTAGAATTTGAAATCATGTATGCAAACATATGCTAAACTCCTCAGCTAAGAACCAGGCGTCAGCATACATTAAAACACCTTTGTCCTGCCTGGAATATTCCGCAGCACTTTAACTGCATGGTGATGCCACGGCAGCTTCTGACCTGAGAGAGCTGAGCGCGGAAGCAGCACAGGTCAGATGCATTTCACACAACTGCAGCAGCTTTCCCCAGGGATCACTACAGCACATCTTCCAGGCTTCTTTCTCCCATGAACGTACAATGGAGGGGACAGGCTGTGCTTGTGCACACTTTCAGCAGGACAGGTGAAGTGCAGAAGTTCTCATGGCAGGAGGAGGAGCTGCCAGAGTAGCAGGAAATCCTGCTTTTCCAAGTGTCTCCTAATTAGCACCATTTCTGCAGGCAGAGAACCTAATCCCAGTGTGCAGGAGTGAACTGGTTATTGAACCATTGTCTAATCCTGGTTGGCCACTCTTTTCCCTGCTCTGGAAGATACTTACTACACGCTGGCATAATCAGACTCTGTTATTTCTCCCACAGGAACGAACCAGCTGGGGTTCAGAGAAGCACTCCTGCCCAGCTGGTGTTGTTTCATGGGGCATCCATGCACAAATATAAATGGTTTCATATAAATACAAATACAGGTGCCACAGGGGAGCCCTGCTCTGCTAAGGAAATACACCCCTACAAGTGCTCGTGATGTGTCTGCAGTCAGCCAAGCTGAATGCTTGTCAGATAGCATGATTATCACATCTCAGAGATCACGTTTGCCTCCCTAGGCCAGGGATTATCAGCCCACCGAGCCCATCATGCCCACAATTTCAGGGGACTATTCCCTTTTCTCAAAGCTCTCTCCCTGTCTCTCACAGATGCCACAAAGTCTGCGCCTGCAGGTGGGGCAGCGGGAGGTGTTTCCCACCGCCCTACCCCACAGCTTGCAAACATCTTTGCCTTCCCCCAGGGCGTGCCCACCCCTCGTAGTTCTGAAGCGCTCCCTCACACAGCCCTGGTCACTCCTGCCAGTGCCGCTCAGCGCAACCGCGGCCGCGGCTTCCCCGGACCCTCAAACCCCACCGGCAGCATCTCCTGGAACGGCGCTTCCAGCGGCACCAGCGTTTGGGGAAAAGCACCGCGTGAGCCCTTCTGGCAGGCGGAGAAACGCTCAGGAGGCTGCAAACGTAACCAAAGGAGGCTGTGTACATCTTATCTGGGATGCCAGAATGCCGCCTTTATGAGCGGAGCCCTGTATTATCAGAAAAGAGGCTATTTTCGGCTTCTTAGCTCACCCTCCGGAGCAGTGGGTGACCGCTGCTGCAGGAGCTCGTTTAGGAGTCAGGAGATAGAGAGCCACAGCAAAGCAGCCAGGGATTTCTGGGAACGCGGGGTCAGCCTGCATCCGCACCAGCCTCTCTGCATGCTTCCAGCAGCCGAGCAGAACAGGCTGCCTGGAATAAGCCAGGTGCCATTAAATTACGATAATTTAAAGCATTTTTTTTTGCTTAAACTGCTAAGCTACTATTTTTTTTTTCCTCCCTGCACCAGAGAAGAGAGGGAATGTAATGGGCATAAATAGACATAGAAGATATTCTTTTAATACCAGGATTATTTTAACACTTGCCATAAAATTAAATTCTGCTGAAAAAGTTAAATAATTAACATTGTTTCTATGCATAGTGCACTAATAGTGCACTATTATAGAATAATTTTTTTTTTTCACAACAGGAAACAGCTGATAAAAGAAAACCTCTTTTGTTTTGGGTTTACAGACCATTTCCCATGTGTTATGTTTGCTTTGGCTGTCTCTCTGGCATCCGCTGATAGAGATGAGAATGAGGGGAAAGCAAGGGTGTTGCTCAAAACACAGAACCCCCAAATGTTTTTGCTCCTGTTGTCCTCTTCATAACAACAGCAGAGATCTTTCTAAACACTTTTTCTCCTCCACAAAGCTTTTTTAAGGTAACTGTGTGAGACGACTGTCCCAGCAGAGCTCCAGAAACTCTCTGGAAATGCATCACAAACTTCCCAGGAATACACAGGCTAGGAAGTCCATAGTCTGGAGACAGAGGGGGTAAAAAGTAGAGAATAACCTAAATAAACCCATATGCTCCCATGTGTTACTCTGCAAGCCTTTTGTGCTTGGCTGGTGACTTTATTTCCTAAAGGAAGCACTCCTCCATGACTGTCACACTTGTGCCACTGCCTGTCTAGCCTCCCTTTCCCTATCTGAAGAGTGAGCTTCCGTGTATTTTGGGTTGTGCACGTCCCTACTCTGCTGCATGGCTGGAGGGGCCTTGAGGGTGCCCCTTCACAGCACCTCAGGTAAGAAACAACTTGCTGTGTGCTGAAGTTGTACCTCTGCCCTCGACTCCAGCATTGGGCAAACAAGGCAGCCCAGTGCCTGAGGAGCCTGGAGTCCATTGCCTCAGACATGGCTCATGAAGGCAGGGAAGAAGGATTTCTTGTGTTTTCTTAATTAGGAGCAAAGAGGCTTTGAGAGTACTTCCTCTGTCCTTCTTACCTGAGGAACAGCAGGACTGCTAAGACTTGCAGTGTTGTTTTTGTTCTATCTTTTCCTCTAGAGAACCTTCCAGAGGTCTCAGAGATGGGGAAAAAACAGGATATTGAATCTTTTCTGCCCAATAATCCTTAGAGCCTGAAAGAAGGGCTTGTGTACCCTAAGCTTGTCTGTGCTTCCTGTCTCTCAAGCAGGCCCTGCAAAAGCTTTGACCTTTCCGTGCAGGCAGGAACCACCAAAAGATGCTGTCAAAACACTTTCATTTTCCAGGCTTCAGGGATTTTGAATATTGTGATGCACTGATAATGTAACTGCACCATGTATTTAAAATTGTCTGAGATTTCCACTGTAGACCTTAAACACGGTGCTAAATAGGGCAAACAAAAATAGCTGTTACTTTGACATGTGCTTATTTAAAGCCTGTTTTGTCAGCATTGCTGCCCTGGTTATGACAGGGAAGTTGTCTAGAAATTGCATAATTACCAATATTAAAGGAAAAGCAAAACAGCACCACACAATTCAATAACAGAGCAGGTCACGTTTGCCATGGCTGTTGCAGTGTCTGTTAAGGCTTGCAGCACCTCCATCTCAATCCATGGCCTCAGGAAAATGATGTGCTGCTGCTGCTGCTCCTGGTCTGCTCTCAGCCCAGGAGGTTGCTCTGCTTTGGGCATTCAGATGGCCACAATGAAGAGTCAATAAGGACCCTATTTTCTTGCTCATCCTCACGCTGCTGAGAGAAAGCAGCATTACTGCCTTTGCTGCTCATTCTCCAAGTGTCCAGCACTCATCACCGGAATCTCAGTGGACTCCAATATAATAGGACTGGGGACTGGAGACTGAGAGGAGAAACAGCCCAAAAGCTTTAGGTGCTCCTTTTTGCACATAAGAAAATTTGCAACAAGTTCAGCACCTAAGCTTCTGTGGAATAAAGAATATATTCAGTGTTCTTTCCCTCCTGCCCCTTCCTCTTGCTTTGTCTTTCCTCATAGTGGAAAGGAGGTGAGAGAAGATGATCAGAGATGTTTTTTTAGAGGCTTGATTTCAGATTTTGTGTTGCTTACATAGCGCTCACATCCCTTCTGACCTCCAGGGTAATTTTCAGAGGGCTTTTCCTTCTATTTTCTATGAGCTCAGCAGGTCAATAGATGGGCCTATCCGTGTGATCAGTGTATTGGTGCAGCAGCAGAAGGAAACTTTGCAGCAAGCTCCGCAGCACCTTTTCCCCACCTCCTTCCCTCCCAAGGGTTATTGCGTGCATCAGAGCAGGTTTCTCCCCACCAAAGCGTGTTACACGTGTCCCACTTATCTGAATGCAAGCTTGGTATCGACATGCTCTGCACTTTGGTCCAGCTCATTTACTTTCAGGAAAGAAAAACAGGGAAACTAAGCACTGAGCTCTGGCCTGCTGGTGAGGATCCTCTCTCCCAGTGCTGCTTGCCCAGTGCCTTGCCTGGGAAGAGTAAAGGTAGGCGCCCTGGAAGTGACAGCTCTGCATTTAACATCCACCAGTGAGAAACATGCTTTAAGTGACTTAGCACCACATCCAGATGCGGTGGCAAGAGCAAATGTGCCATCCATAGTCAGGTTCCTAAGACACCATGTAATCCTCTCCCTTCTTGTAACCTGCTGCCTCATGGGCAGCACGTTTATGTTTTCCAGCTGCAGGAGCACTTGGGGTGAGGACCCTACAGCCAAGGACTTCCTTTACAGTACAGTCTTCATTAATTTTAATAGTACAGACACCCTCTGCACCTACATGAGGATGGGGACTTAGGGAAAAAAATTAACATCATCATTTAATTAAAGATGGATCATAATAAGAATAAAATCTCCACAAAGGGACTGGTGTGGGATTGTGAAGAAAGCCCTAATTGTGGAATTCTTCCTATTTGACTTTGAGTCTCTGATTTTTCAATACCAACACAATAGTTTTAATGGTTTTGGCAGGTAATTACCTGTTTAAAAAAAATTAGGAAGGACTGAAGTGTTATCTTCAGCTTCACTGGCACTTGTACTTGCCATTAGTAGTTGGAATCTCTTCTATTTGAGACTCTTCTCACTTGACCTAAAGGATTAACTGGCTGCAATGACAGGTCACATTCTAGCCTGCTCTTTGGAAGCCAAATATCAGGGGAGTTTGGCTAAAATACTCTCCCTCTGTGGCAAGCATGTGCAAAGTAGCAAATGCTAGAAATCAAATTTTGGTAAATGTAAAGTAAATTTTCTTTCACTGACAATATAATGGTACCAGATTTTCAGTCCCTGCTTCAAATGAGGGGCACTGCCAATGCTTTCTAAAGATAAAGTTGCCAGCTTTTCCTTTTCCCATGGGTGAAAATACTTTTTTTTCATTGTGTTTGGGAGAGCTGAAATATTTGGGAAAAAAAAAAAAAAAAAACAAACCAAAAAAACAAAACAAAACACCCAAGCAAACTAACCCCAACAACAACAAAACAAATAAAAAACCAAAACTAACCAAACAAACAAACAAAACAACCAACAAACCATGCTTCAGAAGACATGCTGAACAGTCAAAGCTTAACAAAAGTTACATAAAACAAAACAGGACCATCTCATCCAAAACACTGCATGCCTTTAACAGTCCAAAGTGATCCCTGGGTGCTGTTGGTGTACCTTGGCAGGATCATCCTCCGCATTTCTTTCAGCAAAGCCTTTTAGACCTACTGGTGAAAATGAAGAAACTGTCATCATCACCAGTCCCACTGACAGAGATTATTAAAACCACCTGGAAGAAAAGCAGGGCTTTGTTTTCACACAGGATTTCCTAACAATGAACCTGTGTACGACATCCCATACGTAAGAGCAGAGCTTCCTCTTTCTCCTGGGCCGACAACGACGTTGCAACCTGGGCTCTGCCCCACGGGCAGCACTTGCTGGGCAGCTGCAGGTGCTGCACAAGGTGCTTCAGCTCTGTCCTGCCAGGCACGTAGGCAGGGCTTAGCCCTCCTGCTGCCAGGTGCTCTGAGCACCCCTTCAGTGCTGGGTGCTGACAGGTCCCTCTGCCTCTGCTGGCATCCTCCAAATGGATACCAGTGAAGAAGTAAAACACTGCCATTTGCACTTCTCTAGTAAAGAAGCATAAAAGCAGGTGCAAATAATACTCTATTATTTGGCACAAAGCACCTAGAAAGCAAACAGTAACTTGTCTGTAAATTATTAACAAACATGTTTCCAACCAAAGTGATTCAAGTATTTTTATTTTTGTGGCTACACAGATCCCTAGTTTTCTTTATGGTGCTTTTAAATTCAACAAAACAGAGGAAAACTGCTCAAGTTCAAAGTTCTTGACATTATTGTCAGTTTATTTCCACGAAGCTGAACGCTGAATATTATGAAACAGCTCAGGAATGCTGGACATAAAGGGAGATTTCCTTTTTTCCCCCTTCAGCTGAAATATCTTTTGGCAATAAATCCCCGCCGGAAATGTGCTTTCCCTGATTCCCTGGCTTAATTAGCTCAAACAATGTAAGATATGTAACACTGACCACCATGGGAAACCTGATAACAAAGAGCAGTGATACAATACAAGCCTTTCGAACAGATGCAGCCAGTACCCTGCTAAGACAAAAGTGGATTCAGTATGGTGTTAAGCCTTTTTTTCCTTCTCTGCTGCAGGAGACACTAGCACTACGGTGAGACAAGTTAATCTTTGCCATGTTTTTCCCAATTCCTCCGTAAAATAAAATTGCCAATTCCTCCGTAGTATGCAGGTCACACATTAGCATTTTCGTCAAGAAAGAGACAGCAGTTAATGCTGCAGCTCCTTGGCACAAAGGATGCATTTGCTGTTATTGCCATAGGGAAAACTATGAGAAAACTGACCCCAAAACTGGCTGCTCGTGTACAAACGAGCAGAGCTCCTGGTTGGCGTGATTGTGTGCCCTTATATCCTCCTCTCTGAGAGAGCTGAGGCTGCAGTTTCCTCTGGATTTCTCTGCTGAGCTCTATCCTCAGCAGCCCTACCCCCCTGTCCTTGCTGAACACTCAATCCCAGCCCTGCATCATCCTTCTGCAATGGTTTGTGCGATGGACAGTAAGCAAGAAGGATGTGCTGACTCAGGCTGTGAATATCCTTCTTCCTTTTGCTTTTCCTCACTGCTTTACTGCTCAAGGAGTGAGCTCTCCAGGACCAGCCCCTGCCCAGGGCTCAGCTACTGCAGTAACTGCAAAGCTGAAGGAAAATTGGAAGATTAGGAGTGTGAGCCATGCATGAGCAAGGATGATGGCACTGCAAATAGAAATATAGCCTCTCCCGTAGACAGGCAAAACTGGCACCCCACCTAGGTCAGAACAAAACCGATGTATGGTTGGGGTCTGGATTGGTGCCCACAGTGTGGATGATCCCAGCATGTGGTAAAGCTGTTCTCCCGTGGTATTGTTAAAGATGCCAGAGGAGAAAAATTGCAATAGGCTTTTGCCTACTTTTCCATTTATCGTTTATAATTTTGGAGTTCAGACATATTTATAGATTTCTTTTCTCTTATACTTGCATTAGAATCTTGAGTCTTACCACTTCTGCTCCTCAAAATACTCAGTGGACACCAGAGAACCTGCAAGTATCATAAAGTCACAGAGACACATGTAGGCAAATGCAGCAAACATAGGAATGGGGATTTCTTAATCAGAGTGTTTATATTTGCTGCTTTTTTTGGTTTTGTCATTAGCTGTGTAACTCAAATGCCTTCCAGGAGAACGGCAAAACTACTTTGGACAGGTCCACCCAGCAGAGCTCTGTTGACTCAGCAATGTCCATTGGGGACATGAAACCAGTGGGAGAGCCAGCCTCCATCCATGCCCGATGCTCTGGGGCCAGACACACCAGCAGGGCTGTGCTTTACTGGCCCAACTTGTTTCACTTGTGCACAGGTCCAGAGCTGCTCTGCTGCTGAATGTGTGTGCCCTACAAAGGCAGCCCTTCCCACATGCACCTGGCTCTCCAGAACAGGTGAGAAACTCTAAATCCAGAGGGATTCCTTCAGGAGGCCTTCTGGATGAAACAGAGAAACAACAAACTCAACCGGTGCAGGGCCTAACAACTTGCATATTCCTAGTATAATATCAAATGGAGTTAAGAAAGCCCAACAGCCACCTCTTGATCTTCTTTCTTTGTTGTGAAGAACCAAAGGTCATGGGCTCACTTTTCTTCTGTGGGTTGCCTTTGAAGTGCAGGTGTCACCAGTGCTCTGCAGGGCCCCACGTAGAAGATCCCATTTGATCCGAGTCTGTTGGTGGCTGGTTCTTTCTGGCCTTTCTGGTAATCACCTTTGTTTCATAAGGCCAGTTGCAATCTGACTGATCTGTTAAACAAATTAGATTCATCCCTCTGGCTCTGCTGAAACTCAAGTGTAGCCCTCAGCTGGGTAAAGAACTGACACCCCAGCTTTATTTATATTAATGTAATTATAGATAGACCTTTATTGTAATGACCAACTTGCACTATAGGCAGAATAAACAAATACCTATTTGGTGATCAGTGCATCATGGAGCTTTTTTAATTACAGCCTGCATGCTCACTCTAAACCATACCTAGAAAATGTGGCACTCCTAATTGTCAGAGACAGTAAATGTTGCTCATTTTCCAAAATATAAAAGCAGGAGAGTCTACAGAGTATGAAATTGTTTTATACACCAGGCATGAAAATATTTCATGCAGCTATTATTAAATCTCAGTCCCACAAAAGTCATTGGCAAAATTGCCAGTAACAAGAAGAGACAGCACTTTAGTCAAGGAGGCTATGTTTGCATATGTAGTGAACAAATGGGAGGAGCCTAAGGCAAGGAAAAGAAATATCAGGAATATACAGGAGATAACAAATCTACCATGTCAATAGTGAATGCTGGGCAGCCACACATGGCCTGCATCTGGTTCTCCAAATGAGTCCCATACATGACTGCAACATCACTTATAAAAAGATCCCACTTCATGGGGTCTTATTAAATACTGTTTACTAGGCACAGCTGTGCTCAATTTCTGCCTATATAGACCTTGGTTTCAGCAGAGATTTTGAAGATGTTCCCATTATTACCACAACTCTGGAAACAAAGCTTACACGAGAAAGCAGAGATGCAGAGCTCCTTCATCAAATTTCCAGGCAGGCAACCGACTACACTGTCAGTAGAATAACACCAAAACCCTAGTTTTGTGCAGAAGAGCTGGTGTGAATATTTTCTTTGGTTTGCCTCCAGAGGGGATAACAGTATTCCTGGGATTTGGGCCTGATTGTTCACTGTTTTCTCAAAAAAAGCTCCTCCCAGGCCTCTGGCAGAGTTTGGTTTATAACTTCTGAGGCTCTGCCCCTGGAGGTCTGCCAAGCCTCTGTGTTTGAGTGATACACGCTCCCATCTAATGGGAATCTACTGCCCCTGTCCCAAACACACACTCAGTTTCAGGCAGGGGGTACTACTCTTTCTTGGAAAATTTCTGCTTGACAGGCACACAACTATTGCCTCTGAGCAGTCACAGGGCCGTGGGATGCATCAGCTCTGCTGGGCATGTGGCAGATGCCTGGGTGCCTCTCACACAGCAGAACCTCTGCATCCTATTGCTCGCATACGGGGTGGCTCTGAACCTCAGGGTCAGTGAGTCTGTCTGGGCCCAGCCTGTCTGGAGCTGGCGAAGCAGCCAACCCTCCAAACCACTGCAGAACAGTCTGTCAGTGTCACCAGGCTTCCCGTGCACTTGGCATGATGACTCAATTAAACCAAGATTTTCAGTCTGTTGCCTGGTGTTTCGTTGGCTCAGGTTCACTTTAACAGACGTCTCCATAAGGTCAGCTCAGGAAGGCAATGAAACACGAGCCAGAAAAAAAAGTGTGGTTGCTTGGGGCACTTCTGCCAACCTAATAGAAATGTGCACAGGGCAACTGATTCAGCTGGTTGCACAAAGTGGAGAAGCGTCAAGGAAGATTTTGCATACCTGTAGATATTATGGTAAAAAAAAAAAAAAAAAAAAGCAAGAAATAGATTCCTAAACTAGTAAACACATATCAGTATTTAGCCACTAAATTACATGATGTGATTTTGCATCCAGAGGAATATCAACTGTTTTCTTCTTGAAGCTTGCAGTTGGTTAAAGGAAGACAAACACATTTAATCATTTTAACTGACTTGTGTTACAGGGAAAATAGAATATTACAGTACTTCACTACTTACACACTTAAATTTACAGAGGCTAGTAAAGAAGATCTGTTGCAGGCTTACAAATAGTCTTTCTGGAGATACACACATTTTTCTTCGCCTGGTATACTTCCGATCTTTATTTTCTATGCAGCCAGAAAAAAAATTTTGCCTGTTGGAAAAGTGTAGGGAGCACTAAACTTGCACAATAACTGCTTCTCTGGTGGTACTACCATGGCACCGGTGCCAGAGGAGGCAGTGGCTGAGTGTAGTTAGGAAAAAAGGCCTCTCTAAAACCAAATTGCCCATCTGAATTTTTTCTTTCTCTCTCATTCCTCCCAAAGTGATTTCTAGTGTTTCATGTGAGCTGTGGCTGTGGATATAAAATAGCTTGGCTTCTTCTCCATGTGCAGAAAGCCTCATCCTGTCCCTGTAAGTTTATGGTATTCACTGGGCCTAAACTCATGAGATGGCCAAAGAGGACTGACACAACATTAAGGAATAGGCTCCACTGATATGCCAAGGAGTCAGTCCAAAGTCTCTGGGCTGAACATCCCAATCTTTCCAAACATCAGGCTACAAATTACGTGGCTCATGTCTGTGCTATATATACATATATGCACGTATAGCTATCTTCTGTTACTGCCAGCTTCTGTGTCTCTTAATAACGAAGTCTTCCACTCTGAAGGGCAATCGATTGTCACAGAAATTATTTTCAATGCATTCATGTTGTTTGCATCAGTCTCCAGGAAACACCAGGATTTCATCCATATCTGCTAACCACCATATTTTCAAAATTAAGTCTTTTCTCATGAATGCTGCAGAAGGACAAAATCAATGTGGCTCCCATCACAGTGTGTGAATAAAGATGAGGCTGTAGAATGATGCCAGACCACATATTTATGGCAACATCTAAGCATTTTCTTAGCTCCTTTCGACTGTCTTGAAATTCAAGCATGTGCTTAAAACTCTTTGCACTATTCCATTTTTCAAGGTCAAAATATGGACAGGGAAAGTGGCCAGAGAGCTGCACTCATCTAACAGGTCTTATACACGACTCTAAAAATTTTGATAGATCAAAAAGCCTTTCGCTAATTTAACTAAGGATCTAAATCTTGGTGTCCTTTCTGTCAGCTGATATTTTGAGTAACTCATGATCCCAAGATGGATGGGATGATGAGAAAAATGAAGAACACAGTTGATGAGATTCAGGGCCTTGAGCATATGAGTTGCCCCTTGCAAGCAAGATGTCAAACCCCAATGACATTTCAGTATGGACTGTGCAAGCTCCTCTTCCCCAGATCAGGTCTGAAACCAAAGCAGGATTCACTGCCTTATGGCATGGTATTGACACCAGCAGAGAGTAACCTTAAGTAAAATAGGGTTCTCATTCTCATTCATTGAGTAAATGTTGTTATTACCTTCCAGCTGTTTGTTACCACCCATCTGCCAGGCTGACAACAAAGTCGACAGGAGGGAACTGGTGTCTGAGCCTCAGCCACTGTAATTTAGCCACTGCACAGTCTGGCACCTTAGCATGAACCCTCCCTGCTGGGTGGCTTGAGCTGAATAGACAATGAGGCACAGCCTGGTGTGGCTGAGGGGTGGGTACAGGCTACCCACTATCATTCTGTCCCAGAGGGGTAATGGATGCCAAAGCCCCTTTCTTATGTAGGGGAATGAATACATGTAAAAGGCAAATGGAAGAGTTCAATACTGTACTCCCAGCCGCTGCCAAGCTCAGATAAATAAATGCAAGTGTGATTGTGGGCTCTAGCACAGCACTCAGCAAGTAACCTCCCTCGCCTCCCAGCTGGGTACCCAGCCCAGTCCACACCAGGGGAACAAACTTCTGTGGGCTCCCAGGAGAGCTCTGCTACCAGCCACAGCACCAGCTGCTGAAGGCACAGCCAAACTTGCACCAGCACTGGGGACTGCACCCAGAGGCTGCTACCCCTGTTCTGCTGCTGTTGTACCCCAAATCCCTCCATTCCAGATGTGTCGGTTCCCAACAGGCCTTTCTCCCATGCTCACCTATCCACGATGTCCACGATAGCTCTCACCCGTGCTTCCAAGCACAAGGCTTGCCCTCCAAGGAGACTTTTGCCCATTGCTTTAAAAAATACAAACTCAGCCAAAGTGCTCCAGAGTTTTGGATGCTGCCGTACTTTCTGGCGCCATTACTAAAGAGTGGCATAGAGGACTCTTATTATGGAACCCACAATGGGGTTTTAAATGTTCTTTCCATTTTCCCAGCTCAAGTTTGGAGGCTTATTTTATTCTTAAAATTTTGTTATTGCAATATAATTTTTAAATTATTCTTGTTCATTATTATTTAGCTATATTGGTTACTAGGCTCATCACTGCTTGGAAACGTCTATGTTAGATCTGGTCTGGATAAATATCAAAAGGTTTGGACACTTTTCCAAAAGTTTTGAATATGCAAAATTTTCTATATTCCTGGAAAGGATTGGAAGTTAGCATATGAAAGAGGAAGAATCAGACAAAGCAAGGCAAATTAAAGGACAGACTCTAGTACCTCCCGTCTCTGGGAGAATTTCCTTAAAATTGAGACACAGCATCCTAGTGAGTCTGTTCCTGCATAGCTTGTGTTAATTTAAAATGTATGTGTTGTATAATTACCCTTTGTTATCAGGCTTTCTGTAATGGTCAGTGTTAGATATCTCAAGCCATGTGAGCTAATTAAGTCAGGAACTGCAGTTTTTTGACTGTTATCATCATCTCAGGCTCTGGTCGTGCTTACAGAAAAGGAAAACTAAATTCACTTTTGAAACTGGGTCAAGTTTAAGTCTTGCCCCAGACATCTGTACAAGGCCTCCTCAACAGAATCACCTGGGGAAGGAGGAAGCTGGTGGGAATCTTAGAAAAAAATACCTGTTGATGGTCAATGCTTTTCAGCACACCTCATGTAACTCCCCTGGAAGAAAGCCAAACGACAGTGTCAGAAGTGCTGTAGACAGCAGCCGCCTGTGTGTCCCTCCATGGCCAGTGAGGTGCCTCCATCCCCAGCATGGTGGTCTCCAACGCAGTCACGCAGGACACCTGCCCAGGGTAGCTGGGGCAAAGGAGCAGCTCTCCCCTTACCACCCTGCTTGGGTCTGGAATGGATTTGGGTTGGGTTTGGTTGTGCCAAGGTCACACCAGGTCCTGTCAAACACGGCACTGTCAGGGTATACTGGACCCCAGCTGAGCACTTGGCGGAGGATACAGGGATAGCCCATGAAATGCTGAAGACTCTTAAGACAAAGAAAACTAAGTCTGAGAAAATCTTACATGTTTTGGCTTGAACTTTTGTTAAGATGGGACTGTGAGATGAGCTGGATCAACCCAGAAAGCAGATGTATCTGGAACAGTGAAAATTCTTACAACCAAATATCTCTGTCTGTCTGGGGAATACCAGCTTTAGCAACAGCTGAAGAAGAAAGGGATGGGCTTTCCTGTCATGGAGACAGAGTAGCTCTCTGGAGATCCCTTATTACCTCTGATGAAGTTACACAGAACTTTTGAGAAAATGTATGCCCAATTCTCTCTGTTCACTATGGCTATAGAAGAACATTTGGACTTGAATCAACTTTTTGAAGAGCCACCTTTGGACACATTCAGATATTGTATCAGTTTTTCCTTCTGTAGAAGAAAAAGACCCGTGAAGACTGGCCATTTAAAATCATTTCACACAAACCCACACATTTTGGTGAAAAAGTTTGCACCAAAAATTTACCAAGTTCTTGCATGATCTAAGTGTAACTGTGCAATTTTCTTGTAAATTCTGGATTTATTTATTTCTGCATAGGAATACAAAGCAATTAGCAGCATCATCCACTGAAGTATAAATGTTTATTTCACAAAATGCTCAAGCAGAGCTGACATCAATTAACCATTTCATATACTCCATAGCTTTCCTAGGTTTGTTGGGATTTTTTTCTGCCACACACACATATTTGACTCTTAATGCTGGGAAATGCTCCATGCCGAGCAATGTGCACCCAGAGATTATAAACAGTCACGGTGTGGTTTGCCTGCTGATACACAGCTAACTCTGTAGTCTCTTTCAAGTGAATTTATACCCTTCCAACTCCATGTAATGCCTTTGTATAGGAACTTAGGACAAGTATCAGTTTGATTACATTAGAAAATGCAATCCAATCCGATGAATTAATCTGAAGTAGAGGAAATTTTGATGCCAGGAATTCCTCTGCCTTCTAAAATGGACCTGAAATGTGGATTATTTGTGTTTCAATATATCCAGGCAAAGCAACAAACTGTGTTCAACTTCACAAGGACAACTTTAATGAATTTTCCCTCTAGGTACAACTGAGTGGAGAATTTTTCCATGTGTAACAGACACTTTCTTTGTCTGCAGCACTTTTGTAACTGACAGCATCTTTGCACATTATTTTAACTTCTTCAAGAGCAGTAAAAATTTGTTTCACCCATCAGAGAATGTATAGTTCAATTTGACTAATTTTTCAGTTTACACCAGTAGTAAATTTAGTTTAAAACAATTTACATATAACATAGCCAACGATAGCATTCTGAGTTGAGAATGAATTGTAATTACTAAATTACAGTTTTCTCCCAGTCAATCTTACACCCATCTTAAAAAGCACTCCCATGCTTGTTTTCCTTGAGATTTAATTATTGTACACCCTAAATATGTCATCTTCTACTTCTTGTTTGGCTATGAATAAAAGTTTGAAGTATTTATTTGCTGGATTACTAAGGAGAAGATTTTAGATTTCTCAGCTGTATATTTGTGAAAATATTTGATCTGAAATAACATATACATTAAGCTGCAATGAATAAAATTGCCATTATTTCTGCTGATGATGAAAGAGGTGGAATCTAAATTCAGACCTGTTAGTAATTTTAAATTCCTTTCTCCTCCTTGAAAATCAATGAAAAGGAAATCCATAATTTATATTCCACATTTAGAATTGTACTTAATAGCTGATGACATATGATATGACCTGTAGGAGGAAAATAACAGAAGGACTCTCAACTTGAAGAAATTTGAGCATAGACATCTAGGGAAAATAATCCAAAACTCAGTTATTCCTCAGAACGGAAAATGAGGAAAGTAATGCTGAAAGAAGCCTGAGGGTGATAGTAGAGGGTGTATTAAATGTGACTGAGCAAAAAAAGAGAAAGGGAAATTTTTGGCTGCAAATTCAAAGACATCACCTCCTGGAAAAGACAAGAAAAGATTCCACTCCATATGGCTTTGGTGTGACCACACTAGGAATACTAAATTCACTCCTGGGTACCTTATTAGCATCTAAAAGGGCAGGTTCAGTGGAGAGCAACAATAGTGTCTAAGAGATTGTCTGGACTGACTTTATGGAAAGATTAAAATAGTTTAGGGGTGGATTGGGGCACCTTTTATTCCCGTGGAGTAGCACTTTAATTTTTGTTCCATCCTTTTCCCCTACATTTTAACAGGCCTACTTACAAAGCAAAATATTACGGGCAAGTGTGTAAAAGTCTGGCCCTAAAGGTGTAAGTATTGGCTAAGCAATTAATGGGGGAAGTTCCAATAGACATCTATGTATGTTGGAAGGGTTATTAACACCAGTGGGCATAACTTGCAACGGGATGATATTTGTAATGAAAAAAATGATAGAAAGAATGAAAACTTATTGGCAGGTCTTTTAGGGTATTGATTTCTTTCATAAATTAAATGATGCTTCTCTTGATACATTTAAAACTATGCTTGCAGAGCACAAGTGATTGCACTCAAGAGAACAATCCTGCTCTGGATAGGAGATGGACTGGATGGCTTAGTGGATCTGACTCTTTCTACTTGCACTGACTTAGAAACTTTAACAAGAGATAGGGTGTTACAAGACACTTAGTAATAAATATGCCCCGCTGTCTAATGTAGTATTTGGCCAAAGCCCAGATAATTCCTGAAGTACACCTCAGGGCCTCATAATGACTCCAGCGCTAAATATCTTACAGTCTCACCTCTGCCTGGCTGGAGCAGTGAAACATTACACAGTGTAAACAAGAAATCAGTCAGTATTCCTAAGCTGCAGTCTCTAGTTGTAGTGTTGGGGAGACTATTTGGATCTGCTACAAATGGTGTTTAGATCAGTTTTGTGGAGGGTTTGAGTCTCCCAAAGCCTCCTTGGAACAGTTGCTTTCATAGTTTCCCTGCCACACCCTCTTCATGTAGCATCTTCCCCTTCCTCCTTATCCAGGCCCAGGACTTCCATCAGGAGGTGGATCATCACCACTTAAGTCAGGAAAAAGTTCAAATCCTCTAGCAAATGGACCTGCCACCCTCTGACACCGCAGACACTCAGCAGTGACTAGGTGTTGGTCAAAGAAGGCTCCTGCACTGACCCCCAGCAGCCCCAGTGCAGCCACTGCAGGATGCTCATCACCTCCCCCAGGATGCCCTCTCTCCTCGAGCACTCAAGCAGGCTTTGTTAGCACCTTCTGCTTTTTGGCAGAATGGTTTGTTTTACCTTCATAGGTCATTAAATCTCTATTGATTTCAAGCAATTGGTTCTCCACACTGTGCAGACTTTGTTATAAATTACTGACTGGGGATGTGAGTTGCTTTGGCTCCCCATCTGGTGTATTTAGCAGCGATTTTCAGTGTGCACTTCTCCTGTAACTTGTCCAGCCCCGACACAACAGCAGAGCTAACTTAAGCACAAGGCAGAGGAGAGTTTCCACTCTGGTCCAAGGGCTGGGGAAGGAGGTGCGGTGTCCATGTTGCAGGTAGCAACAGATCTCTTGTTATTTTGGATATTACACTGTCATGGAGACACTTGCTCAGTGCAATCATCTGATCTTGAAAAAGAGCTTTTCCCTGGAACTCCCTGGGCAGCTGATCACCCTTTCAGAGAGGCCCACTGGGATTTTTCATCACTATTTATAAACCAAAATTATGCAGACTGAACCTTTGTTTAATATTGTATTAAGGTAAATGCATTGTCATCCTCCTGTGACAAACATTACATCATCTTTTTAACAAGTAATATTTTTAATGTATATATTTTGCTAGGCAACAGACTGATACAGGTTTTGGTCTTTTAAGGTCACACGAAATATTTACCAGTTTTGCTGTCCGAGCACTACAAAGGCAGTCAGCCCCATGAACATGAAATGGCTCTCATTCACTTCAGGTGGTGTTCTCTGTTTCCATTACACACACACATACACGGGTATATACAGAAAATTACATACAAAGGCCTGCTGTAGAGAGGGACTGTATATGAATAAAATCATTATAAGTACTTGTCTCTCACACAGTCCTCAGTGTGTGTGAGTGCCAGAAACTAGACATGACATTCCAGACTGGAATGATGCAAGGAAGAAATATATTGCATTTATGGAAATCATTAATTTTCCTTGTCTGGGAATCTCTTGAATAGAAATAATATTTTCATTTATAAATTTCTAAGTGCTGTCCTAAGAATGGGTAAGAATCATTATCTTCATTTGACAGTTGAAGAAACAAAGAGCAGACTGTTTTAAGCAGCAGTCTAAGGTCACATGGAGTAAATTAAGTCAAACCTCATCTCCCAAGCCTGACTTTCCCTTGAGAGAGCACACCAGAGAGCACACCACTCACAACTTTATCAGCTGAAACTCTTCAGCTGGAATGCTAATAGTATTGGCAACCCTGAGCCTTCACAGATCATGACTGAGTTTTCAAATGATCAGGAAATTTGCTTTAAATGCATAAGATAAAAACCTCCAAATAAATAAACTTGTGTTTCCTATATTTGTCTTCTGTTATCTGAGCCTTTGGAGTATACTAAGGAAATAGTTTCCAGGTATTTCTACCACCAGAAGATCCAGACCTGTTTCCTTTAAAAAAAGAGGTGGGGGTGGGGAGGACATGTGGCAGTAGTAAGCAAACAGCTCTAAATACTGTAGGTATAATCTGGAGAGTTGTCAAAACAATACAGAGATCATACCTACTTCTGGCACATGCTGAAGGCTGCTCTCACTGTTAAATGATCTCCCCACTCTAACCTAAAAGAACATCCTGCTTTCAGATCCCAGTCATGACTCCTGAGAATGATAAACATCCATCATCACCTCAGTCTGGATCCTCCAGACCTTTTCGAAAGTGCAACAGCTTGGGGCAGAGCTCAGACTATGCCACAGGAGCTGTGGGTCTTTCTGTGTTGTTTTAACCCAAGAGCTGATGTGTTCAGAGCACAGCAACTCAGAGCAGGGCACACCCCATCTTTCTTTTGAAATCAGAACCATTCTTCTCCCAGTACAAGACAATTCATCATGTTCAGATTGGTAATGTGGGACCAAAGCTGCCACACAGAATGTTGGTCCAGCCTGAGCTCATTCCTCCTGCTGCAATTTGCTGGTGGGTTAACTCCATGCTGTGAAGCTTTACATCAGATGCTGTTTATCTGCACCCTTCTTAATTCATGCCAGATGAAATTCACAACTCTGAAGCAGTGATGTTCAGTTTAAGGGGTTTTTTTTCCCTCTTAAGACCTGTCTTTTTCAAATGTCTCCAAATTAGACAATCGCTAGGGGCACTGATAGTTGTTTTCCTTTTAAGTCAGAGGCACTATTTGCTTTTTCAGTTCCTCAGTTGTTTTATCTCTTATTATGTTGAATCATTTTGAAAGCTATATCTTCCATTTAAAAGTCATATCCCATTATCTAGGAGGGAATTTGAAAAGGTCGATGTTAAAAGAAAACACAAGCTAAAACAACCCCAACACTCAAACCTTCAACACTAACTAACCCATATGATATTGAAGGTTAATTAGACTTTAAGAAAATGCACAGGCAATACATGTGGCACACTACTGATAAAACGACGTTGCTTATAATGAATTAAATTATTGTAGAACCTCTATGAGGCACTAATCATGGGCAAACTACTGGAAAAAAATTAATGTTTCTTCAGCCTGGCATCTCTTTTAGCTAATAAACAAAACAATAGAATGTATTCTTGCGTGTGGTCTTCAACAATTACAATTCAGCTTTACTCAGTCTTAATGCACTTGCATATATGTTGCACAAAATAACAGCTGTAGTATATGACAGCCCTGGAAATACTGGGTGGTCTCTGAAGAGTGTGAATTAGCAGTATGTTGTGGGGTTTTTTACGGGGAGCACAAGATATCTCAATTGTTTCTCCATGTCTGCCAGCATTTAAGTACTGAAACAGACACAGTAAGTACTGGGTAGAAGCACACATGGGCATTCAAAAACTGAAATCAAGTTAAACACGTTATCCAGCTTTCATTTCTCTCTCAAAGTCTTAAAATTACATGCTGGTGCACAATTGCTGGAGCACAAAAAATAGAGTATATGTTGTGACTGGATCCCATTTTTAGCAGAAAAGCTCTAAGTGTCTGCCCTGTATATAATATGGGCATATAACATGCTCTGCTAATAAATACATCAATCTGATCTGAGAACCCAGTTCTTGTTTCTCAGATAACTTGTTGAGAGGCTCTGGTAAATGCAATTGCTCAGATTTCTTCATGCTGGAACCATTGAAAAGGTTACAAACGCTTTTACAACTGTAAGTCTGAAGAGGCAGCAGCACACAGAATCCATATTGCTAACACATGAATGGCCTTTACCATCTGCAGAGCCTTCAATCAACTCCATTATATTCCTCTCAAAGACAGACATGAAATGCATTTGACACTATCACAGTTTCATTTGCTAATATTTCACTATATGATCTCTCAGGCAACCCTCACCTTTAGAGAAAATGTAGATCTCATCTACTTGACTTTGCTGCTTCTGAGAATTCAGAAATCCAGACAAATGAAAATCTTATGTGTGAAAGAAGTGGGAGTAGACAGACTCAGGGAAATAAAGAATAGTTAGTTCTACAAACTTTGGTTTGATGGCACTAGGATACACTAAGATATACTTCTTGAGAACCTGCTGGGGAGCAAAAGTCACAGATACTTGCAGATGTGTGATCACAACATGAACACAGTTCTGTAAAATGTTTAATCAAAAGGAGCAGGCAACATGGAGCCATCACAACCTTAATTTAAGCTCTTGAAGATAAGGTATTAAAATGTCTTAAACCAGATAATGTTGCCTCCCATTTCAGTTGATCATTAAACTTATTCCATCTGTTTGGGGCTGCAGCCCTGCCTGACTCCTTTTGAATAGAAATTGATGTATGAAAGCATCACAGAGGCAGTTCTGTCCGTACCATGATTAAAACACACACGGAGATATCTGTTAGGACTGTTACACAAAATAAAAACACATTTTCTTTCTTTTCCATACCTTCAAAACACATCCCTCTTTTAACCCAAACCCTTAAAAGGGTGTCCTTGTCACTGCAAAACTGCAGAAAACACTGGAAGTTGGAGCACATCTTTTAACAGTTTCCAAGGAGTCTGTATCAGCCCGGAGCAAAGAAGGGTCTGGTAAGCTGCCTTCCATCTTCTCAACTATTCTTATCTCTAGTTCTGTTTCTAAGGTCAGTAAAAAACATACAGAAGTGATTATGCAGGAACTAGCTCTGAGGGATTACACTATTTGTCAAAGTAGTAACAGTGAATTCAATATGCGTAAATCTCTTCTCCCTGTGCAGTAGAGCTGTGCTCTGGAATACCAGTGGGGTACTGATAGGAGTCATTTCCTAGGCAGTTCTCCTTTGGGGGAAGTTTGTCATTGATATAATAAGAAACCCATTTTTTTTAAGAACCCACAAGTTGCAAGGGACAGTCCCATGGGCCCTTTCTGCCAACAAAAACAGCTGATTTACTTTGCATTTTTATCAGTGACCCGGAAAAAAAAATAAAATCCTTGCTAAGAAATTCGGCAGATGACAAAAAGACTGGGGGTGAAGAAAGAAGAGAGGTCACTGATGCAGGCCGAGCTATTAGTAAGCACATGTTCTAATCCACCCCAATACAAAGATGTAAAGCAGCTATGACTGTAGTAGGTCGTTATAGAATATGACTCTGTCCTGGAAAGCAATGACAGCCTGATCATGGAGAATACCCAGTCCCTGAGGACTTGTAGTGGCCAAAAGACCAAGTCTTTAACACAAGGGTGAAAGAACACCCTTGGGATACAAAGATTGTCTCCTGGGATGTCCAAGGGCCCCTAAGGGCTGCCCGAATATGGGCTCCCAGTGAGGAGCACCAGCCTTCCATGCTGTGGTGTCCCAGAGGCTGCTATGTGGATGTGTGAGTCTGGTCAACAAGCCAAAACAGCTTTAGCCCACCACATCACCTTGCAAGTATTTCAGGCATGGTCTAGATGCAGCCAGTTCATCCCATCCTGGTGTCTGTGGGCTAGAAGGGTGATAATCAGGTGTAAAGCAGAGTAGGTGCAGAAAATGTTCCTCATCTAGTAAAAGGCTGACACCTCATCACCGGGAAAATGAAGGGTTGGATTTGATCAGCCTGTAAGGACAGAACTTCATACTGGGCTGTGTGGTACAGAAGATGGAGACGTAACACACCGCAGAAGCTGCAAGATGAAACTGGGGCAAGTTCAGACTAGACTTTAAAAGTGCTGATGCTTGACTACTAGAAGAACTTCCCAAAGGCTATGCTGGGTTCCCTGGCCCTAGCGATTTTTTAATTTGAGATTAGATTCCTTTTAGAAGAGTATCAGATGAGATAACCACAGCAATACCTTTGGCTTCCTAGTCCACAATTTGATAAAGCCTTCTCCGATCTTTCCTTTCTTTTCCCCCATTCCAGAAAATTTGATTTAAAGGGGACACCCCCATAGGTGCATCAGAGATATTTTTGTTGACTTTCTTTCCAACTGGATGTTTCAGAGGACAGTCATAGGCTATGCTAGCTGAGCTGCCAAAGGAATTCAATTCCCATATGATACTATATTACTGGGCATGATAAGGATTTCAGGCAGGCCTGAATGAAGAAATCAAGCCAGCTTTCTTCCTTCATACAGACCAGGATTAAATCTGGCACTTCCCACTTGAACAAAGATATGTATTTTGCAAATATTTTTTGGATGAGAGGAAGAGTGCAAACATGCAACTATCTGAGGGCCCCTCTAGAGTGGGAAGTGTCATTTGGGGCTGGAGATCCAACAGAGGCTGACCTAATAAAATCAGCTGGGGATGTCAGCATATATAGGAATATAGTTGTCGGTACATGACTATATGAGGCTATAAATAGGCTTTTGGAAAGCTTGGAAGCGTACACAGTTATTGTTTGTTATTTTAAAATGTTAATGTGGGTTTCAAGCTCATGAAAGAAATGTGATTGCTGGTGAAGACCTGTCTAGCCACACAAAGGATCAGCAAGAAATTCAGGTTCTTCCATCCCACTCAGCCTTGCCATGGAGGAAAGACCAGCTCCTGGTTAAGTTTTGGTTTTTCTGAACAATTTAGCCCTCAGGGCCTTCTGATGGTCTGAGCCAACTTGGATGCCTCCTTTGTGATATAGATATATGTTAGCAGTCATTCATTTATTTTTCCTTATTTTCCTTCTTATTCTTAAAAAAAAAAAAAAAGGTACTGTAGCACAGAGTTTGTCTGAGATTGTCTAATGCTCCCAGGGACACTTACAGGACCTTCCACCACACCTGTAGTTACTGTATCTCACTGGAAGGACTCAAGGGGGATACTTCGGCAAAATATGTCTCTTCAAAAGTGCCTCTATTCATTGGATGGTGAGATCATCACTTTAGGGCTGGTGGTTTCTAAAGAACTTGACTTGTGACTCCTAGCAGGTTTACTCACCATTTGGTGGCCCCTCTCAGCAGCACACAGCTAGAGCCCAAATGGTTTCTGCCTGGCTCTTTGCAGATTCTGTGTCTTACTGTGAAATTTGTTCACATTAATTCCAGATAGGAGATAAAAAATCAAGTTGTTCAGGGAAATATGCTTTATTTTATCTTTTACTGTAGCTTTTATCATTAGAAAAGTGCATAAGTTGGTTTCTGGGCTGGATGAGTCAGATGGAGCTGATAACCATAGCACTGCACTAAAACACTGAAGTAAAAAAAAACCAAAAAAACAACTTCTTGTAAACATCTAATTTAAAAAAAAAACCACACACCAATGGTTAGAAGCTGACAGAAATTATTGGCAATAACCTCTTTCACACAGAAATAGATTCATTATCATCTTTTCCAACCTAAACAATTCTGTGGTTCTATGCACTTGTAGCAGCTGGCATGAGCCTGGCATGGTGCCAGCAAAGACCATCTCTCTCTCTACCTGATCCTAGGAAAAACACCAGCAAGCCAGGGTGTATCCTCTCCTCAAACCCTTCATAATATACTCTTATTGACCCCTCTTATTGACTCCCTGTAGGAGTTTTGTGCATGTGTGAAAAGCATGGTCCAAAAAATGAAAACCAGTTTTGCCTTTTCAGCTGGTGGACCTGTGAGCAAGGACAGGGCTGCATTTAAAAGGCTGGGTTAGAAGGGATATATTTTGCTACATCACAGAAAGAAAATAGAGCCTACCCAACAAGGAAAGAATAAATTAATCACAACTCACAGCTATATGAAGTTCTTAGGTAAAATCAGATTTGTTACAGGGTGTAGTGGTTTGTTTTGGGTTTTGTTTGTTTGTTTTTTAAAATCAACAGAAACTTGCCCTCTGCCTGATGCACTGCCTACTCCAGGGTCTGCCCACACTCAGATTTCAAAGCACATTTGTTGCTTGTTGAGCTCTAGTGTTGTTTGGTTGCTTTTTTTGGTCAAGGACTTTTCCGTATGATTACACTCTAAAAGTGTGCCATAGATTACATGGTCCTTAACCAGGTTACAAGGAGAGAACACAGGTCTGCATTTAGGAAAACATTTTTAATCCCAATAGGAGCAGCTTCAAACATTCAGCCTACAAACTTTTGCATTATTGACTTTGTTAAATGTAGGGACAATTCCTGCAAATGTCAGGGATGTTCACAGAGGGGTAAAATTGCTCATAATTAAAATTAGAAATGAAGCAAAAAAACCTGAAACAGTTTGCAGGAATGGTCTTCAGGTATGGAAAGCACTATGCTAAAAACTTGGTATAACACAAATCCAGTGATTTTTGCATTTACTCTAAAAGACCAAACCATGTTAGATTTTGTCAACTCTTTAGTAAAAAGGGGGTGAAAAATACTGGCTACAAAGGAGGTGAATGAAAAGGCCTGTGAGGTAACACAAAAATCAGTATTAAAACAATGATCCCCTCACAGTTGAAAACATTGATCTTTGCTGAAGAAAATCACAAGTCACAGTGTTTGCTGCTTAGTCTAATTTCAAGTCAATTGAAGGAAGCAAAATGCAAAGAGAAAGGTCATATTGACTTAGTATAACAATCTTAATGAATCTTGGCTCTCTGTCTTGCACTTCCAGTGGAAATATGAACTAAGTTTCTAATTCCTTCCCTCTCTGTGCTGATTCCAAAAACACAGGTAGAAGCAATAAGCTTTTGCTCAGCTTGATCCCCCAACAGCACCATATCTCTGTTTAAATAGAGCCTAAAAAACAGCCTCCTTATTTTTAGAAAAAACATTTACTAAAAGGAGCTGTTGACAAGAAGAGTCACTCATATTTGAATATGAAACATTTCCAGCACTCTAGGTATGAGGGGAAAGGTAAGTAATTCAAGAGTCACAATCAATAAGAAAGAGACTGTGAAGGATTTCTGTACAGGGAGTATTTCTCTGCCTCCCAATAGCATTTGTTCTGTGCTAAACCAGAGTAATTTTTGGGACTTCTGTTGCTTATAGGTCATGGACCTGCACTCAGCTGAGTAAGGTACTGTATGAATGCAGAACAGAAGGACAAATCTAAGACAAGAGCTCAGAGATGGATGCAGAGCGACAGCTGGGAGAATAGAAGGAAACAGTGACATTATAATATTTGAGTCCTTATTTCAGATAAACAGTGGCAGGCACAATGACAAATTTTTTTTGCATTTTTTTAAAGCTCCTGCTTCCCCTGTCAGCCCCAACCGTGCCGTCTCCCAAGTCTAAATGAAATAAATCAGTCTGTTAATAATGACTGAGATGCATTGGCAGCCAAGGTCGGAAGTCTAGTGAAAGACAAATGGTTAAAGTTTACTAAGCAGTTACAAACCACCAAAAACAGGTCTTAAAATGGGAAGTGTCAGGCAAGCCCTTAATAACAGGTAATACTACCAGCCCCACCTATAATTATGGTACTTGTCTCCCCACCCTCTGAATGTCACTCGTTTCCATCAATTGCAGGCTTTTCAGAGCACAGAGAGTGCCTTGGCAATGTCTGCACACTGCCTTGCAAAAATGGGGCGTTGTTTTTTATCTGACCTTTCAAGAACCTGCTGCAATACACGTATTAAATAGTAACAGTACAAATATTAGCAATAATAGCAAAACAGGAATCGCAGCTTTGCACACTATGCTGATGCTATCATATCCCCTGTACCATTTCAGGCAACCTTGAAAGACTGTGTGTAGATGTATTGAAAGGAATACATTTACAGAACATCACATAGTCCCCATTAGGAGATTTTTATGATCACATTACTATGTGCTTTGTCTTCAAACGGAGACTTCACTGGCTTTTCCACCCATAAGCAAGAAAAAATACTTGCCACACTCATTATCAGTCTCTTGGTTCAGATTTTCTCTCTGATGTACAGCTGTTTCATTTTGTTTCTCAGTTCCAACAAGACAGATTATTGTCACCTTTTCCGTAACAATTTCCCTATACTTCTGAAACTAGGTGACAGTCAAGGAGGTTAGTATGAGCCTGAAACTGGTACATACTAAGAAATGTTTTAGATGTGAAGGGATGGTTAAATATTTTTGTTTAGTCATTATTTTACACATTTACTACTATTTTGGTTAGAGGGCTTTTTAAAATTATACCAGTGCTTACCCATGAGCCTTGTAATCTGTTTGCTCTGTTTAGGGGGACTTAATGAGTGTGCATATCACATGGAAACTTCCATACTTGCTGATTTGATACAGGGTGCTTTTTAAACATCTGACTCAATGTTCAAGAAGGGATAAAAAATTAATAAATATAGGGATGAATTCTCAAATAAATAGGCATTTGTGAAGCAAATTAGGGAAGATTTTGAGAGACTTAGTGCCTCAGTGAACAAGCTCCTGTGTATTTGTAATAATATAACTCACAAATCACAGTAAATCAAGTGTGGTGCTTTGATTTGTGAAAATATGCAAGAATATCCTTTTAACTATCTGATCAGCTCCTTACCAAGCCCTCACACAACCAAAAGCTCAGAATCCAAAAGGGTTAAGTATTGACTGACAAGAGGATGAAAGGGAAAGCAACAGAATGTAGGTGTATAAAGGTCTTGAGGGACATTCCTAAAAGTCAGTATCAGTTTTTACACTTCTTGCACAGGACCACATATGAATTTCAAGTAATGAATAGATTCAGATCATCTGTACTTTTCAAAAACATGAAACTCGTATTTATCTGTGCCCACGCGAAAAACTTATTTTTTCTTGCTCAGGCCTCCATTATTTTGAAAACACATGTAAAAAAATCATTATTTTTACTATTTTCACCCATTTTCACCTGTTTAGAACATCATATCCTCTCCTGTCCTTGACTCTATAATTTGTACAGTCACTTACTGAATTATGCAGCCCAAAAGTTTACAAAACAACACATGGGTGAAATCTGCTAGTCACCTGTGTGTGACAATTTGTTAGAAACAAATGGGTTTGAAAGCAAATAAAAACTCGGGTGCTAGCTACCCCCCAAAAGTACTTTGGATCCTACATACAATAAACAGGTTAGTGAGTTATATAAATGGGGAATGCATCCCTGCCCCTCAGTCCAGCTACAGCAGAGCTTGAAAAGAACTATTGCCCTGTTAAAGGACCTTCCATGGTGGCAGTGGCAGGATGAGAGACTCACAGGGTGAGGGGTTGACTACAAAAGGCCCTTGGTGATCTGTGCTCCACTTTCCTTTTCTTAGGGGCAGGATGTTTTGGTAAGAGAGAGTTTGCTGGCAACCTGATCCTCCCTGGAGTTATGGAGATCTTCAAAGGAGATGTGCCAACAGCTGAAGTTCCCCCTCTCCCTGTTGGGTTTTTCCTGTTCACATCTGTGGATCTGTCCCACTACAGACCTCCTGATCAGCTCCTTCTTCTTTCCACAGCACAAGCTCAGCCATATTCGAGTCTCTTAGTAGCAAACACCACAGCAGGAAGCCTCACCATGTTGTCTATGTGACAGAATGGCTCCACTGTGCAGTGGTATTAACCAGCTTCAAAAAAATAATAGTTTTAGAAGTTGCGTGGCTTCTAAACAGGAGCAAGAACGTGATGGTTGAGAAAGGCAGTGTCAAACAGAGCAAGACTGGGAAGGCAAAGGAAGAAGTTTATGAGGATGAAATAGCTACCAACCCAGCCTTTTGACTTAGGACTTCCCAGAAACCATAGAAACTTTGTCTCTGTCCCACAGGATCTCACATGCATCAGGGATAAATAAAGCTGTTAGCAAAGTTGGCAGAGTTCTTTCCCCACTCCTGCTTCTAGAGGTTTTGGTGCTCAGAGCTAAAAGCTTCACCCAAAGACACTTTCCAAGCCCTTGGTGCTAGGGAAATCTGATGCAAAAAAGAGAGCCTGACTTGTACAGCCCTGCAGCAGGGTGAAAGAAAAGCTCAGAAATTGTAAAGCCATGTCCCAGTGCAAAAATCTCCAGCCATACAGCACCTGTGCCCTGAGATGTGGCACAGCCCTCTCTGGACTGGCAAGTGAGTGAGCTGGCTCAGGATGGGCTGCATGGACCCCTGGGCACACGTAGCAGTACCTCCACATGCTGTCTCCCCTCCAGCCCCGTGGATGTTGCCTGACAAATTATAGCCAGTGATGCTGCTGTAAATGGCAATATCTCTGGGAATGGCTTCATTCAAATCACACTTCTCTGGCAGTGCATAGGGTGAAAGGTGGGTGGAAGAAAAAAGGCAGAGCCAGCTCAGTAGCAAGTATTGACACAAAACAATAACAAAACATTATTGTACAAACCCAAACAGTGAACAGGTGAGTCCACGGATGAGTAGAGCCCAGTAAAGGGCTTCAGATTCATGCATTCATGTTCTCATTTCTAGTGGTAAAGAATACACTTGTAGAAATGGAACCTGTGTAAGCACAGGTTGCAGAAACTTAGAGGAAGTCAATTAAAAAAAAAAGTCATTTATAATTATGCAGGATGCCAGATATTGCTAGATATAATATAGCACTAACGCAATTGCTCAATTTGGGGCTTGTTTGTTAGTTTTTAATGAGGATACTCCTGCTGGCATTCCTTAACTCTCAACAAATTCTTTCTTGATTAGGTGCTTAACACCAGCAAGGATTAGGCTCACACTCAACATCCACAGTAAAGTTTAATCTTGAGTCACATTATATCATGAACAAAAAATAATCTCTACTTTGTTACAGTCATATATACAGCAAGACAAAGTTGACAGTCACACTACCTGCATTGTACAGGTTGTCCTACACTTAACTACCTGCTTCTCTCCTCTTCTTCATTTTTGTTCTTTGCTGAGGGAGGTGAGGTTTATGATGGAAAAGAAACAGCTTGTTGTACTTTCTCTCCCCCTCCATTTAATTAAGCAGGTTTCATGTGCTTTCTTAATGAAGCCACACATGATTTCCACTGTGTAGTGTTCTGTTGTGCAAAGTCACTGTTCTCCAACACTTGCATTTCTGTTGGGTAGGCCTAGGTCAACCATAATTTCTGAATATTCCTAATGAATGCCAAGCAAGGCGTTTTACTTGGCAGACAGCAAATTTGCAAAAGCACCTGCTAGCGGGAGTGAGGGAGGATATGGAGTACCCTATTAGCTGCGTAAATAACCTGAAAACCTGTCCCTCAGTCCTGCCTCAGATCTCCAGTTTTGATTTGTATTTTCCTACCCTTTGTGATGTGGTCCTGATAACCTCAGCTAGGCAGTGCTTGGTTACTTCCAGCCCCATGAAGCAGTTAGATGGATGCACAAATTATGAAATATTGATCTAATTCCCCCACTGAAATCACCTACCAGCAAAATACGGACATCCTTTGAGAACATGAGTAGCACCCTGACTCTTAAAAGTAAAATACGAGGAATCTGAGGGAAAGAACCTAAAGCACCATTCATTTGTAGCACCAGCTTTACTTATGAGAAAGAAGACACTCACTGGGCTGTGGAAATACCTGCAAGGAAATTTGCGAAAGCACATTTTCACCCTGTGTTTCATATGCAGAAATGCTATACTATTTACTCACTTGGATGATGACTGGGAGACACATTAGCATGAACTATTATGGAGATGAATGCCTCAATTTTAGGAATTCATATCCCAGTTGTTACTCTGAGAAAATTGCTATGGACATAGATGGAAGCTGAACCCAACTAATAACTTAAAAATCAGATCTCTGGAGTAGACATGAAGAAGACACAGGAAACAAAACAGGAATTTGATATAAAAGCAGCCTTAAAATCAAGACCATTTTCACTAGCGTGGTATATACATCTTTGCTTAACTGATTATATGTTTTCTTCATTGGGCAAAAGGGATTTGAGACATGCAAATTCTAGCTTAGGGATGAGCTGTGTAACGTCATAGTTGCTCATGAGTAATCCCATTGACCTCCCCAGGCCGCCTCATGTGAGCAGGCACTCCTCACCACCGCTGTGGGGTTTCAGCGCACTTCTGCACCCGCACCACCCTCCCGGGCAGCACCGCGGCTGCCCTGCTTCGGCACCGGGGCTTCGTCGGGCTCCTCTGAGCACCACAGAGCAGCGCCGAAGCACTGGGGAGAAGTGTCCTGTGTGAGGCATTACTTTGATTAGTTCTCTTAGGATATGCACGAGACTTTTTTCCACGATCGCAGAAAGAACGTTTCAAGGTTACTCTGTGAGAATAATCAATCTTTTAAAATACACAAGTTCTCTAATTACATTAATTACATTTGCAAATAAAACAGAAAAAAAGAGGCGTGTGTGCTGTGGCAACGAAAAAAGCTAGTAAAGTCAGCACAGCTGAGCCCCTAATTTTGTCTTTTCACCCAGATTCAGACAATTAGGTCCGTGAACAGAAAAAAA
>WEKY01051628.1:45787-83443 GCA_013390045.1 Picathartes gymnocephalus | reverse complement strand
GGGGGGGAGAGCGGGGGTGGGAGAGAGGTGGGGGAGCAGGAAAGGAAGAGAGAGAAGGCTCTTGTTTTTGGGAGGTCCGGACAGCTGCGTGGCTGCAAGGAGCGGCAGCTGCAGCTCCCGAGGTGTCTCTTGGGAAGCTCGTCCTGGGGCGAGGGGGTGGCTGCTCTGGTCTGCGGGAGAAGGCGAGTCCCTACGCCCGGCTCTGCTCTCGTTTGCAGCAGAGCCCGGAGTACTTTAATGACCCTTTTTTATTATTATTTAAAAGGTTCCCCTTTCGTTTTTAGGGGAGTTTTTTAACTCGCCGGTGGGCTACAGATCCCCTTTGGCGATAGGAGGGGAAAGAGAGCACGGTACGGGTTTATTTGTACCGAATATAATTAATCACGGTCACTGCAGTCAGCGGGAGATAACTAATCTGTTGCCTTGTGGGGTTTCGGTCTTAGTGGCATTGCATATTTGCTGGAGAGGTTATGCTGCTGTTTCTGGGTGTCACCGAAATGAAGCTTCCCCAGAGCTGGGAGCAATCAAGTTTTTTAAAACCCAGCTTACCAGGGTGTTGTAGGGAATGACTTGGGCTGCGGGCGGTGTGGGGGCTCCCACGCTGCGAGGGGAAGCGCCTGCTGCTTCCCGTGGCCGGCTGAGGGGGACCACGGCGGCTCCAGCTTCCCAAAGTAACGCCTTCCTGGGGTGTGGGGATCAACTTGTGGTTACTCCCAGAACTATCTGGGGCACTTACTTTTCTCTAGGAACAGGAGCTCCACCTGTGTTGTGATTTGTTGTTTGTTTTTGGGGTTTTTTTTGAAGAACAAAGCTTAGTTTATCTCTGTTGTGCATGCTTAGCTGCTCCTAGAGCAGCAAGTTTTCTTAAATGTAGCAAAACCTTGAATTCTTGCCTAGTTAAAACTCGATGTAGGATGTTGGGCAGTTTCTTTTTGTATCTCTTCCCAAAAACCTTCTCTGAAGATTATCCCTTCTGGAAAGATAGGACAGACTGCGTGAAGGTGCCACGGGCAACTTGTGACTTTAGGCATAGCAGTGTTGATCCTTGTAATCAGCTACTTCTTGATCTCTTTCTTTCTCATGGAGCAGCCATTGTTCTGACACTGTATATTCCAGACATCTGTGGTTCTCCCATCCCCCAAAGTATGCAAGTGGTGAATGGAAAGAGGCTGGGCTGGTATGCTGAGGTCGACGGACCGAAATCAAGGAGGGGTTTTAGTAAAACAGGATCTTTATATGCTGAGACTACAGTCAAGGCAAAGACGAGAAAACTTGCTGAAAGAGTATCGGCGTTTTCTTGATCCTCAGTTCAGACAAACCAGACAGCAACTTACCACTTGTGATTTTGCTTCTGAATGACCAAAAGGTACTAATGCAAGGCTCAAAAAAAAAAAAAAAAAAAAAAAGGCGCCTAAATGGCAAAACTTACTGGTGTGTATTGGCCCAAATTATAATGTGAATTTCAGTACCTAACAGTCCAGGAACCTAATGTTGATCTTGCACTTTTGATAAAAAGATGCTGACAGCTGCAGGTATGTGACTACTGTGTCATTTGTCTAATGGCTGGTACTGTTGCAAATGAGGCTGCTTAGGTATTCAGGCAAGAGTTTGAGGCTCTTTAAATTCAGCTGTTCATACTGAGTGTCTCACTGTTCTGGGGTTGTTCTAAGGAAATGTCGTATTTGCTCGTCTGTTCAGATATTTGCTGTTTAGGTATAAACTGATATCCAGGGGAATGTTCACTTTGATCTGTATGGCTGATCATTTCACAAGGTCTGGGGGAGAAACAAGTAAAAATATCTTGTTGGAAAGGACAGTGCCATGCACAATAGCTTCTAGGAGCAAGGATTTAATACAAAGTAAAGCTTGATTGGAAAAATCAGTTCTTCGAATGCTGTGTTACAGCCTTATTGAACCCAAGCTTCCTTTTCTTGCCTAAGCTATAAATAGTCCAGGCTCTCTGCATGGTGTGCTGGTGTGGACACCAGCATTTTGCTCTGTGGTGTGTCAGTAACTGGCTTATCAAATCTTGGTTGTGAAACCTGGTTGCCCTTCAGACATAATGATTTCTTTGTGAAACACATGTCCATCTGTCATGACTCTACATCTGAATTAACATCCTGAAATACTCTGTTCTGAAGAGTTAAACTTGAGGTTTTGGGGATGTTAAGGCAAGAAGTTAGTACTAGTGGTGTTCTGATTTTGCAGTATTTTCAGGGGTAGAAAGGGAAGAGGCAAGAATGGAGCAGGAAATAGGGCTGTTGGAGGCTTCTGTCTCAGAAACTGAAGTTTGAATGTGCTGTCTGAAACTCCTGGATAAGGATGCTTCTGCAGAGTATTGTCTAGTAGGCAGACTGGTGTGCAAATACAGCAGTAATCAAAATCACTTACATTAATTCATAGTTAAACTGGTAATGCAGGGGTTGTGGTGATCATGCAATTGCCTGCAGCAAAACTTGTTCTGTGACTGTGGTAGCCTGCATACGATGGCAGGAAAATCAGGACTGACCTTACTTATCTTGAAAATCATACTTCACAAAGCCTGATAAAATGTGTGAGAAACTGTAGGCAGCTGTGACTTGCTCCTGGGTCCTCACAACGTGCACTTGCAAGCTCCGAGCCCAGTGCCTTGCTGGGTGACTGGGTGGGAACCTAGGAATGGTGAACTTCTTGGCAGTAAGTATTGTGTGTGACTCTTCTTGTCTCTTAAGATAGAGTTATTATCCTGGCAGGTCGATATTTCTGGTTTTTCCAGTTAAGCACCTATTGAATTGGCTAGACTTGCCAACATAAGGCAGCCTCACAGTGGTTAACTTTTAATATCCATTTCTGGCACTTGATTCCAAGGTAAAACTTGCTGTAGTCTGTGATCAGGCCTTAGCCCAGGAGGGTAATGTGTTAAACTGTGGTGGCACTGTGAAGCCTGTGCTGCCTCTCATGAGAAGAAAGGAGCCAGAAAAGTTGTTTTGGTTTTTGGAGTTTTGTTGTTTCCTTTTTTCACTGACAGGTAACTTGAAGTGCAAGGGAGAGAACTAATGGAAGTCTAATTCTGGCATTTCTGTCTGTGTGGAACACCAAGTAGATGAGGTGAGGAGGTGAAACATACCTGTAGCTGAGCCTGACCTCATGAATCTGTTGACTGATGAGAAAGCAAATGCATCCTGTGCTTTTGGTTGTTTTGGGAAGTATGCGTGCAAATGTTACTTTACAGAAGGACTTCTTGTTTCAAGTTGACTTTAGGAAACAATGTATATTGGCTGGATTAGCCTGGCAGAAGTGAAGTGCTTGCTCTGTTACTTAATACTAAATTAACTTTGGAGCCTTGTTTGAGGACTGACATAGAAGGGTGAAAGAGTTAATCTCTTATTCTATGTTGCTGCATTTTAAAAACAGTATGAGCTAGCTGGATTTTGCTGGAGTTGGCAAATGCACCGTGTGCACTGCATGTGTATTTGCTGGAACCAGCATTTCTGGGCTTACTGCGCTAAATAGACTTGTATAAATTGGAGAAGTTTGCCAACTCTGCAGCAACTGTAGCAAGGAGTTCTGTATTGTCCTGGCAACAATTCAGGTGCCCTCCAGTGGCTGGAAATCTTAACATCCTAAAGGTGCTCATAAATGCAGCTGCCTTGTCAGTTTGCCTTAATTAAGAGTGAGTTGAAGAAATATATTTTAGTCTCAGACTTCATCAGCATGTTTGTTGTTTAAGCAGTCCTTTTTGGAGTGTTGGTGTGCCTTATTGAAAATAGTGTTCTGACAGACAAGCGCAGACAACCACTTTCAGATTTGTAAGTATTTCATCAGTGTCAGTGTAATTATGACTAATCATTCTAGTTTCTTAAACCGTGTAGATTAATGTTTAACATCCAAGTTCAGGGCTGACTACATGGTTGCAGTCTAAGAAGAAACTGGATTATGGGTAGATACTTCCTGGTTTGGAATGGACATGTTTTGCTGAGTTGTTTGTGTATTGGTGTGGAAATGGGTGTTTCAAGTTATGCACAAACAGGAGGAAAATGTACTTCTGTAACAGCGTCTGTTGTTAGTAATGCACATGATTGTGTTAAATGACTGCAGAACCATTGTCTCTTTGACACAAAACCACGTGGGCAGGGAAACCTGAGGGCTGGCAGTGCTTTTGTTCCTAAACTTTGAGTGTTAAATGAAATGTGGTATAATATTTGTCTGAGTTATCATAGGTTTCCTCTAAATGGTCACAATGGCAACTTTTTTTTTTGCATGTGACTAGATAAGACCAAAGAATAAATTTTAATCCTGTCTACTGCCAGCTCCCTACTACAGTCATCTTACTCAGTAATAAGTATGGGTACACGGACCAAAAGCTGTAAACCAGTGCATATTTATTATGTGAGTCCTGCTGGCAGACTAAACCTTGGGTAGAAACACTGGCTCATCCCTAACCAAGGAAGATGGGAGTATGCATAATGTAGATATGTGTCCTGCAAATAAAAGGTGGGAGCTCTCTAAGCTGTGACAACAAAACTGCTCTCAATGTTTTGCCCAGCCATGAGGATACTTAAACTTAGTGAATGTTGCACAAAGCCCTAGTGGGAAATGTGTGCCAGTGGCCCAAAGATCTCAAATCCATTGCTGAACAGAAGTGACTTAGTAACTGTTTTGAGGTCACTTGCTTGTGGTGGTGGTGCTTTAGTTGGTCAAAACAATTAAGACATAAGAGTAATTGTCTTGATAATCTTGTTAGGAACTTAATGCAGGTTCATAAACTTGAAACTGTCATACCAGTCCTTTAATACTGAGTTACAAACTGCTGTCAGGGGATTGACATGTGCATTGTGTGAAGAAATCCATTACTTTTGTTTTCAAGCTGAACGTGTAACACCAGAGTTGTACTTCAAGTAGTTTTCACATCATAACATTTAAGGTTGTTATCAGCTCCCATCTTGGACAGTCAGGAGGATACTTAGGTACTTGAGGTCTATTTTGACAACTAATAAAGTGAAAGCTTTTGCTAGTGCTGTGGTTCACTTGCTGATGAAAAGCTCTCCTAAATCATTACTTTCAAACATGACCTGATAATTTGTCAGCTTGAACACAGCTGATGGTTATAGCTCTTAGAACCAACCAGAAATGTCTAGAAAGGACAAATAAATACCTAGGGCAGAAAGTGTTTTGTTTGCAGCTCCTGTTAGAAGCTGCTGGTATAGTTGCCCATGATTTTGAATGTAAAGGATTATGTTGACAGACCTCTTGTAACTCCTGAATGTTCTCTAGGTAAAGGGCAAAATAGCTGTGCTGTGGATCCAAACACTTAATTTCTGAAGTAACAAGATCCAGTGCTGTGAGATTTCAGCTCCTGCAGTATGATTTTAAGAGCATGTGAAGAGGTGTTTTCTTTACATTGCATAGGATACTCATCCATGTGCCTCTGGCCAGCATCAAGCAAAATTGTGTAGGGCACTGCTGATAAGAAATTATGGTGGTAGGTAACTGCTACCAACCAAGTCCATTTAGACGTATCTGTGTGTCCCATCAGTCTGTAATTCTGCCCAAGTTTCTTTAGAATGTCTGGTGTAAAGAGTGAAGTACTCTGCATCTCCTTTCTTTCAAAAGGAGAAGCTTTGTATGATAGTGCCAGCTTCATGGCTGGGGAGGCTTCCTAGCAGGTTCTACAGTTTCAAAGTTCATCTTCTAGAATGATAGCGCAGATTGGTGCCAGGATGAACTTCTATTTCTTTTTTAGTAACTTTCCTGATATGCTTGTTCTGAATTCTCTTCCAGGTTCTCATCATTTTGTGCATTAGTTATCTGAGGTATTTGTTGGCTGACAGTGGCTTTTAGACTCACTCTTAATAAAGCTCTCGCTTTATTGAGAATTCTAATGAGTTGTTTTTAAAAGGGTACTTAAACCTTAGTACCTGTGAAGACCCTGGTGAATTGCACAAGCTGTTAGTGCCTTCATGCTGTGTTACTTGCTCAGAGCACAGCACGGACAGGGCTGCAGCTGGAAGAGACCCATTGCCAGTGAAATCTCCGACCTTCACTTCTGATACCTTTTGTTACCTGAGCTGTCAGTCAATGCAAAGTTGCTCTTCAGCGATTGATGAAAACTACCCACGTTCTGGGCGGCTTTCTGTACTTTAGTTGAGCAAAATGAAATGTGGCTCTTGCTACACTTATATTTATAGTCTCAATTGCACTTCAAACTTAGGAGTTGTTGAACATTGCAAGCTGGATAGGAAGTATGTTTCTTTACTAGCCTGCTTTCTTTTTTAGGAGGAAGGGAAAGGTAAAACAAGTGAGTGTTCTGATATGACAGGACACTGTGGTGCTCCAGAGGTGAAGTGTGGCAGACTGGAACCTTACAGCTGTTGTAAAGTTCTTGTGGCCCCTTTTCCTCCTCTCTCACGTTTGCTTAAGACTGTATTGACTCCAAAACAAGTGTCGAGTTTTTTGGAACCTGTAGCATAAGTCTTTCCTTCACTAGACATTTTTTGAGGAATATGTTCTGTTTTTAAATACAGCTAACCCAGTGTTTAACTCTAGTCAAGGCTACTACCAGACTGTCTTCATTTCAGTTCGATCAAGCAGTTGTAATCAACTTGGAGAAGTCTAGCAAGAAAGAAATATTTACTTGTTGTTTGCTTTAGCTAATGGGCATGTGAATAGAAACTCTGTTCTGTACTCTTGGTCTTAGATGGCTGACGCAAGTGAAAATAGAGAGGCAACACATTATTTTGTGAGTGGCATCATGTGAACTTATTAAAAAGAAAAAGACTTACAAAAGCTGGTGTAGGGACAGAAGGGAATTTTTAGATAATTTCTAAGGCAGAAGACAAAGGCTGAGAAGCCAGAACTATTGATGTAATAGCAATCTGGGATGCCTGAAGGAAAAAGGAAATAATGAATTGGAAATCAAACGGCAAAGAAGAGTGCTTGAATGCTGGCAGATCTGCACCCCTCTCCTGGTTTAAATCTGTGGATTATCTGAGCTAGTTTGACTCTTTCAACATGTATTAAGACTATTTAAAGTTTGGATATTGGAACCTTTTAACCACTGAGGTCAGTAAAGCAGATATTCAGATTTACTAATTTCCTGAAGTTTGTTAGGAAAAACAAACCTTAGACTTTCTGTCTAAATAATAAGAGAATTTAAAGATAATTTTAACACTATTGTATATTCTGGGTTTGGAGTAAAATTTATTATGATCTGATTAGCTAAATGTAAGGGAGAATGTATTGCTGTTTGCAAGGCATCTTCTAAGTTTCTGCAAGCATCAGTAAAATGCGTTCTCTGAAGTATTCCTGCTTGGATCAATTTGAGCTGAATGGATTACACAGGATACCAAGTTTATCACTGGAGAGAAGAGAAATACTTCACTAAGCAAGAATAGTTTAGTGGTTGGAAGGAATGATGCTAACTAAGCAAGTGTTGCTTGAGGAAACAACCAGAGCAATTCTGCCACAAGGTAAAATTTATAAATGAGTTCAGTTGCAGTCCAGGATCAGCAAGATGGATTTCAGTGTGTGCACATGCTGTGGCATTCAGGTCAAGATTACTGGTAGCTCTTAGTTTTCAATGGAACTTCTGAAATAGTTCAAGTTGCTACATCTTGGCACAACACTTAACTATAGTAGTACTGCTTCATCTCTTGCCATGGCACTTCTTCTGAGGTAGTAGTGAAGGCTATAGATTAATGTTTCTACCATGTAACCCAAAAAAAGTAGAAAAGTTTTAAAGCTGTGAAAGCCTTTAGCTTTTTTCCCTGTTAGAGGAAAAAGACTGTGTGATTTAACTTATCTTTTGATGTTACATAGTGTCTAAGTTTCTTCCACTAGGTTAAGATGGCTTGTCATAAGGCACCTGAAGACATTTTTACATAGTATTAAAAATCACCCTGTTAAAAGCAGAAGGAAGCCTGACACTAATATAAAATACATGAAGTTTTATACTGTGGTTCCTAGTACTGATAGTAAGGTAAACCTTAATTTTGCTATCTCTAAAAATGTTCAAGTGGTGCATTGTGTTGTTTAATGTGATAATTTACAGCCCATAACCATTATTCAGGAGCCACTGTGCAGTGAATTTCATGGTAGCTTTTGTCCATTCAAGTCCTTAGAGCACTGATGTGCGGAAGTCAATATTGGTGGGTGACAAATTTCCCAACAGTCAAGGCCTTCTAATACTTGCATATAACTAACTTCAAAATAATCTACACTCACTATGTAGCTATTTCTTTTAGAGGGGACAAGATGGCTGAGGACTGCAAATGGTACTATTTGAGACAGAATACCGGAACGCTCTTCAGTATTTGTTTACTCGATATGGAAATATATTTCAGGAAAACTGAAATTGTTGTTTGTAATCCTCTGTGGTATCTTTGTAAAAGAAAAAAATTTTTAAAATGCAATCTTCAGATTGAAAGTCAAACACATTCTGTATCTATTTTCAAATAAAAGTATCTTCTGTTCATTTTTTACAAAAAATTGTAAAACCCAGCTGTCATTCTTACCACAAGCTTCTAACATGCCTTAAAACACACAATACCAAAACTGTCCTTCCAGGACTTCTCACCAACCTTATAGAGGCATCTGGTACATGAAGGCCCTCCAAACTTACCTAGAAAGGTACTTTTATCAGAGCTCAATAAAGCCAGATAAAAATTCTCAGTTTTCTTTAGAATCTGCAGGTGGATATGGGAGGAGAGAATTTTATCCACATGTGGATAAGGAATAATTATAAGTTTCCAGCAGTTTGGTTCATGTCTTCATATGACTAAGATCAGTAGAAGTGGTCTGTCTGTTGCAAGAATGTTTGAATCTGGGGCTGAGGTTAGACCAAAATTTGCTTAGAGACAGTTCAGGCACTCCTGCCTAAAGTGCCTTTATACCATGAAAGCTTTTTCCTGATGTTTCCACTGTCAGGATTGTCTTACTTGGATGATTCCTCCTCCCCCACATTTTGTTTTCTAGAAAACAGGCTTACAGCTTTCAGGAGAAGATTAAAAAGGGTTATTTCGTTGTGATTTGTTTGTTAATTCCTTAATTGGATGTATTTTTCAAATTCCCAACTTGAAAACTAAGGTTAATTAGGAAGTGTCTGCTACATTAAAAACTGAAATCTAAGGACTTGGGTCATAGTAATGAGTGCTCTCTAGTGTTATTAGCTGTGGAAGTGCTGTTGCCTGTATATTTTGGCTATGGATTTTTGTAAAGCAGATACAGATAACATCATTGGCAAGCAGCTAAGACCAGTTATAAAATCAGACCCAAAGGATGTTTTCAGTAACACCTTGGAAATGGTTGCAATAACTTCAGAACACTTGGAGAAAAACTGTTTTCCAGTACATGTACTTGTCTTCTCTTGTGTATAGATGATACACATTAACTGCTGTGACTGTCAGAAGATGATCTGCTTGTTCTGTATAAGCAAATGTATCATTCAGAACTGGTGGGTAGTTTAAAGATGCAGTTGCTTGGCCTGTGCCAGATGAGACAGACATAGAAAGGATAATGTGGTCAGTAGTGGTGTTTGTGTGCAGCAGCTCATGGTGTTTGGATGGATCCGTCAGGATTTCTTGTGCAAGTTTAAGTAACATAGTGCTCTCAAACAAAGGCTTTATGGCAGACTTGCAGACTTTGACTTGCCGTATAAAGGTGGCAGGGGTGGGGAGGGAACTGCTTTATCAGATCAGTCAGGTGTAATTTGAGTTAATGAAGAGAATGGCTCAGATTTGAGAAGTACTGTAGGCTTGTTGATTTTCTTGGCATATGCCTAACTATTCTCCAGAATCAGAAATTAATATCTAATAAAAACACATAATCAGAAATAATACCTAATAGTTCTTTCATTCCTTTTGAAAATCAAGAAATTTGAATTGTCTTCTGTAGTAATTTGAAATTATTAGCTGATGTGGATGAAAATTCCCACTTCTGAGTACCTGCTAGTCTTCAAAAACAGCGAAGCTTGCAGTTATGCTGAAGATTGATTGTAAAGTATACTGAGCCCTTCTGTCTCTTCCTGATGGTTGAGATGTGTTTGGCTGACCTTGTACTGATCCAGTTGGTCAAGAAAATGAGCAGCACAAATGTTTGTACCTGCCCTTTGTAGGTGTGTTTGTTAACCTTGAGAGTGACAAACAGGAAGACAGAGTCAGCAGGTTGCCTAGACTCAGTTTACCCCCTTGTAAAATTAGAAGAGAATGCAAAGGAAAAGATGAGAGAATGTTTAAGCACAGAAAACCTTCAACCAAACCCTGGGTACTTTTGTTTGGCAGTTAGTTTGGACTTTAGGATTAAACCCCATTCCTTATCTAAATAACAGCAACAAAAAAAAAGCTACCAGGAGTTGCTGAGGGGTTACAGGTGTATGAAATGCCTATCAGGATGTTGGAACTTGCAGATGCAGCTAGCAGGCTGATCTAGGGTCAGTATTTCAAAGACTGAATGTCTGACTGGTAGTGCATTTCTGAACACTTAGTATTCTTCACTGATGTTTTGTGGAGGTTCATCAGTGTTATTTTGGAATAGTGCTGCTGTTCAGTGGCTATGCTGGTCTGCTGGATTTTACCTAATGGTAGAGCTGCTCTTCTGATCTCTTCAGGCTACTGAAATTGAAACAGCAATTTCAGAGTGCAGATGCTATAAGCCAGTCACTTTCATTGGTGCAGAATTCAACAGTGGAGAGAATTATAAATGTTCTTCCCAAGCCCCTTATTGTATATGGGAATCTCAGGTGGTGGTAGTAAGTGTCTCAAAACATAGTCACTGCTCTTAACATATGGGTAGATGAACCAGTCAACTTCAAAACTAGTTTTGTGATCCCTTTTTTAGCATAGTCCTGATGGGAGGACATGGGAAAGTTTACGATAAAAATAGATTTTTGTGCTAAGCATATTGAAAATTTCATATAGCAGGTAGAACATAGCAGATTTTTTTATTTTAAGTGCCACATCTGACTTAGAGTGATTACTACAGAGAGCAAAGATGTAAATTTTACTGTTAGTGCTATTACCTTCTTTCTGTTTGGAAGGTGTTAGTGGAACTCACAAACTAATACAGAAGACCTGCAGAGAGCTTTCAAGCTTTTGCATTGGCACTTTCTCAACTTAGCTACTCATTAGAATTTTTTAATCAATGGTGTACTGATAATATGACTTAAGTTTTTCCTTCCCCTTGCCACTGCTACTCTCAAACTCCTAATAGCATGTTAGAAGAATCCATGGGTAAGGGACTAGAAAAAATGTCTGTCTGTATCGTCAGCACATCTTCCATGCCCATTGTCGAGGGCAGACTCTGAGTTGGCCATTCTCTTCCTGGCTGTGGAATACGATCCGTTTAGGGTTTCCAGCTGCACAGCAGGATGCTTATTGTATGTTGTGTAATGTCTTATATCAGATTAATGCTACTTATCTGCTGCAGATGCAGATCTGCTGTCCATTTTGGAAGAGTCAGGGAAGGATTGATGCCAAAAGTTGTGGGAATGCAAAGTCAGTACAAACAGCACTGGCATTTGTACTGCAAAGCAATAAGATTGCTTAGGAGCTGCTGGAGTATCTTGCAGATGGCTCAGAGTTAGTGAAATACAAGTTTGCCCCGCCTATCCAGTGAGACTTTTAAAACTGCAAGCCTGTCCTCTGTTTAATTATGATTTTCAAAAAGGTGTTCCTGAAGGAAACTTGTAAGCTGGGAAATCTGTCTTTACACAAATCCAGCATCAGGTGGACTTTGTTCTCCTGACTCAGTATTGCAGACCTGTCCTTTCAGGGATTGGTGCCTTGCCTTTACTTCATTGTGCAGGAATGTTTTGATCGGCATAGCTCTAACACCTAATGGCACAGTGAAAGCTGATTGCTGCAAGAGATGGTTTTGCTCCCTGCACAAGCTACCACCACAAATGTTTCTGTTTGGCTAGCTCCCAGAATAGGCTGTCACCAGCTCTGTGTCTGCTGGAAACAGTGTGGGACTGTGGGGGGAAGGGGAACAAATGAAATAAAAGTGACCCACTGTGGAGCTATAGCCTTGAATTTCTCTTTCTGGGTTAGTGAAGAAACAGCTACGGATTTATGGTACAAGTACTTCCAAACTGCTTGGTGATATCAAGTGGAGGTGAAAACTGAAGATTTGGATAGGGCATTTGATCATATTTCAGCCTCCTGCCCCCAGTTATCTTGACTTTTTGTGGAAAAAACAAAAGTGAGTTTGGTGACTCAGTGTGGGTGCAACTGAAGGATTTTTTTTAAGCCTGGTTCAACTTTCAGTTTTAACTTCAAGGAAGAGTTTTGTGTGGGAAGAAACCTTTATTCCTATGGTACAGGAAGGGAGTAAAGGAGGAGTTGCAGTTACAACTCTAGATAGTCTTTGTGCCACTGAAATAATGCCACCTTGTCTTATGTGGTCATGTCAGCTTTCCCCATGAAAATTTATGTTGTAGCCCTGTATCAGACAGTTTTTCTAGTATCTTCTAAGTAGTTTATCTTTGATGGAAATGAGGAAGCCTGACCTTTAGCCGCTGTCTTTGTGGCTTTTCCAAACTCTGGAATTTAATGTCTAGACTGCATCTTAGGCAAAGAGGAGTAAAAAATAGTCTATCATGGTCAGTCTTCAACTCTTGTTCTCTTGTAGCTCTAAAAGAATATCTTACACACAACCTGAGAGAAGAAACCTGGGTGATACATCATGTTCTTTTGCATGTCTGTCTGTGGGGGTTTGCTAATTGGCATTTGAATATACTCACTGTAGTAATGAAATGGCAAGATGTGCTATGTCTTAGTTTGCAATTCCAGTGTTCTAATGTGAAATCCTGTCTTACTAGCTCTGATTAGTGTTTAATAAGTTTTAACCTTGCTCTTTTTTAGGATCTCTGAAAGGGTGCAGGAAAGAGTTCTGGGAGCATAACAAGGAACATGGCAACTCAAGGTACATAATGCATTACAATTTCTGAATTTAGAAGACTCCTTATTCTTCTCTTTTTAGCTTTTCAGAGTCACTTGGATCAAATAACATCTGCTTTATTACAGTAATTAATACCTTACACTGGAAATCAAACCTTCAGACAATGTTTTAAGTTTGTTGTAAGGTCAGGACAGTCCCAATAAGTTGTAAGGTCAGGACAGATTGTTCTGCCTGTTCCTCAGGTTTACATGTCTGCATTGGTTCAGTATAAAGACTCAGTTTCAAGTTGCTGCTCACTTGCAGTGCTGGCTTGAGGAAGTTGTTTATAACAGCTTATTTTAATTTAAAATCTGTGTCATCTTTTGTAGGATTAATACATGCTGGAGTAATTGAACTAAACTTAATTGTTCACCAATGATTTTTTACAGCTGACTTGATGGAGCTGGATATGGCAATGGAGCCAGACAGAAAAGCAGCAGTTAGTCATTGGCAGCAGCAATCATATCTGGACTCTGGTATCCATTCTGGTGCCACAACAACTGCTCCCTCCTTGAGCGGCAAGGGAAATCCTGAAGAAGAAGATGTGGACACAACACAAGTGCTCTACGAGTGGGAGCAGGGATTCTCTCAGTCCTTCACCCAGGAGCAAGTTGCGGGTAAGGCCTTTTCTTATCACACTGGTTTGCTTGGACAAGCAGTTTAACAATACAGAAACCTAACTACTCAATTACTGCCAATCTGGATGATGAGCTTTTCATTCCTAGCTTGAGGTTATGATGACTTGCTTGTTTTCTCAGATATTGATGGCCAGTATGCAATGACTAGAGCTCAGAGGGTGCGTGCAGCTATGTTCCCTGAAACACTGGATGAAGGAATGCAAATCCCATCCACGCAGTTTGATGCAGCTCATCCAACTAACGTGCAGCGCCTGGCTGAGCCATCCCAGATGTTAAAACATGCTGTTGTTAATTTGATAAACTACCAAGATGATGCTGAACTTGCAACTCGTGCAATCCCAGAACTGACCAAACTGTTGAATGATGAGGACCAGGTAGGCGTTTTCTTTGCCTGGTTGAAGCTTGCTTTTGGGGCATCTTCAGGGACCTTAACACTAAAAACTTTATTCAAACACTTGTGTTAGGTGGTGGTGAACAAGGCTGCAGTTATGGTCCATCAGCTGTCCAAAAAGGAAGCGTCTCGCCATGCCATTATGAGGTCTCCTCAGATGGTGTCTGCCATTGTACGTACCATGCAAAACACGAACGACGTGGAGACAGCTCGGTGTACTGCAGGGACACTACACAACCTCTCACATCACCGTGAAGGCTTGTTGGCAATCTTCAAATCAGGAGGCATCCCTGCTTTGGTTAAAATGCTGGGGTATGTGCACTACTGAGGCAGTACTTGTGTGCCGCAGTTGGGTCTGTTAGGAGCAGCTACTCACGAGGACTTTCCCTTCTTTAGGTCCCCAGTGGACTCTGTGCTGTTCTATGCCATTACAACTCTCCACAATCTCCTGTTACATCAGGAGGGAGCTAAGATGGCTGTCCGTCTCGCTGGTGGGCTGCAGAAAATGGTGGCCTTGCTCAACAAGACAAATGTCAAATTCTTGGCCATCACAACAGACTGCCTTCAGATTTTAGCATATGGCAATCAAGAAAGTAAGGTAGGTGCCTCTGCTGCTGAAGTAGTTAAAATGAGCAAACTTGTGATGACAGTTCTTGTGTACTGACCTCCTGACTCTGAATCTTCAGCCACATGCCACTGGCTTTTGCCAGTGAGTCCTGACCTTGCAAGAGGGGAGGGATACAGGAATTATCTCGCAGAAATGCCACTGTGCTTACAGTGAGACTGTAAGTCCACATAAGCAGATGAGAATGTTTTTTTAGAGAACTGTAACCATGAGGGGTGTAAACCAGCAGCGTTTACTACCTGCTGACATGTGTAGGAAGTTAGACAAATATGATTTTTGCTGTCTTTCAGTTGATTATTCTGGCAAGTGGAGGACCCCAGGCTTTAGTAAACATAATGAGGACCTATACTTACGAGAAACTATTGTGGACCACAAGTAGGGTGCTGAAGGTGTTGTCAGTCTGTTCCAGCAACAAACCTGCTATTGTTGAGGCTGGTAAGTACATTGTACTCATGCTAACTTAAAAATCTGCATAGTGCTTGGGATCAGTTCATTCCATCAAGAACAGAAACTGCCAGCATCAAAAAATGAACTTGGGTTGGTCCTTAAGTCCTTAAGCAGGTTTGGAGGCCTTTAGTATACAGAACTATAAAAGGGTGGTTGTTTTAAGTAACTCCATGTGTTGTGGTATTAGTGGCTGAGTGTTGTCAAGATGCATCCCTGAGAATACACACACATTTAAAAGACCCAGTGTCACACACGGAATTTCAGGGGGTTGTTATTTTCCTATGTGAAGAATGGCTAGGGCCCAGCCATATTGTGATATTAACAAGAAGAAAGATCCAAAAGCCTGTGGGATTTTGCACTCAGATGTCAAGGAAGAGAAGGACCTGACTGCTCACAAGGTGAGCATCAGAGTGGGGTGTCAAATTTGCGTAACAGTGTCAAATCTGTACCATTTCCCAGGTGGGATGCAAGCTTTGGGGCTCCACCTCACAGATCCAAGCCAGCGTCTTGTCCAAAACTGTCTCTGGACTCTGAGAAATCTGTCAGATGCTGCGACAAAGCAGGTAAAGGGCTCGTCTGAGGGATCAAGAGCAAAAGTCAACATAGTGGAAGACTGAACTTTTTCTTTCCTCTTCTTCTGCAGGAGGGCATGGAAGGCCTTCTAGGAACTCTAGTTCAGCTTTTAGGATCAGATGATATTAACGTTGTGACTTGTGCCGCTGGCATCCTTTCAAACCTTACCTGCAACAATTACAAGAACAAGATGATGGTGTGCCAGGTTGGTGGCATTGAGGCTCTCGTGCGCACAGTGCTCCGGGCTGGAGACAGGGAAGACATCACGGAACCTGCGATTTGTGCTCTCCGTCACCTCACCAGCAGACACCAAGAAGCGGAAATGGCGCAAAATGCAGTTCGCCTCCATTATGGACTCCCAGTGGTGGTAAAGCTGTTGCACCCACCCTCACACTGGCCTTTGATCAAGGTAAATAATGGTTAAAAGCTGCCAGAGCTGAAACTGAAAACTTGCTTTTTAAAATGTAAGTTTAAATTTGAAAAATACTTTGTTTCCAAGGTGTTTCGGATGCAATTTGTCTGATGGGATTTATTCCCCACCTGTTCCTTTCCTGCAGGCTACTGTTGGCTTGATCCGCAACCTGGCTCTGTGTCCTGCGAACCACGCCCCGCTGCGTGAACAAGGTGCTATTCCAAGGCTAGTGCAGTTGCTGGTTAGAGCGCACCAGGATACCCAGCGACGCACTTCCATGGGCGGGACACAACAGCAGTTTGTGGTGAGTGCCTTCCCCTGACACTGCATCTCTAAAAGTTTTCTCCAACTCCTTGTTTGTCAGTGCACCCCAGCCCAGTAGTGCTTGGGCTAAAGAACTGTTGTCTTACTTGCTCTAGTTCACATTATTCTCTGTGTGCTGATAGCTCTGTCTTGGCAGACTGGAGATTTTTCTTAAATAAATAAGAATGCCAAAACCTTGATTCTTATTTTAATAAGAACCTCTTGAGCATTTAATTCTGAATGTTATGGCTCACAGAAATACTGGTATTGCCCACTCTGGCAAGACAAGTAATTCTCTATCAAGAAATCAAACTCCTTCATTGTTCTCAGAAGAATGGGTTTAAGAATGCTGTCACAGCTTACTGCATATTTGCAAGGGTGCTTAGAACTGTAGAAGTACTGAGAAGTTGTGCAGGCTCTGTACTTCCTACCTGTTTGGGTTCCAGGTCAGTGTGACAAGATCAGTCTCAAATTGATTATTTTTATCCTGTTAAACACATTAACAAAGCAGGAGTTTGCTTAGCACAGCAAATGGAAGCAGTATCTACCAGTACAGGAGTGTAGTAAATTTGTGCAGGAAGGGACCTCTTTGTTACTGGTAACTGCTGTTCCCAGCTTGGTAACTGCCAGGCTAATCCAGGTTGTAGAAAAAGAGATGGTGTTACAGAGGTGAAGTTCATAATAAAAACCACTGAGGCATTCCACTGAAATGCTTCACGTGCTGAATTTGGGTGGGTAAACTGAACCAACTCACAGCAGGGATGCTGAGTTTGAAGGCTTGCACTTAGGGAAGGGGGGTTCGTGCAGGGGAAACGTTTTGGCTGATTAGCTGAAGCTGTTGATTGGCTTTTTGAAAGTCACTTAAGAAGAGAGCACACAATATCTCAAATTCAAAAATGCCTTTTCTCCCTAACTAGGAGGGTGTGCGTATGGAAGAAATTGTTGAGGGCTGCACTGGAGCCCTGCACATTCTTGCACGTGATGTTCATAATCGAATCGTAATCAGGGGTCTAAATACCATTCCACTATTTGTGCAGGTAAGTGAGAGCTCAAGACAGCACTACAGTATGTATTAGGAAAAGAAGTAAAATAGCTCTTGCACTTCCTGGATAGAACTGCTAAGTTAGAGTGTGCTGAAGAGCTTATTTCAAGTGGAAGAGCTAAGAACCCTTGTGTCTTGGTTGCAGTTGTTGTACTCTCCCATCGAGAATATCCAGAGAGTAGCTGCTGGTGTACTTTGTGAACTGGCTCAAGACAAAGAGGCAGCTGAAGCAATAGAAGCTGAAGGTGCAACTGCTCCTTTAACAGAACTGCTTCATTCTAGGAATGAGGGTGTTGGTAAGTGAACTTAAGGCTGGTTTCATTCTTGTGTTAGAGGAGCTGATAGAAGTCTTGACCTTTACTAAAATCACTGTTCCTTTTGGCAGCAACCTATGCAGCTGCAGTGCTGTTCAGAATGTCTGAGGACAAACCACAGGACTATAAGAAGCGGCTTTCGGTTGAGTTGACAAGCTCCCTGTTCCGGACCGAGCCAATGGCTTGGAACGAGGTGAGTTCTCTGTGTTAACAGTTTCCTGTGGAGATCTCACTTCTGTGTCCTCCCTCCTTCCACCTACATATGAAGTGTAGATGTCATCAGTGATACAGGCCCAGCTTTACACAGCTGTGTGCTGGCTGTACCTTCTTTTCTCTCTGTGTTCCGGTGCAGTGAATCTGTGGTAAGCTGCCTTCAAGCTGCTTTTTCCCTGGCAGACAGGAAGAGTCTGTTCTCTGCTGCTGCTGTAGTGTGTAATGCTCATTGTTTGCTGGTGTGCAAAGCTGTATATAAGAACTTTGTACTTTTCTGTGTTGCTTGTCAAAGCCTAATGAACTCGGGATGCAAAAATGGAAACATGAGTGATATGAGGGAAGCATAAATACAAAACATATCCTGTGAGGCTTCTCTCGAGCATACAATGCAGGATTAGTAATCTTGGGCTGGGAATGCAACTTGTCCTGAGAACTGAGATTTCTGACTTGAATATGCTTGCAAGCTCATGGACCACACAGTAAATTGAGACTGAAGTAAATCAGTGTGCATGGAATACAGGGAAGGCTTCACCAATTCTTTGTCTTCCCACAAATTCTAAAGATTCAGGAGTCTCACTTGTCTAATCTTGTATGTATCTACTACATAAGGGGCAGTAGCCTTTGATTTGTACTATTTCAGTGCTTACTTTTCTGTTTTCCTAAAATCTGCATCACAAGAATGTGTGGGAGAAAAAAGCTAAAATGGAATATCTCTTTGAGATTGGAGTTAGGCAATTGCTCTGCAGGCAGCCAATTAGTTACAAATGGGAGAGGTTCCTTCAGAATCTTAAAAGCTCCGTTGCTGGCTTGAGAGTATCTGACTTGCAGGGTCTGGACAGATGTACCTGAGGAGTGTTCCTAGACCTACCCCATCTTTTTCATTCTCAGACAGAACCCTCCTTCCAGTGATCTGTGGATTCCTAAATCTGGCTATTACATGTTGGATGCAGATACTTAGCTAAAAAGGCATTTCATGTTGACAGCAGTGCTGCAGTGCTCACTGCAGAGGAGTCATTCAAAGGGATTTTGGGCAAACTTCACCACTTTTAAACTCAGAATTACTGGTGCTGGCTGAAAGACCTGATGTTAAAACTGTTTTGTAATTCTTTGTGTACACATAGACAGCCGATCTTGGACTGGATATTGGTGCCCAGGGAGAGCCTCTTGGATACCGCCCAGATGGTATGTGTCTCCTGTCCCCCTTGACTAAACTTTCAATTGGATGAAGTCAAGTCATAGATTTTTAAAGGAGAACTGCAAATGAGTGAAGAATGAATTTACTCTTCAGCAGGGTATTGCAAACTGACAGGCAGATGGGGAACTGCCAGTTCAAATAACCAGTTTCTTCAACACCACTGGCAGCACTGAAATGGGAGTCGTATGAATGTGCAAAACCAGTGTCTCTTGTCTGAGTCCGGTGGGAACACCTCCCACTGAGCTTGTTGTTTCCAGAAATCTTTTCCATTCCTTACAAATGGACTTGACAATTCCAATAGTGCAGTTTTTCTTTAAAACAACAAAGCTGGTATTGAATGCGTCAGTCTGTGTCTATATGTTTGAACGGAAGCCTATCCCTAAGGATTCTGAGCTATTTTTGACTAGTCTTTGAGAAGCAAGTCTACAGTCTTGGAGCCTGGTTTTGCTGCAGTATTGTTGAGTTTTAGTACTGTTGATTGTGCAGACTAATGGCTTGGCTGGAATCCGCTTGTGCTTCTGACTGCAGTGTGCTTTGTCTGCAGAATCCTACTGGAAGGCTGTTCTGAACAATGGAATAGCCATTAAGGGCAGGCACCAGACTGTGTTGAACTTGGCTGAACTAGAAAGCAATTAGATGGCTACATGATCTCCTCACACACTGATACTTGCAGCTTCTGATGCATCTAACATCTGTTAACATTATGCTTTTTTTCCCTCTGCCACCTTTAACTTTCTTAGATCCTAGCTACCGTTCTTTCCACTCTGGCGGATACGGTCAGGATGCCTTGGGTATGGACCCTATGATGGAACATGAAATGGGTGGCCACCACCCTGGTGCTGACTACCCAGTTGATGGTCTGCCAGATCTTGGCCATGCCCAGGACCTTATGGATGGGCTGCCTCCAGGTGACAGTAATCAGTTGGCCTGGTTCGATACTGACCTGTAAATCATCCTTTAGGTAAGAAGCTCCAACCTTGAATTTAAAAACAAAACAAAAAGAGAAAAACAGCTGACTGCACTGAGGACTTGGTTGGCAGGGAGGGATTGGCTCAATTGGGTCCCAGTGTGCCAGAATAATGAATAAATGCTCTGGAAACACACAATCAGCACACTCCAAACTGACTTCTGCCGTGAAGTGTGGAAGTAATTAACTGTAATGTCTTGTGCACTGGCTTCATGCAATCTTTGTGTTACAACAGCCCTTTACAACTCGGGAGCACTGACACCTGTGTTTTTTCTCTTTGCAGCTGTATCATCTGAGTGAACTTGCATTGATTGGCCTGTAGAGTTGCTGAGAGGGCTCGAGGGGTGGGCTAGTATCTCAGAAAGTGCCTGACACACTAACCAAGCTGAGTTTCCTATGGGAACAATTGAAGTAAACTTTTTGTTCTGGTCCTTTTTGGTCGAGGAGTAATAATACAAATGGATTTTGGGAGTGATTCAAGAAATGAAGAATGCACAAGAATGAATTGCAAGATGGAATTTATCAAACCCTAGCCTTGCTTGTTAAAAATTTATTATTTTTTTTAAATCTCTGTAATGGTACTGACCTTGCTTGCTTTGGAAGTAGCCTTTCTTTTTGCAGTAATTGTTGTTAGTTTTTTTTAAAGTCTCTCGTAGTATTAAGTTATAGTGAATATGCTACAGCAGTTTCTAATTTTTAAGGATTGAGTAAAGGTGTAGAACACTAATTCATAATCGCTCTAACTGTATTCTGAATAAAGTGTAACATTGTGTAGCCTTTTTGTATAAAAAACTAGACAAATAGAAATGGTCCAATTAGTTTCCTTTTTAATATGCTTAAAATAAGCAGGTGGATCTATTTCATGTTTTTGATCAAAAACTTTATCTGGGATATGTCTGGGTAGGGGCCAGTAAGAACTGTTTATTTGGAACCTTGTATTGGACAGTTTACCAGTTGCCTTTTATCCCAAAGTTATTGTAGCCTGCTGTGATACAGATGCTTCATGAGAAAAATGCAGTTATAAAATGGTTCAAAATTAAAGTAAACTTTTAATTCACTCTGTGTCAAATTATTTCAGATACTAAAGTATATTTGTATGTTGAGAAGTAGTCCTGGACTTGCACAACCACTTTAGTGGAGGGAGCCAAGAATAATTTACCTCTTTGATCCTACTCTGGCATAATTAACCCTTCACAGTCTGGAGGTTTCCTACTGCAGTTCTCCAAGGCACCAGACTTCCCCTGCATTGCTTTGGCAGCTTTCTCAGCATGGGGCAGGTCTAGCCAGCTGTGGGGAAACTCTTTGTACCAGGCCTGCCAGCCCCACATCTCTCTGGGCTTCACAAAGGGCAAACAGTCTCTTGCCTCAGTTCCCTTCAAAAGTGCCCCAGCACTAAGGGTTGGTGCTCTCAGCTGGTTCAGTGGCTCAAACCCCTTTTCAGGTATGCTCAGTGTTCAGCTGCTGTGTGAGAGGAGACCTGTGTGCAACTGGCTTCCTGTGAAGCAGCACCTGTGTGAGTGGAAGGGGACAGGGTGCTGCTGAGACTGCACCTGGGCACTGTGCAGCTGTTACCAGCTCTGTGGGAGCAGCACTCCCAGGTACTTCCACTGCAGGCAGCAGCTTGCCAACAGCACATCCAGAGCAGGCCTTGGCTGCAGACTCTGAGCTCAAGATGCTGAGTTGAAGGGAGCCACACCAGCCTGCTTCCTGTTCTGCTGCAGAGGGAAAGGGCTCACACAAGGAATTCAGCTTTATTCCTCTCAGCCACACTTGCCTACTTGACTTTGATTGTAAAACACTACACCAAATAACAACCAGCACTTAACTCTTCCCTGTTTCTAGTAACTCCAGCTGTTAAGCTATGAAAGATAGCGGTAGTTGAAGTAATGTAAGAAAATTCCTGTAAAACATACAAGGTGAAATCTGTCTACCTGAGGCTGTTTGCTTGCCTCCACATACTCTGGGTAGCAGGGGTGTAGCAGCAGCTCACACTTTGGTGGGTGTGGCAGGAACATGGAGTTGCTGCACTGACAGACACCAACCACAGCACATGTGGAGAAGAATTTAACTCTTCACCCAGTGTGGGATCTGCAAGCTCTAGAGGGCTTTCTAGGGTACCAGCTTTTACTGGGGGTTGAACTGCAGCCAGGAGCATTGGCAGCTAAGAACAGCACTCTACCTGTGCAGCTTAAGCTGTGCAGTGCTTGGCAAAGGAGGAGCACACAAACGGCTGCTGAGTAGAAACCTGGGTAACATCTATCATCCTTAGATGCCATATACACACAGGCTGTGTGATCACAGTGGTTGGTACTGGTTGCTCAAGGTGAACAATATTGTCTGTCTTGATAAAAAGGTATTTTCTAATGCCAGTCACAAATATGCAATGACCCCTTAAGATGAACAGCCAAGGCAGTCACCTGGTCCAAAAGATAAATAAGGATTTCTTACAGCAGCTTGAAATAGTGAAACACTTCATATTATGAAGTAACTCTACTATTTATTTTACACACTTTCAAACTATCAGATACTTGAGCTACATTATGTAATGCCAGCAAGGCAAAATAGTAACCAAGAATTCATCCTTATAGGGGTTTAATAAACAAATCACCCCCACTCCCAAACCAGTTTCCCTCCCTTCCTGAGCCAGCCCAAATTCTGCATATGCTGCAGCTCAGATTGCTAAATGAGTTACAGCTGCTCAGCTCATCTGAGGGTGTTCCTGCAGGACCGAGGTGCTGAGTAGGGTACACAATCTGCAGGTTTCAGAAGGCTGGTCAGAAATGGTTCACTTGGGAATCTTGATATTTTCACGTCCCACCGTTCTCAGAATTTCTAATGCCAAGGAAGCAACAGCAATGTCAGCATGAGAGCTAGGAATTAAAAACAGTAACATTTATTAGACATCCTCAGGGAAAAAAAAAAGTTTCAAATTCCACATTTGCCTTTATCTATGCTGGAAAATTCTGAGTAGCCATTAACTGCACTCTCTACCTGCTTTTCTGTTAAGCAGTAACAGGTAACCAGTGATTCTGCCCTGTAGCAAATCTTGTGTAGAAATGAATTTCAGCTCAAACTCCCAGTAACTCCTACCTCACTCAACTTTCTCTGTAAAAAAAAGCAGATAGAATGTATCATACACCCCGTGACTCCTCACACACACACTTCCATCTTGACAGAAGGATATGTTTTCACACACACAGAGGCCTCTGCCTGCAGCACAGCTCTGCACAGGCAGGCACTTCCAACTTCCACTCCAGGTGTTGCCACCTCCTGCACTGGGGCCCTTTGCTTCCTCACCTAAGGTTTTCTTATATATATTTTGCCTAATTTTTTTCTTCTGGAAACATGTTTTTTTTTTTAATAGCATTGGAACAGACGCTCTAACACATTACTCCTAGTCCACAAAATCAAGTCTTTTTAGTTTTTTTATGGCCTCCCATCCCTCATCTCTAGCTTAGAAAGGGCACCAGCAGATCAATCTGCAACTTCCTTGATTGCTGCTAATGACAATACCTACCAGTACTCCACACTTTGGGGAATACAGAGTTAACCAAGAAATTCAAATGATCAGTTCACATTACATAAGACGATGTCTTAATTAGCAGCAGTTTAAATCAGGAAATTCAGTTATCTGAAACAAATTCATCGTAGCAACTGTCTTCACTGAAAAATAAATGTCCATGATCCCACATTTTAAAGCATGGATTTGATTCCAGGTGGTTACTAAGAGAATGGGCTGGTCAAGTCACTCTTAAAACTGCCTGTTCCAACTAGCTCAGGAAGCATCACCGAGAGTTTGGCAATGCATGGCTGCTACATGGCAGCAGGGGAGCACTGAAAGCAGCTTTCAATCCAACCAGTGCCCTTCTCTTGGCACGTGACTGCCTGGCTGGAACCCCGGCCTCTGACACACAGGAAGAGGCAGAGATTAGAAACCTGTCTTGTAAGAAATGAGCAAAGCAAAAACTCGCCTCAGGCAATTCAGACCAGTGGTAATATGTGGGTGGAAGGGCCTGGGAGTTTAGACTACCCCGAGGATGGCTTAGATCCAGGATCTTGGCTGTAGCCACCTCTAAAACAATTCCAATTCTGCAGAAGATACAGAGAGGCTCCTTAACCAGGTTCAAAGCACAATGTGAGGAGATCAAGTTTATTAGGTCACAAGGAATATTCTGGGAAAAGTGCCGCATAAGGAAATCTAAGGAGAAGGCAGAATATCTACACCTTCCATGAACAAATGTCCATTCAGCTAAGTCTGATAAAGCTTCTTAATTCCAGGCTTCCCTTGCCTGCCTGTTGCCAATTTATGTATGTCTGAGGCCACTACAGCCCCAAGAACCAGGCTGAATCCCTCTCAGTCTCCTCTAGAGGCAAATGGATAGGGACACATGTTCCCTGAAGAAGGGGAGGAGGGGAAATGAAATCCCCGAGTTCTCAGGGGCTCCCTTGTTGCTGTTAGAGTGCAGGAGCTCGGAAAATCAGAGGAACCTGGCTCACCTTAACGTATCAGAACAGTCCTCAGTGACATCAGCTGGCATTTGATTTACTGAGCATATTGTGTTAAATTAAAGTGAGTGCTGTTTATTTGGGCTCTGCAGCATGTGTTTTTCTGCATACAAAAATGCATAGAGTGTAACAGACTACTGAGGAAGGCAGAACAGTAGAACTCAAAGACAGCAACTGGGCTGTCTGGTGCATCTAATGCTGAAATGCTACACAGTGAAAGCTGTTTCTAACAGAAGAAAACTCCATCTTCCCCCACTCTCATTTTCAGTGCTGATGCCTGTGAATCCCTTGGGGAGAGCTGACATTTTATTTTAGTGAGATAATTTAATGTGTCATACAAAACCCTGTGAGTCAGCAGCTGTGTGTGCGAGGATGCTGACTGCTTTGGACAGCTTTGATGAGAACTCGGTGTGCATCTCCTTGCACTCACCACATCCCAAAATTTCCTCTCCACGTCTGCCCACACCCCTCCTTCCTTCCAACACACCATACACTCTGCCATAATGTTGAGGAGCCAGTTTTCCCAAAAGCCTGGGTTTCGGAGGATGAAGAGCACTGAAAAGACTATCTTAGTGTTTCAAAAACTGACCTTGGAACTACAATTTCTCTATGAATTTCAGTTCAACCAGGAGTAAAATGAAGCCTAACAGCCCACAGCAGAACTATAAAATTTATTTTGAGAGGCAGAGAACAGCCATTCATTAATTCATTCATGTGTCCAAGGGGGATTAGATAAGGGAAAGTCTGTGGGAGATGAGCTAAGGTTTGGCCAATTTGTTGGGACTAGCACCTCTGTTCTTGCAGAGAAGGCCATGGCATTCCCCTAAGTCTCATGCCTTCTGCAGAAGCCACAAGTATTCTTAAACAAAAGCACTTCTGTTCTTCAGCCAAATGTTTGAAAGGAATCAGCTTGCAAATGCATCAACCACAGCTACCTCAACACAAGGTACAAATGTTGCATTGTGCCAGCAGCCCACTCTGCCAAGAACCCCTGACAGGTATCTGGTTATAGAGACCAAGGTTTGGAATAAAATAATAAATTCTAAAAAAAAAATAAATCCACAGAATTGACACATGCATGGAGCCAGACTGTGCTGCAGCTGGGGATCAAAGAGTGCCGCAGGCTCTGACAGAGAGGACTTTGGAGGAGAGCAGTGCAGGGAGGGGGGCCAGAGACAGAAACCTGAGAAGTTCTTACCACACAGAATTACAGAAGACCATCTCAGACAAAAGAAGAGGGGAGAGCTCTCAGCCCTGGAAATTCCTGAAAGCCTGAGGGAACTCACCTGGCAGTTTGGGCCAGGCTCTCTAGAGCCTGGATAAGAGCATCGCCATCATTCTTCAGGCTCTCTGAGTGCTTCTTGTTTGAAGTTATCTGGAACAAAAAGAAAGAACCACTATCAAAGGCTTAGCAAAAGATTCTTCTCTGTCATTTTTGTGGGATAAGAGACAAGGAAACAAGTTACAGCATTTATTACAACTGTAAATGGAATGTGACATTGACGAGAAAAGTCCCTTTTACTGAATTTTAGGCAGAGACCATCTAAAATATCTTGGCTTAGTTAACAATATTCACCCACATTCTGAGTCCCTGTATGTGTGCAAATTCACATATCACAGTCTGCCAATCCTGATTTCATCCTTAGTATCAATGCAAATACAAGCCCCATTTAGTCTGAATCACAGGGATATCTTGGGGAGGCAGTTATTTTCATTTCTCACTTCAGGGAAAAGGTAATCAGACTTCTACCAGACTTCAGATCAGGACGTGTGAGGTTTCTCTGAAAGAAGCCAGGTTAAAATCACTGCAAAGTTGGCAATTGCATGTGGAAATTTTTCTTGCCCCTCATCAGTCATTAGGAGTGTTACCTGCACAGGACTGTCACCTACAGAGCAGGGGGCAGAATGACCAAAGCCCTTTTGTGTCAAATGAATCCTGTTCGTAGATGATTTTGCTGTTGGTGTGGTTTATTACACAAATCTGCAACGACTGGTTTATTGTTTCTCCAGTCTTAAGTAGTACAACTACTCAGTTCCAGACAGCCACACATTTCCTGATGGTTAAGCAGGTGAACGGGAAGGTCACAGGGAACACAACATGAAGCCTCATGCACTGTAGCTTGAATAGACACTGAATACTTGGCAGCTTGCTCAAAAGCTCTTGTATCTCAAAAAAATTACTAAAAAACCTGGTTTGCTTGTCAGTTCCTGCTTGCAAAGGTAAATAAATCTTGGCCGAAGAGAAGGGAAAAGAGGAGGATCAGACCAGCTGACTATTTTGATACCAGAGGAGCTAACACTTGAAATGATGACTTCTAATCCCAAAATCTGGCAAGGACTTGTAAGCTTTAGCGTGCTGTGGCTGGCCCTATTTACCATTGATCATGCATCTGCGCAATACGCCTTCACATCTCCCTCTTAAATCACAACAGAAGCTGTATTTACAGCTGCCATCCCACCATAATTTATCAGCAGTGATTCTGCAACAACAGTGTCACTACATCTATAATCGTAACATCCTGTAGTTTAGCAGATATAGGGAACAGGGACCTGCCTGAAGTAAACTAAAACATATCCTTGTGTTGGAAACAAAACAGTGATGCCATTACCTAAGCACAAATCATTGGTAAATCCTTGATATAGATGGTTAAACCTTTTCACTCTCTTGAGGTTTGTATCAGATTCTTTCAGTTTATATTTCAGAAATCAACTTTCTCTATTTGTTACCTGCTAGACACAGAAAATGTTTTATAATCTGGATTCTGAATGTGAGAACAACGCCACGTATAATAGGAGCAATATAGGGAGAAAAGTACTTGCATCACAAGACATTGCTTTCTGTTCCTAAAGAGTGCTCATGTCTCTACCAAACACTTCCCAGCAACCCCTGCAGCTCACCAGCCGCTGCCACATTCCTTGCACTTTCCACATTCATGCTCCTTGTTCATCCTGCACACTTTAAAAAGCCAAGAGGTCACAGGGAAGGTCACTACAACTGAATCATGCTCCATGAAACTACGAGGTCAAATAAAGATTATAGTTATCTCTCATTTTACTATATCCTAACTTTTGAGTCCTGATATTTGTACAATACTCACAGCCTCTTCACAAAATAGTCCATGGCATCATACGGAGAACATTCAAAATATGCTCAACTCTAACATCTAGTACAAAGAAAAAGGTTTAATTCTAAAATGATCTATTTCAAACAATAACTTAGTCCAACTGAGTCATGGGGTCTGACTATAAGCCTGCCCATGCTGCAGCCTGCCTTGTGTCACTATTAAGAACACATTTCTGTGCATGCAATGCATTTGAATAGAAAGGATTAAAATGGCATTTTATGCACAGAAATTGCAAAAGACTGAAACAGAAACACCCATTGAGATCATCTCCACCACCTCCCTGTTACACTTCACTGTGCAGAGCAGCTTTCAGCCACAAGCAATGGGCTCCCATGGTATCCATCCACAGGGACTACTCCCCAGGCTAACAAATGCTTCAATAAGATCCTTTCAAGCAGTAGAAGTGGTAGCACGAGGAGGGAAAGGATCAGCATGAGCTGCCTTTTAAATTCAGCTGTCCGTTTAAATTAAGTATAACCCAAATTCAGAACACATTTTCTTGAGAGTGCCAACTACCAGCTTAATCCAAGCCAAGGGGTGTTGGTAAAGAACCAACGTATCCAGTCAGCAGTGCCACCCATGCCCACAGAGAACTCGCCCAGACCAAACAGGGCTGCACAGATTTACATGGGCAGCTCGGGCTCTTCATCACCAGTGTCCAGAAAAATGCTTTCTATCCACCACCATGGGTCCGGGAGGGGACCAACTCTATGGTGGCAGGAAATAGCAGGTTGAATACAGGGTGAGCAGCCAGCACCCAGGAGCCAGCTCAGCCACAGCTGCCTAAGGTTTTTGTCAGCACTCCCATACTCTTACTGCTCTGATGGCTGGCACTTATTTGCCCTTTATCTCAATCTAAGTAAATCTGATTGCTCCCTGAGACACTGGAAGGTCTCTTGCACACGACAGATTACATCCTACTTCACAGGAGCTTGTGAGAAATACTATCTGAATCACTGTTCACTTTCAAGATGAAACTTACTCATGTTTCTTGTTTTAAAACTGTTCCAGTTTCATCTTCCTTTTGATCCATAGATTATAATAAACTATGACAGGACATAAAACCACCATTCACCAAAATTTGAGAAATTAATATATTTTTCACTTTGTTATCTTTCTTCTACCCACGATTGCTGCGCCTTTTATCCACACCAGTTCTAATTGTCATTCCTTTGGAATTCTAACAACTAGTTTAATGATCTCTTGTAATATTGCTGTTTGTTAGGGCTGGCTGCAACACAGATTCAATGACATAATCAATACCTATTCCTTTAATTAAAAATGTAATTAAATCTCAGTTTAGTTGTACACTCACTGCAATTCAAGAAGAATTTCAAAACTACTTTTCTTCATTAAGCCCACAACCATTCAGCAGCTCTACTCTCTTCAATCCTATTAAACAAGAGTGAGCCATAAGGAATACCATGGCTGATACTTAACAATCAGTATTTCCAAAAATTCAAGAAAACTGTTCAGGTATTATGGTGCTGCTAAAGATGAGTGCAGGAAAATTTATAATATAAAACATTTCCACTGGAATATTGACTTCACTAATAAACTGAGGAGTTTTGCATTCTTGCTCTAAGAAGGGATTTTTGCAATTCAAATTTCAAGAAAGCACAGAAACTCAAGGGACAATTACTCCTTTTAAAGTTGGTGTCACAATGCTGAACGGCTTTGTCTGATTAGTTGTAAGACACATTTTGTAATTTACAAAGGAGATAAATGACCTAGGCAGTAAACTACTCTCTCACCATTTTTAAGAGAAAGAAAATCTTTGTTGAGGTTTCAAGCAAGCCATAAGCTTGATGTCTGTGAGGTATACTGGGAAATATTGCAAAAATAAGGAGCTTTTCATTTGAAACTTTTTCTTGGTTGACGAAAGGTCTTGTGAGCATATTCAGCTACACCTTCAAGTATCATCTTCTCAAATGAACAGCTGCTGGGGATGTTCACCATTTGCACACTCAGATGCTTTTCTACAATCTACTACCATGCCTGTATACACAGATACAAGCAAGACACCTCAAAATGTACCTCCTTCTTACAAACTGTTTCTTTCCCTTTCCCAAACACACATATTTTAGCCTCTTAAAGCAATACTTCCTTACTTTTTCATCAAAATTTAATATAATTAAGCTAATTACAGGTACTCAGTTCTTGCTCAACTTTACTGGCACAGGCTGAGAGCAGCCACACGGGTAAGGCAGAAGCTGCTGTGAGTTGATTTATCAGAACTACCAGATACTCACAGGTCCAACATCAGCATCACCTGAATATTGACACATGCTGTGAATAAAATATCACTTATATCTTGTTGGAAGCTTTTCTGTGAATGGAACTTGTACCTTCAGCTAATACTGCAGTAAAAACAATCAGCAATATATTCTTTCTATGGACTAACTAGGACCCTACATAGGACATGAAATATAATACTAAAAATTAAGTTTCCAGACTAAAAAATATTAAAGAATGGAGCACACTCCTATTGCCCTCTAGACACTCTTTCAAATAATGTCTACATAGTAAGTGCTGTTCCTGAAATTTTAAATATGCATCTCAGACTTCTCATTCCTACTTCCGTCTTTGACTGGCTGAAGGCACTGTCAGTAGGACACAGAGCCTTTCACCCCCAACCAAAGCTGCTGTTTCAAATGTCATCAGGCTGGTGGTGACTGAAAGTTGATGGCTATTCACAGCTGCTCCATGTGACCTTATTCCCATTTTTTAAAGGAACAAATGTCACAAAATATAGTGGTGTTAAAAACATTGCTATAGCTGATGTGACAACCCAGCAACTAAGTCAACTTCAGAAATGAGGCACAACGCCTGGGCTGGAGGGGAAAATCTTCTAGTGTTGTGACCCATCTTATGCCTATCCCAGGGCATTTAATGGTACTTTTCCTCCCAGGCTGTCAGTGCTGAACTATTCACAAGCACTGCAGTAATCAAATAAATCATGTCACTTGGTCTGTCATTCACAACTCACAATGACGTGGCCAGAAACATGCAGTCATTTCTTCTCAACGGAGGGGCACAATAACCAAGAAAGTACTGCAACCAGGGACTCATGCAAGTGAACTGAAACTAACAGATCCATTGGCTGTGGGCTTAGTAAATATAAGCATCTATTTCATTACAAATTTCTCTCCAAACATATACGCTAAGCTGGCAGTGCCAAGAGGAAGTATAATAAACGAACTTGTCATTTCCCATGATGGATCAGGTGGATCTCTCACTTCTGTAGACCAGCACACTTACTCTTACAAAGTTACATAGCTCTGCCTTTGTGTAATGAAGAGCCAGACCCAATAAAGCCATTGAAGCCAATAAAGTAGAGGCTGTGATGATGACATTTAATTATCAGCCCCCAAAGACGAATCCCAAGCAGGGACCCAGATACCTGCACAGTGTATGGGAAGTGCTGCTGCCAAAGGGCATGGAAACCTCCTGCTGAGAACAAAATGATCCAAATTCACTCTCCTCTCTGGAGCTCAGGTTGCTAACACAGCCAGTGAAAGCTCACAGTCCAGACAGCACAGATCACAGTGCCTTTTTTCAGTGATCCCACAGCAGGCTATGGGCTCCCAGGCTCTCCTGCAGTCCTCTCCCCTTTTCTAGGCAAGTGAGGGTCACATTTTTGTTGCTGCAGCAGAGTTTCCGCTGGATGGGGAGAGGTAGGGAGGTTTGCATGGTTCCCACACAGGGAGTGAATAACATGGGGACTTGGCAGGGAGGCAATTGGCAGTGTGGCTCTCCAGGTAGGAGAATTTAAACAAGAACTCCCATTTACCAAGGAAGAAATCTAGCTATTAGGGCAATTTTACATCTGCGGCAGCAATTTTCTAAAGTATAAAAGCAAAACAACTAAAACTAGCAACAATAATCCCAGATACATAGAGTGGTCTTTTGTGAGGTGTTTAATCTGACATTGGGGTTACAGTGCTCTCAGCAGGTCTGTGGGATAGGAACCTCTAAAGCACTACGGTGCAGTCAATTTACAGGTTGTTTAATGAAAATTAATGGTAACTCTTGCCAGGCTGTGCTGGTGTAGCAGAGGAACATCCGAGGGCAGCGTGTTCACAGGGACATCGTACACTCACTAGGATGGCCATAAGTTATTTTTGCTCTCCACAGTGTAGGAGAGCTCATTCTAAAAAGGTAAAAACCTTCCTGCCATTGCCTCCTTGCTACTCTTCTCTCTACACACGGTTTCAGCTGGAGAGAGACACAGAATGTGTGTGTGGGAAGAACAAATCAAGTCGGACAAGTTGTATTTATGTTACTAATTGCCAAGTCATTTGAACAGGCCTGAGCAATGCTGCTGGACCATAAAAACAAGAAATGAAACTTACAAAAGCATGAATGTTCCAGGTGTGCTTTGGCAAGCATATTGCAGTCAGGGATTGCAGACACACAATTACAAAGACTTTGTGGCCTTCAGATCCTGCAAATACATGCGAAAACAAGCAGGCATCTGTGAACAAAAAAAAAGCCCCACACTACATCAGACAGCTTAGCTCTGATCTTAGAGTTCAAGAATCTTTTTTTTAACTCTTTATGGATAAAATTCTTGTTTCAGTGAAGTCAACAAACACCTTTTGATTTTGATAAGGCCAAGATTTCATTCGAGGTGTTTTGTTTTCTTCTAATTTGTATATGTGTGTGGAGGTTTATTCTAAGTTCAAAGCCATTCCTACGGGTAACTTGGAACCATCCCAGTTTCCTGGCAGTCCGAGCGCCACATGGGCTTGAGGACTATTCACAGACAGACAAGGAATGTCTTCCACATGATAGATAATTGTTAATTGATTTTTTGGATGTTTCTAGACACCTATTCACTTTGAGACTGTTCTCTGCCCTTCAGCATATACATTTTGCACACAGAGGCATGCTCTGTGATTGTTGTAAAATTGTAAAATTACCAACTCTAAGAGGCATTGTCTGAACATAAGAGAAGATTGGTAAAACTGCAGGGTAATTATTGAACAAATTGCACTCTCTGTCTTGTTTGATTTTTAAAGTTTGGGTTTACTGCAAGTGGTGTTCTCAGCTCACTTTCAGAAATGTCTCTATAATCCAGAAAATACCCATTATTCAAGTTTCCACCCTCTTTAATGAGTGAGTTTAAAATATTTAACTTAACAGAACTGGATAGGGCAACCTCCTTACATCCATTATATAACCAGCTGACCACAACAGCAAAAGTAAACTGCAGTTCTGTCTGGCAAAACATGTCTCAAAGGTGCTACAGGAGACTTCCACATAGGGCTGCAGTGTTGACAAGTTATGCACGTTCAGAAGCCAGCCCAACATCTATATCACATTGGAAATAAGCACTTGCCATCCTGTCGCTGGTGATCTCATCTGCAAACACAGGTTCATCTGTCACCTGCATGCCAACAACTCCCTGAGCTGCCACTTCAGACCAGTTTTGCTCTGTCCAAACAATGATCCTAGCCAGCCCCAAATATCAGCTTTAGCCAAATTGGGCCACATACTAAGCTTACACAAAACTTGCAAGCCCTTGATCCCTCTTCCCACAGCTTCCAAGCAGCTGCCTGTCCTCACCTTGCTGGAACTGTTGAGACCACCACCTCCCAGGTACACCTCATCCTGGTAGTCTCTTGTGACTTCCTCCTTACAAAAGAAGTGGGGAATTCCACTGGAAGAATTTTTTATTACCACAGTTTGGATCCTACACGTATGTTCCCTTAGGAGCTGTTATAGAGGCTCCTCATTGTCTTGGAGGGAAACAAACTAAAAACAGTTATGAACAAACACTAAAACAACACATAGATTTTCTGCACATCTAGATTTCCCCTTAAGTTCATCATTCTCTGAATCTCTCATGTTCAAATATCCTTCATAGTATCTCTTTCTCTTAATCAGATTTTCTCCTAAAATAGCTTCTGACAAGTAACTCGCAATACTTCTTAAATGTTGATTCCCATAACTCTTTTTCCAGTGACACTGTCCTTTATGGCCTAATAATTCAATCTGTGAATAAGATTCTTGAATTTCAGCATCTGTCAACCCTTATGTCTCCCTCTAAAATCACAAAATAGTCTAACTGGAAAGGGTTTTTGGGACTTATATCAAACTCTCATTAATGTGCTCCCATGGGTTAGGGATGACCTTCTTTACTTTCATGTACATGTTGTTTTCACGTTCATCTAGTACAGCTAAATCGAGATCTCTCACTCACACATTTGTGTGCATGCAAACCTTTGGTTTTGCTTTAGTGAACTGCCTTATCTCAAACAATGACTAGTTTTCCATCTTATTTTCTCTCCCCTGTCCAGCTGGGGAGTGATAGAGCAGCATGGTGGGCACCTGGCATCCAGCCAAGGTCAGCTCACCACACATGCTTTGACAATTCAAATAATTTCACGGATTTACACACTTGTAAGCGTAAGAATCATTACCACTGATAACTCATCTTCTCACTATTAGGAGAGCCAGTGACACCCAGAACATATTGTAAAGTGCTGACCTTTAAATGGCAATGACCATACAGGAGAAGTATGCAAGCAATTACTAATTTAATAAATGCTGTTATGTCTAAGGACACAAACCCTTGAGCAGCCATGCAGCTCAGGTGAACTGGGCAAACCCCTAGGAACAGCCAAGAAGTCTCAACTAACTTAGACATTTGAAGTTTAATGCATTCTGCCTCCAAAAAATGATACCTACAGCCTGACACTGTTCCTTGTCCTGCTTTAAAATGCTCCTTACAAAGATAAAAGACTAATATGCCTTGATGAAGGCAGAGTGATGTGAACAAATGCTGTCCAAGTTGTCTGTGCAATTCAAGTCTGATCTAGTACGCAAAATCCCTGTCCCTGAGCAGAACCTCTGCATAGCATTGATCAACTTCCATGGAGGATGAAGCTAAATTGGATGGCTCATGCTCACATTTGTCATAATCTGGACTTGAACACAAATCCCCAACAATCACACATCTCTACAACTTGGCTTGATGAGTTAGATTTTCTATTCCAAGAAAAGCAGGAATATGATGACTTAAAATAAAAAGTAACACAGGCTATGAAAAACTCATTCATAAAGAACAAAAGGAATTGCAAAATCTTGTTAGAAAAATCATTATGAACTATGATTTTGAGCTAAATATTAAAGCATCAAACATTAGTTCCTTTGTAGCCTCTACAGACTTGATTTCCAGGAACACATAAAACTCAGACACCTTGAGGTTTTCCTTAAGTACCAAACATGGACAGAAGAAAAACAAAACCACCCTTCCACTTGCCCAAACACAGAAAAATGCTCTGAAGATTTTTGTTATTGGGGAAAAAATGGATCAGCGTATTTATGCCTCGTGTAAAATGCAACTAGGAATGTAAATGACTGAACAGGGATATAAGTCTATAAAACACCAATTTCTGAGGAAAATCATGCTTTATATAATGATTCAATTTCCATAAAATTGTAAAAACTGTCATAAAAACAAATGGACTTCTGACATGGATGCTTGCTTATTGTCATGTGACAGATGGCTCTGGCTGCCTGGCAGAGAGCAAACAGCTACCTCGTTGGTTCTCACTAACCTCGGAGAGAATCATTTTCGTCTGTTTTTCATTTAACAAGTCCAGTTGCACTTACGTATCTTTACAGCAGCAAGTCAGTCATCTATGTGTAATTCCACAGAGGAGGTCAAAAGGAAGTAATAGTGATGAGCCCAACAGATGACACAGCTTGGCAATCTCAAGAGTATTGCACTATGTAAAATTATGGTGCGCTGAAACACCAAATGAGTCCAGCAATACTTTTGTGCCCACAGAAACAATGAACTAGGACTCCGTAACGAAAACAACAGTGACAGTCATCGGGAATTACACTGGCCTTGAATTATGAATTGAATAAACAGGTTGCAGGTTTCAGAACTGCCAGTTTCACTGCACAATTCAAAGTCAAACATCTGTCTGTGTGGAAAGAGCCTATTTCTCATTGCTGACCATGGCAGTATTGCTTTTTAGATAGCTCCTGTACCTATTCATAACCATACTGGGCTACTAGTACCCAAATACCAGCAACAGTGATAACTGCTGGCACAGTATCTCAGAAAGCAAACAAGTTCCAAACAAATGGGTAAGTAGCTTCTCCCAGGAACTTGAGCCTGCAAAAAGCCAGCCACTGGAATAAAGACTTCTCATTCTTGGTGCTCTCCAAAATTAAGAACAGATCTCATTTTTGATTTACCCATCCCCATCAGCGTCATTAAAGAGTAGCTGTTGCAGACTGAAAAATGTCAGTTGTGAAAACAACCATCAATCAAAATGGCAGTCCAAATCTGCACTTAGCACAGACACACATATACTTACAGACTTACACTACTTATTCCAAATAAACATCATAATACTTAACACAGAATGAATGGTTCAGTAGGCCAAGTTGTGAGTAAGCATTCACAGCTACTTCAGAGGTCATCCTCCCTCACTGCACCTCACGCTGCAGATAACCACGAGTCATCAGTACATCGGGGTTTTCGGTTTTCTCAACACCTGCAAGTTCATTAAGTTTTGTCTGGACTCCACGTGCTTCATTGTTTATGAGCCCTGCTGTTTCAGTGACATCAAGAAACAACTGATTTGATGAGTTCACATCAATTTTCTTCTCTGCCTCAACTTACACTTGGCTGACTGTCAGTTTCATCAAGGACTGGCAGGAAAAGGTTCCTGGGGGAGCTTTCTTAAGCTTTTATCAATTTGTTGAGTTTTAGCTCCTATGCATAAGAGAAATTCTTGCAATATCTCCAACATAATACCATCCTATTGTCCTTTATGTTTCAAAATACAGATGAATATAAACACTTTGGAGTTTCTTTGCTGCAGCGGCAAAAACAAACAGGCTTTAAGACAAGGTTAAATGATTTACAGCAGAAACTTTTAAAGAGAAGGTAAATCACTGTTTTCTTTCAACACAGTGTTGTGCAGTCACCTTCATCTTTTCTTATCAACCACCATTTCCACACATGCATGAAGTGCTCTTATTATGTTAGGGAGCAAAATAGATCACAATCTTTAACCCGGCAGTCTTGTATCAACAATAGAAGAAAAAGATACAAAGGCCACGAGTCCAACATGATGTCTCTAACTAGTGCCATGAATGGCAACATAATGCTTTACTGTTAATAAAAGAAGTCAGGGAAGACCAACACTCATTTTATTTAAGGATAAAACTCAAGTAGCTGGTAACTCATCCCTGGCAGCATAATGAAGAAGGGTGATGCATGACTGTTCTGCATAATACTTGACAGAAGATGGAATGGGGGGAATAAGACGGCCTGTCTGTGCAGGCCGTGGCCATGGCAAGGACAATTTTGTCCCAGTGCAAATGCCCAACTGTGATCGCCAAAGTGGGACAAGGCAAGGAGGAATATATCACAGTGCCAAGAAATGAGTGTAGAAGTTATAAAATATCTGTTTAAATTATTCATCCTTTCCATGTAGAAAGCTCTGTCTGGCACTGTTACCACAGATACTCCAGCTTATCTTCTCCATTGTGTAGTCAAAATTTTAGCTAAATTAAAATAATGCAATTAAGTGAAGAGTCAAGCAATCACAAGCATTTCAGCTAAAGCAGTTCAGGAGATTACCAACTACTTAGCTAGAATGTGAAACGTATGTATATACGCACTCACGAAATGGCAGTGTTAAGTGGGCTGGCTTGAACCATGACTGCTGGTGATTTATGGTGATCTATTTTAGTCTGTTCTGTAAAAGATGGGGGGAGTCCATACAGGTGGCTGTGTTATCTCAGGAAAGGCAGCATTAATTTCCAACTGAGCAAGCAACAGCTTCTTCAACTCCTTTGCCTTGATGGTACCATGATGCATTATTTCTTAATGCATCCTTATTTTTACAAAGCATATATTAATTGAGATTGGTGGTGTCATCAGTTATGTTGTCCAAAGGGGTTTTGGGTTTAGTTGATACAGTAAAAAAAAAAAAAAAAAATTTAAAAAAAATCCCT
>WEKY01051628.1:0-45767 GCA_013390045.1 Picathartes gymnocephalus | reverse complement strand
TTTTGCCAGTGGTTCCTGTCACCAAAGCAAGAAGGGGAGAATAAGATCCCTGTTTTAGTCTCACTTGCTCTGGTTCCCAATTTAGCTGGAACAGCCAATGAAGGTGTGACTGCACAAATGCTGGGCTGAGACAGGTGTCCAGGTCTGTGGAGTAGGGACAGCAGAGAGGCAGGACAGTGAAGCAGGGGCAGTGGTGGACCATGCAGGGCAGAGACTCCACTGCAGCCACCATCTCAGAGCCTTAAGCATGAGCTCACAGACTTTGTCATTAAACGGTGGAGATAGAGGTAGAAAGCTGAAAAGAAAACTTACAGCAAACTACACAGTAAAGGCAGAGGCAGCCCTGTAAACACAAAATCTGCTGAATTTCGAAAGAAAACATGTATCCTATAGGAAATAAAGAATTTAACTTGGATCGCAGAGCATTCTCTGGAAGACAAACTGACTGTTTCTCTTTGTAACTCCCTAATATAGCAGAGACTGACCTTTGCATTCTCATTTTGATGCTTATCTTTAACAAACAGCCTAGAAGTCAATGTCTACTGAGAAAAAATTAGGGAAAGTGTCTTTTCTCTAAAAGTGCAGAGCAAGTTCTGGGGAAAAAAATTAATAAATATGAGGCCAGCAGCTGTGGCTGAATGTTAACCAGCTTTGTGATGTGTTTATTTTGCCATGAAATGCTTGCTGAGACAAGTTAAACTTCAATCTTGAATTACATGATTAAGTCTTTCAGGGAGAAAGTTTTGTTATCTCTGAGCGGAACAACAAACATTTTCTTAATTAATACACTTTTGCTTTTACCTCATGGGTGAACATAGCATTCGAGGAATGGATAGCAGTGACCAAGGCAGTCCTATTGAATGCAAAGGTTCTGACACTTTGCTCACGCAGATCAGGCAGTGAACCTCACACGTGGCTTACAGCCCTGTCACTTCTGCAGTCTCGGCTTCAGCTGAAGAGACAGTCCTATCGAACTGTGTACAAACCAGCTACCCACAACCCAGCTTTCAGCTATGATCTAATCTGGCTGGGAACTGGGTATTTTTCCCTCTCATTTTCACTTTGACTATAGAAAAAAAAAAAAGCATAAAGCACTATTATCACATGGAGGTATTTATAATAAATATCCACAGGTTACAAATAAAGCATTTTTAACTTCATAAAGCAATTTGTTTCCTTTTAGAGGTTTCAAGTGAAAATTCCTCAGACATTTTTGCTGATGTGCAGCTAATTACACCAGTGTTTTGCATTTGCCCTTGCACAATTACCATTAACAAGGTGTGCCTTAAAATTAGATGTTACAGCCCTTACACTTAACCTGATTAGGTCAGTAATTTAAATATTAACAGTTACAGAAATGCAGGCAGAGAGATTCATGTTAAACAAGAAACCACTACATACTCTCACACTGTACTCTTTTTAAAAAACACAAGGTTTCCAGATGCAATATGAGCACCTGGATGTCTGCCACAAGATACTACCTTTTGCTCCTATGCCCACCAATCTTACAACTTTGTCCTCCAGGACAAGGTAACTGAGTCACAGTGCAAACTTAATCACGTCACAACACAAAGCTGACGTGATGATCTCATTACTGTTCCAGGAAAAGGAATAAACTCAATTACTATTGACACCAGCAAATTCAGCTTTCAGTAAAGACCCACAAAGGCCCTGACCGCGTAACAGAGAGAAAAGTAACATGAGTGGCACTCTACTAAGGAAACTGTTATCGTAAGTGAGATAGTGACAATGAGACTTTCCCAGAAAGTCTCCGTGCTTTGCCAGAGGATTTTTGAATTTTAAAGGACATTTTGAAGGATAGTTGATTCAACCAAATCTATGATTCATTTTTTGGTAAGTTTAAGGTACCTGGAAATTACCTTTATGTCAGGATAAAAATAATTTTGTACACTAAAGAGTAGATTTATTGCACTATTTCAAGCACTCAAGCCAAACTTAATTGGCTAAGAGGTTCATTTTTTAATACTGCATTTGGATTTCTCCCTAGCATAGCATAAAACATGTAGAAACAATATCTAAAATAACTAAATCTGACTTAAAAAGAATACCTGTCTGATCAAAGCCCCTAGCTCACGCGTGTTGCTTTTTTTTTTTTTTTTTGGTTTGGGGTGTTTTGAGTTTTTTCTTGGTAAAACTAACTAGCAGGAAGTCTTCGAGAGTTGCACTTAAAACTGATTGCTTATAAAGATTTGAAGAATGATTGGGATTATCATTCTAAAACGGCACCCAGGGGAACTGGGTGGATCAAGGGATTGCTAATGAGATATTGAGTCTTTCACAACTGAACTGCTGATTTAAATTCAACCCAACACAAAGTTCCCCCAACTGGTGGACATCTGATGATCTGTAAAAAATGAGGTGATGTTCTCACTCTATTCTTAGAAAATACATGTAGAGCACTAAACTGCCAGTAAAATCATCACTCTTTGCAGTGAAACCAAGAAGTGAATTGACAATGAAATACTTTAAATTAATTTTTATCCCTCAATACAGTAATATAAAACAAAGCTTTGGCTTTCTGGACCAGGTTTACTTTCCCCAACCTGCTCAAAATAAGTTTCAGCCTCTAAGACTACTACAGCAAAATCAAATAAAACATGTTAGTAAGGTAAAAATTATTATTTAAGTTCCAGAGTAGCTATATTGGGCTTTAACGACTTATAATTTACAGAAAGGGCAGTGGTAGATGCTAATGAGTGACTCAGATGACTTTCTATTATGCCTTTCTGCAAGAGCAGTCATTATCACATGTCAGTTGCTCAGAACATAGCACTCTCTAGTCCTCCCTCTCATTTAATAAAAGCCAATTAATCATTTCCAATCATTTACCTACTCAGTGAATTTAGAATTTAGTTTCACTCATAAATTACAGTAAATCTATCATTTTAATTAACTAACTAGTCATAGCTGTTCTACAGACATTTTGTTTGTGTGAACATAGTTTAGCCTATGGACTATTTGCAACTCTCATTACTGTGATTCTTGGTTTACTAATAGGATTTGTGACAGATCAATGGTATGACATATTACCTTTTCTCTGTGCTGACATCTGGGTCAGATTGAGAGTCCACCTCCTAGGCCTCAAGTTCTTTGCTCTTGGTACATGACAGGACTGTCAATCTCAAATGGCTACCATGCAAACCAAGCCCACAACCCGCCCAGGCAGATGGACTGACCTTACCCGCATACGAATCAGTGGCTTGGGCACACATTGATACAACAGGACCAGAACCTGTTCCACTCATACAGCCTTCTTCCCTCTTTCCTTCCTTCCCAAAAGTGCTCCTTTCACCCCATGATCCGAGCCCCTTCTCCCTGCAAGGACTTCCCTCACCACCCACATGCACAAGGGGAACCCACCAAACTTACCAGAGCAAGACCCAGCCATGTGCTAGTGCTACTACATGGAATGGGGAAGGCTAGGTAAGTTCTTTGTTGTGTTTTTCAAATGATCCCTCTATATAAAGTTCATGTCTTACCAGGGAAAACAGCTTCTTCCTGTTCTAGGCCCCAAGACAAATCCAAAGAGATTGTCCCTTGGACTAGGAGGAAGGAATGTGGTCCTTTTAAATAATGGAAGTTGCTGACTATCCATAGCTGTTTCCCTCCACAGTACCATCAAAAACCTCCTGCAGGTTCTAAGATGCTGCTTACAGCAGGCGTATACAGCTGGCCAAAGCTACCAAACACAAGTCATGTTCCTTAGCAGGGTTAAAGAGGGACATCTGGAGAGAAGATACCATTTTTCTCTCCTGCTAATCCTTTCCTACTTTCTTCCCCTTGCACACTGCCTTATGTATCCTGATCATTCCAAACCCAGTTTTCCCAGCCATCGCTTCACAGACACCCATGAACACGTGCTGGAAATTTGTCCTAGGGGACAAAATCAGCAAACTTAATTCATGTTAGGAGCAGGTTCCTTCATATCATTAGAGGAGGTCACTGATGTACTCACAGCCTGTGTGTAGAGACAGTGCTATAAGAAGGTAACAACCACCAACATCAGCACTCTGAGTCCTTGAGGAAGCCCTGGATATGGTCACCTGGAATCCACTTGGTGAAAAGGAAGAGATCACCTTAGAAGATGTCAAAAAAAATCCATTCTAAAGATACAAGTACTTGGCTACCACCTTTCCATAAAATCAAGGTCTTGAGTCTGATTTCTCTCATCTGAGGAAGGAAAGATTCCCTGCCTGCCAACTAGGTCTTCACCTAGATGCTGAGACAACACCAGCACTCAGTGTTATCTTCCCTGCCTAAACCTCCTCTTACAGATCCAGCTGTTCCCAGTCTCCATTTGTGGTCAATCCCACAAGGCTTGGCAAGAGGCAGAATGAACTGGATCCAGAGAGAAAAGGTGTACATAGAGAGCCCTTTCTTGCATTTCCTGAGGATCTATTAGAGGGGTGTAATTCTCTGCCAGGAGGCTGCTAACAAACTTCCTGGTACCCTTTTGCTTTTTCAAGTAGATGAATGCACATGCTCCAATCTCTTCCCAAAGAAGTTGGATGTGTGATCAATGTGCCTTGGCCCAGTGGTCTTTCTGGACTCGGATTTTATGCTCTCTTATTACTCCAGGATGAATAAGGCAAATGCCTTTAGCCTCCTGGATGACAACTTTAGGCACTGGATGAAACTTGCCAGAGCCCTCCACCAAACAGTCCTTTTCCTGTTCCTGCAGCACAAGGACTGGCACACACCTTCTCTGCATCCCAGCACCTGCACTATGAAGAAAAGCTATTTCCTTCCTATCAATCCCAAACTTCCAAAAAGCCTCTATGAAGCCTATCTCATCATTATTGTAATAAAGACTGAAGGCTGACCTTAACAAAAATTAGGAACTTGTGCCCATTACACCAGGTAGCAGAACACAAAAGGGCCTGACCAGCCACAGGGGAGATCCTTACTCATTCCTGGCTCCATGGACATTTTTCTTGATTTAATCTTTGGCAAGCCTCAAGGCCTGTATAAGAGTTAGGAGGATTTTTCTCTATATACATTATTCAGTATTTATCATTACTGAATGTTATCTGCAATTCTGTCACCCATTCAATCAATATTTTGATTTGTCTGCAACTCCTCACCATCAGCCTTAGTTTTGAATAATTCTGTATCATCAAAAAATCTTTGTCATATCATTCTACATTTCTTTCTCTAGGTAATTTAGGAATGCATTGCAGAGCAAAGATCCTGGTAGGCTTATGACAATAACCTACATTTATGGTGCAATACTAGCCATTTATTATTTTCTACCATTTAAGCTGTTATTAATCTGTGAGAAGAACTTCTCAGTTTCACGGTTTCTCACAGCTGCTTTTGAAAGTTCTCCTGAGAAGCCTTAAGTAATGCCTTTTCAAACTCCCAGTCCACTATATCAAATGGGTTACAATTCTCCATGTACTATTGACTCACTTGGAGGAACTGGATAAATATGACTTCCATCCACAGACATTATATTGACTCTTGTGTAATCTGCTGTATTTATCTTTCTGTTTACCCATCCTTTTCCTGTTATCATGCCTAATAGTTCAGTCTTATAGAAGCCAGAGTTAATTGCCAGAATGATCCCTGGAGCCCTTTAAAAAATGTTAGTCTAGATAATAGTTTACCTGATAGGCTGCATATTAGAACTACAGGCTCAACAATTTCTTGGACAATTACCATTGGGACCAGTTGGCTTGCTATTACTCATTGGTCAAATTGGTCTAAAACATCTTTTTGCAAACCTTAGGGGTTTTTTTGGCAATTCTATATACTGAAAAACCAGATTGAGATGATCAAACTGTGTGACAGGCAAAAATCAGAAGTCTGAAAAGTGATCTTTGTGGTATGAGTCCAAGACTTTCCCTCTTGTCTTCAGAAGAATACTTCATGTGTCAGTCTACAAAGTGAATTCTTATGCAAAGTTGCAGTAATTTCTCACAATCTTTGTAAATAGTGATGAATTATTACCTCCATTGCAGATGATGTACGTTCATTTGATGAACATTTGAGCTATTAATGAGAACTATCCCTGAACATGAAGAGTGGCATCTTTGTCTCTTATGAGACCAGTTTTTGAGAAGTACACACCTTGGAGTATAATCTGGATGTCTGACTTTGCTAAATACCACATACTAATGAACTTGGTAGAACAACACAAATAATAATCTAAATTACCACCATGCATTTCCAACAATCTTTTTTTGGCACCTCAATATTTAGGGACATAAACATTCTAAGACAGATAGAAGATTGCAGACAATAGGAAGTCCTCTGATGGACACCTCATATGAAGGAAGGCTATCTCATCAGCTTGAAATTATTTCTTATGATTTCCCTTGAAAAGTTTCCTGCATAAAGCTCCTGGAGATGAGACACCTTCTACTTGTGTCCATCCTTTATCACATCTCCATTCAAAAATTTCATATAGTCTCCTCAAAACTGACACTCAGAGTGACATTTCTTGTATAGTGCAATTTCCAAATTTGCTCAGGGAAACAGAGATAAGAGAAGTTTTTGAAGACAATGTTTCCATGTATTTGTAGCATATACATGACAAGCACACAAATATATCATAATAGCATATCTAGTTTTTGACTCTGAGAACAAATTATGTGTGTATTTGCTCTTGTTTAATGTAAGCACCACCGGGAAGCACTTTTTGAAAGGATAATAAGGCAGTGGAAAGGACTAAGATACACAAAACTATGAGAAGAGGATAATTTTGTAATAGGTATATACTGTGGGAGTCCTCCGAATAGATGCTCAGAGCCAAGAAAAGCAGAACCTTTCTTCATTTTCTAAATGAAATAAAAACTTCCAATAAAGAAAACAGATTAAAGAATATCATTGCCAATAGGATATGCCAGTGCAGAAAAGGTAAGATATGATAGCTTTTCCATGAGAAACAGAAATCAGGTTTAGAGCTGAGAGACTAATAAAGTATACAAGTTAAAATTAGAAAATGTTGCAAACACATCTGAGAACATAACCAAAATAGTCTTGAGTACAGTGTGCTTACCATATTAGTGGAGGAAAATTTGCATAATTATAACGTAATGCAAGTGAAGGAGCAAGAACATCATTGCATTGTAATTAGGAGAACTATTTGTCAGTCTCACTTTAAATTTGACTCAGAAACTTCAGACACATCGGTGGCATTTATATGAGTAAAAGTTACTGGAATGACCATATTTAAAACACATTAGGGCCACTAACTTGTAGTTTATCAGTAAACCAAAGACTTGTTGAGTACATCACCTACCAACATTGGGCAGAAAAATGAGGGGAAGTTCTCTAGACAGTGCTAAAGGCCATGGTATGGAAAATGCTAAATTAGGGGAAATGTCAAAGAGTGGTTAGGGTATGAAAATAGACAGCTGATGGGTACATAACAAAAAGCGCAAATACCAGATTGCTAACAAGGAAGTCTCCTGTGTGAGACTGCTGTAAGAACAAGCTGGAAGCTGGCAACTGGGGAGGGCACACAGAGATAAGCAAATGGAGGTTATGGCCTTTGTCTTCCTAGATCACAGAAAAGGATTTAATTAGTGGTTAGGGTTATCCACGGAGCAGTTCTCCCGTGGACTGCAGGGGGATTTGAAAATAGGACAATGGCATTTTAGTAGGGCACAACAGCTGAGAAAGGATTCTCCAGTGAATAGGGAGCACTGGTTCACAGCTTCTCCTCTCCCTCCTTATTTTGAATGAACTCAGATCTTGAAAACTGAGCCGCTGCCTGTGTTCAAGTTTGTTTACATGGCTGACTGACAGGAGACAATATTTCTTTACATCTCTCTTTACTGAAGCCTGCAGCAACAGATGGATTTTGCAGCATAATCTAAAGGTCAACAACTTCTGACCAGCAAAGTAATGGAGAACAGACCAGGCTGCAGCAACTTCAGCACTGGGGAAACCTAATTAAAATTTATGTTCATATTTAACCAGTGTTTCAGAATTGCAAAATCACAGAGGGACTACCGGAGGCACCTAGGATGTGTTCAAATCAATAAATGTTTTTCCTAGAAAGAAAAGCTACGCGTAAATGCAAATCACATGCCAAATTCACTAGTGGATTTTATAGTGGTGTGTCTGAAATGGTTGAAAATTATTTTCATGAGTTATAGATTCGGAAAAATATGCCCAAACCAGATCCAAACCCCCCAAGAAACCCCCCAAACAAAGAAAACACTGTCAACATGGACATTCAGAAGGCCTTATGATTAAGACTCTCAAGCCTTAAACTTGGAATGTTCTGCTTCTCTTCAAATGAGAAAACTGGTTGAACCCTGCCATACTGCTCAGCTGCCCTTACTTTCACTGAAATTTCTTCAACTGCCCAAAGTTGTATCCCTCAACTCCTGAATATCTGTCAAATTCAGAGACTAAACAAATATGAGCTATGCTTAACAGTAATGCATACAACTACAGCATCCCATCTAGAATAACTGAAAGATCAGTCAGATACCATTTTTAATAGCCTTTCAGTAAGAAATCAGTTTTTAAGACTGATTAAAACAGGCAAAGTTTTCAGCTACAGACGTTTAAACTGAGCACATGTATGAAAGGAAGCGCACATTTTAAAGAGCTGGCTAAAACACAGATTTTGCTCCAGTTGTTGCTTGGATTCCATGAGACCATGAAGAAGACCAACCAGTGGGAATTCAAACATTAGATCATAATAAATCAACAGACATGAAAACATTAGCTCAGGCATTAAATTTACATTTTCCAGACCATTGGCTCTTGTGACCCAGAAAATACTGGGAAATTTGAAGTTCTACTGTCATTTCTGTAGCTCTGTTTCACTTTAGCCCAAAGCAAGGCTCATGAAGTGCAGGCTCTTGCTTCACTCCCTTGCCCTATACCGGAATATACTTATTTTTAGGTATGGCATACTTAGAATCTTACTACACTGAGGAGTGGGGAAGATAAGGTGCAGGCTCAGGCTCAGACTGGGATGATGCATGCAGTGTTTAAATGGAAGTAGCAGCTGTTGGGGGACTGCACAACCAGCTGCTTACTGCGAGAAGCTTTAGCATACTCAGGGAGAACAGAATTTCCAGATATTTGTTTCTAATATGGAAGAAATCTTTAATGAGCATAGAAGAAGCTGCCACTTTTTTTTTAAGAGTTTCAAACTGTTAAAAACATTTCAAATAGGAAAAGATTTCAAGGGATGGCAAACTCACAGTGTCAAAACAGAAGTCAAATTCTTGCCACAGGCAGTAAGCTCTCAGAAAAGCAGAGTTAAACAAAAGCCACTAGAATTTTTAAAACTACAACTGGATAATAATAACAACATAATGCCTCTTTGTAATCTTCCAGAAAACTGAACATTCCATCAAGAATAGCTTATGGAAGTTTCAACCTGGGGACAACACCTATTATGAAAAATTACAGATTAAACATCCTGAAGTTACAGGCAACTGTTATACAACAGAAAAAATCAGAAAACTCCAACAATAAGCAGCCACAAATGCCACATTAATCCCTGTCTTTGCCACAAGACAAAAGAAAAAATTACTATTTTGCTGTCTTTTAAGCATGCTCTCACTAGCATCACCACAGTGTTTCTCCAAAGCACTGTGCTGCCATAGACTTCCCAGCATAGCTGTTTGTCTTCCCAGTCTCCCTATTATTTTAGAAATCAAACTAGAATAAGACTGATGATAGATGTTTAAATAAGTCTGTTGCTACCACAGTTTCAACAGCAGTACACAAAAGCTGCAAAGCACCTTCTGCCCACTACCATCCAGCCTACTCAGCTGCACTGAGCAGACCCAATGGACACACCCAGAAATGTTCTCCTTCTTCTATTCCAGTTGAACAATGGTTCTCCTGGACTTCCAACTTTATTGCCCTTGTAGGAAATTCAGATAAATAAAAATCAACATAATGAGCAAGCTTGTGATGGGAGTATTGCCCAAGCACACTATTTCATACTCTCAAGCAATATTGAACCAGTAATGGAACACTTGTAGTAATACAAACAGAACACAATAAAAATACAGATTCTAAGTTTTCCCCTAATAAATTACCAACTGCATGTGATCCAACATCTCTAAAGCAAAAATATTCTACAGATACAGACTCAAACCCACTCACACCTCCTCATTTCAACCTTCCATGATCAGGCTGTGCTGATTTGATTTGCTGATATCATGCTACTGAGAGTTAAGAGTTTCTCTATTGTAGCCTCACCTTAGCTGTGGCTAAGAAGCAGAAGAGCCTGTCACTGATGCACACCATGAGCGGCTATCCCTCACCTATCTGTCCAAACAAAACTCAGACATATGAGGTTCGGTCTTCACAAATTTCTCAAATGAAATTATTTTCTTTTGGATCAAGTTACTCATATTGTTAATAGCTGGCTCATCGAAGTAATTTTAAACAAACAGTAGTTACTACAGTTATTGGGATATTAGATAACTTTTAAGGATGTAGAATAAGCTGGAATTTATACAGAAACTTTCTGTAAGAGATTTACTTATTTTGAGAAATAAAATTAAATCCACAGGGATCTCATCAAGTCAAATTATTTTTTCTCTGAAATAACATCCATTAATACTACTATCACATACAGGAGAAACTGATTAAGACATGTAATAACTTTGGTTGAGTATTCACACCTACACTGGGCTGGAAAAATATATCTGTGTCAGTGGCATATGATGTAAATTATCCTAATGATAAAAAGCAGGTTTTTTTAGTCATTCATTCATTCTCCTAAACAACTTTCCAATTTATCAAGATAAATGAAGGAGCTGAACTACAATTCTTAAGGGAAAATTTAATAACCCCTTTTAAGTAAATTTTGATTTTGAACCATAGTGCCATACCACACAGATAATGGCATTCTGCACCATGTTAAAATGAGCTCCACTTAACACAGGCTGTAATTTATTTTCCAGTTCTAAAGCTGCAGAGGTAGATCCTAACTACTCCTCTTTTATATCTGCTTACAATAATTTTGCTACGACTGAAGATAAATAATTAAGATAACTTTCCACCTTCTGTCACCGGAATACAGTTTTTGTGACTTTACCACAATGGATTGCTTCTAACACTGCTATCAAATTGCTTAGGGAAATCATTCATTGGACATTAAGTTTCTATTTTTTGTCCTGTTAAGGACCCTTAACTAAGGACAACAGATCATAAAAGAGAACATTCTGGAAGATATAATTTTCTTTACCTGTGGTTTCCAGGAATACTTCTAAGACACCAAACACCTTCACATATTACAACCTCCTGTTGTAAGTAGTAAAGGTGATGTTTTCTAACGCATCACAATCACAGTAAGAAAACAGTTTACCTATGATTATACTTAAGGTAACTGAGAAAGAAAAAAAATTATTGTGCAAACAAAACACCTAAGTACTGCATTTATAAAAGTAGAAACTGGGCAGATGCAAAGCTTAGAGTCATCAGGTTTATTGGTGGACTTGGTGGTCTTGGGTTAATGGTTGGACTTGATTATCTCAAAGGTTTTTTCCAAGCTAATTTATTCTATGATTCACAGATACAACATTTATCTGAACTCTGAACAGTGGTCAAAGGTCAGGCTTACAAGAACTAAGAACTAGGCCAAAGCATGTAAGGCCAAGTATAGGTTTGGCAAGTTCTGTAGAACTCAGGCAAGGCACAAGGTATGGAGGTAAAAAACCAAAGTGAACCAACCAGCTATGGAGAGGAGAAGCACAATGTTGGGTTAACTGTATCAAAATAGGACAGTAATTAGGCTAAGAACATACTCGAATTGTCCACTGCACAGGTAAACCAAGGGCTATTACATGCTTGTGCTTCGCATGATGGTGAAACTTCTTTTGTTTTTGTGCACAGGCATATCGTTACCACAGAAGATACAATACTTGATTGCACCCGGGCACTTTTACTGGAAAAGTATATCCCTCACTGTCCTGGACATCAGCCTTGACATCAGCAGAATGATTCTTTGTTTTCTTTAGTCAAAGGAGGGACAAAGCCTATATAATGATATGTTTTAAAGTTTCTAATTTCATAAGCAATTTGTTTCAATACATAGGTAAATAAAGTTCTGGAAGAATATTTGGGGTGATTTTGGAGGAATGGAAGGTTATTGTTTAGGTTATTTAATTTCTAAGACAATAGTGGAATTAATATGACCAGGCATCCTTGATACATTGAGAGCTGGGTGGCTAACAGATAGCAATCATTTTAGCACCAGGGCAACAGTAAGTGTCCAACAGATGTTCTTTGAGCCAAAAAAATCCCCCAGTTTCCGTGTTGAAGGAAAGCAGGTGTTTGTATAAGATCATCAACATTAAGTACTGAAATCCTTAAACTGCAAAAGGACTGAAAACCCAACAAACCCAGTACTTTTTAAAATAGCCAATAACAGGCTCATTCTTACTCAGAAAAGGAAACACTGCAGAGCTGGAAATTGAATGCTAGATATAGGCATATTTTAAAAATACAGTGCAGGAACATCTGAGAAAAAAGTGCAGACTCCTAAGAAACTAAGAGCACTAACCCCAGCAGAACTGTGTCACTTTCTGTGCACCTGTGTCACTCATAGCTTTTATCTCGCCTTCAATGGACTGAAAATGGCTCACCATTAAGACCTGATCTAGTTCCTAGCAAAATCACCTCCACATAAACAAAATGCAAGTAACTACTAATTCAATTTAAAATTAACTGATCATTCTGAAATTTCAAGGCCCAAATATGAAGGCAAAAATGTTTCTTTCTTAAGATACATGGACAAAACCTCAGAAAATGGATATCACATAAAATATACAGAAAATGAGTTTCCATGAACCTTTTTCCCTTATATATAGGTTGCAATTTTAGAGCTGCGACTCAGACCAGGACAGCTTCAGCAAGAGCAAGGGCAGCATCAGAGGGAGTAATGGCTCAGTAAACACGGACTGGCTGCTTCCACAGCCAAATCACCACAACCCCTGGCTGCTACCTGTGAGGAAGACACACAAAAAGGGAAGTTGCAAAGGTAGAAACAGCCCTGCAGTTTTGGTTACTTCTTTGAGATGTGTTTTCTCCCTTCCAGTTACTCAGTGGGTTGATTCTTCATAATTCAGATTTTAATTTACTTTAAAAGTTTTCCTTTCAATGTATTTAATAAGTACAGTAACACTACAAAATGTGGATTAGTCATCTAATACACCCACACCCTGGGTGTGTAATAGCCCGCAGCAACACTGCTGCCCCAGTACATCCAAGATGTACACACACCGGCTAAAACACACCTTGTTGTGTCTTATTGCTTACATAAGACAGGACTTAGCATATGTAACTGTATATTAATAACACGCCTGGATACATTGTTAAACTGGAAACTATGGTTGTACTCCATCAGAGGCTTAGGTGTGTGCTGTATTACGCGGAGCACAATTAATTAAGAAACCCTGCGTTCTTGCTGGCGGCAGCTGTAGTGATCTGCTGGGAACAAGAGACCGCACTCCTCACTGACCTACATGGAGCAAGAGCCGGGCCAGCCTCCTAGGCACCGAATGCCTCCCGGACAGAATCTCTATCCTGAAATGTGCTACAATGATATGACTTATTTAGAATAATAATAATACTACATCCCCACCCCCCGCCTCAGAGTGTGTGTTCTCCATCGCTGTAAAACAGCCCGAGCCGGAGCTGCAGCTGAAGGGCATCTCTCTCCTCCGCCCCCCAGCCAACCTCCCCAGTGCCAGCGCTGGCATTTGTGCAATCAGATGGTGAGAAATCAGGGATGCGATCTGGCCAACCCCTCCCATGCTTTTTTCCCTAGGTTAGTTTTACAGTTTACCACTCACGCTCACACTGGCACCAGAGAGGCGGCAGAAACACATGGCTGGGACCTCCCTTTTTGACGCCAGCCCACACACAGGCTGGCTTAAAGCAAGCGTGAAACTGTATCATTAACAATGTTGGCAAGGACCTTCCCACAGACACAGTTATCCCTACAAAAAGTTGCCTTGCCCCAATGACTATTTCCATTTGAATCTAGAGTTAAGACGGTTCTCGGTGCTGTGGAGCTGAGGAGGCGGCTCCCCCAATGAGCTCTGCTGGCAAACCTCCTTCCAGCCTGCAGTGCAGCAGCGCTGCCTCCAACAAACGCACGCCAAGCGATAGCAGCAGTGATCCAGCCGCTGGTATTTTAATACCGATTTTTATTCATTGCCCTATTTTCAATATCTTGTACTTTCTGTTTTCAGGACATTAACCAAGCTCTTTCTTTATGATTCCGCCTCCCCTCCCCGCCTTTCATGTTTCAAGCTTACTCACCAAGAAAGTTTTGCCTCCAGCTGATACAGCTCCATCAACTCTCTTACCGACCCATTTGAAAGAAGAGTAAGGTGTTAATTAGGGTGTTAATGGACACAGAAACACCTTTTTTTTTATTTTTTTTTCCCATTTCAAGGAAGAAACACAGGGAAACTCAGCATTTCTTGCAGAAGTGTTAGACTGCATAAAAAAATTAACAAACAAAAATTCCTTTACTCGGCACACAGTGTAGATAGTCTCTGACTCTGACCACCTTCAAATCCCAATTCTATTTATTCTCTTTCACCTTTGATTTGGGACCATCTAATTGTGGGGGGGAAATGCATATATTTTCTTAGTATCTTTGAATGACAGATTTTTTTTTTAATCTTCAAAATTAATTCCATACCAGAGCGCGTTTTCACAATGAGAAAACAGTTGTGTTACTGTGTGAAGTAACGTGGTTTCACAAGCCAGCTGAGCCAACCTTGCATCCCTCTACTGCTGAAACAGGTTTCCCCCCTCTCTTCCCTGCTGAGTCTACCCAGTGCCAGTCCACAGCCATGCTGGCTCTGGCACTTGTCTGATACCTCCCAGTTCAGTTCACCGAACTGACAAAGCTGTTCACACTTTTGCTGGGTTCATTTTCTGCCAGTTGAGTGAGCTGAGCCAGCTGAAAAAGGGGGCAGCACCAAACACAGGGAAAGCAGTAGGAAATGTGTACCTGGGGGATTCTTCTTTTTGACAGCAGCAAACTGCAAAAACGGCTCGGGCATCCTGGTAAACCTCCCCCTAAGGGCACAGTTTTACTAAATCACTTGATACAAATTATGACTTTGCTATTACAAAAAGAGATGGGTTCTAGTAGTCACCCAATTTCACATTAAACTAAATCAGCTTGCTGAAGTGGCAGAAAACTACCTAGTGTGGCAGCTATTCTTTGCCAGGTCAGGAAGTGGAACTGGCATATCTTCTGGTCCATGAGCACAGAAGCCGATGGAAGGCAAAGACAGATCAGGAAGAGAAGAGCCAGAGAGAAGAGTCAGCCCACTCCCTTTCAGCTGCTGTGATAGCTGAAATCTTGTGAAATCACACCATGGTTTATGAAAACTCCTAGCATTGAAAAAACCCTTATCTCTCCACTCCTGTTAACAGATAACTGTGAAGCAACTGTTCCCTCAAAGTCTTTATATAAACTTGTTGACTTGTGTAGAAGCTAAAAACTGTTTCTTTTTAAATCAAAATTTTAATTTCATGTAATATTCAGTCTAACAGCCACTGCAAAAATAGATGCAGTGATTAGAGATACTGCTGTACACCAGACTGTGTGTTACCATTCTCCCAGCCTGATGATTTAATCATGACTGTTCTTCATTCACTGCAGTACAAAATCGGCACAGCAAGTTCAAATTAGCCTCAAAAGCAAGTTATACAGAGCAGAGGAGGAAATTCTGGTTGTAATCTGAAAATAATTTTTGGAGATGTTAGATGGATAGGAAACCTTTACTTCCAACCCTGCAGATAGGTCCCCTCAAAGTCATGGCAGCACACCAATATACAGCACTATTTGTCTTTTTAAGCCAGCATCTTTCTAAATGCTGATTTGTTTTTAACTTCCACTGGCTGCCATTTCAAGACATTTGTCTCTCTTAGGTGGGACTTCTGGGATTTGGTTATTTGCTTGTTTTTCAATGGAGCAGGTTATTTGGATCCTTATGCTTTAAGTTACAGCTAGACTGAGATAAGAGTGCATTTGTCGGGTGGCTTATGTCACTCAGATATTTGAGGCAGCTGCTACCTTTGCCAACAAAAACAGGTTTTTCTCTCAGCATATGCTACATCAGTACTAGGGAGGTTTGCACCACAACTCTGCCAATTCATTTACAGTGGCACATTTGTAAGTGTGGCATGACAAGACCTCAGCATAGTGATTTTTGCTCTGATATGAATGATGCTTGTCGGACAGAGGGATATTTTTCCATTACTTCTATTCAAACATACTCATAATCTTTGGCTTTTGGTTACTCATAACTATTTTTTGATCTATTCTGATAAAAAACTATTGGAAAAGACATTCTACAGAAACTTCAGAACCAATTTGCAGAAATATCTGCAGTGATACAATGAACAATGGAGTTCACGAAATCTGATCCATTACAAATACAAACTTGTGACCTGTTTCTGGTTCTGGCAGATGACGTCTCCTAAGAAAAGCTGTTGAAATTCTGTATTCTGACTATTTACATCTGAACCCCGCTCCAACTTCATTTAATCTTCAGCTTTAATAAATCTGGATCATTACTCCATTGTTACTTTTAACTACAAATAACAAGTAACTTCATGGATTGCTACACCTGACAAATTGTTAAATATTTCAGCTATTTTCCAAGTGAAATGAAACCTACGTGTGTTTCCTTAGTCCCCATCTCCCTTCAGAGAAATAAATACATTTCGCGGTACTAGTCTTACTTTCATTAAATAAACTGATAGCTCATCTCTTCTTATCTTCTCAGGATACAAAATAAATGAGTATGGCCTCTTAGTCTACTCCTTCCTAAGGAATACAGTTCTCACAGGTCCAATTCTTTCGAGTAACTAAAATCCTTGAGTGTGAATCATTCTGGTTTTATAATGTTTCTCTGTAATAAGAAAACCAGGATGCAGGCACTACCTCCCCGAATTCACATTCTTACACCTGTATTGGTGCAGGAGAGCTCGCAGTACTGTATCTGGACTAGATTGTTCACAGACATGCAAGTATTTCCCTTCTGAAGTTACAGTAGTGTTATCTTGCTTTAAAAAAAAATACTGTTCACTGAAGTTAAGTTCACTAAGTTAAGAAAAAGTACTGAAGGGAAAGGAATGAAAATACATTATTTCTCCAAAGAAGGTAAATACATAGCTAAGCATCATCTATTGAGAGAAAGAAAATCCTAAGTACCAATAGGGCTTGTCAGAGTTACTTCCATGTGCTGGACTTCTTAGGAACACTAACCTCTAATTTCCTGACATCGTTAATTACATGTTTCTGAGAAGAGTACAGTTTGGCTACAGTGTGTCATACATACAAAATCCTTGCTGACTGAACAAAAGGATGTACTTAACACTATTATGACAGGCTGGAAAAAATCCTTACAAAATATGTCCTCTAAAAAAATCCCCCAAGTTAACTATCTGGTCTAAAGAAAGTACTTGGCACAATCTCAGATCCAAACCTAGTTCCCAGTCTCCATTATTACCTCCACCAGAAAGGCCTAAATAATCAGGTAAAAAAGAAGGCAAGAACAGGGGAAAACCTTTTTGGAGGATGCCAGAGGCCTGGAAAAGATCTGACTGCAATCCTAGAGGATGGAAAATAACCAAATCAAATATTTTGACCAGAATTAAGTATTAATGCTTTGGCAGCTTCCAGAATGAACTATGACTAAATGGAGTTGAAAACAAAACATTAGAGAAGGAAAATAATTTTCAAGTTATTATGCAAACCAGACATTTTCTATGCAAATTCAGGCACTGAACTTGTATAATCTGAATTTTAAAACATAGGTTGATGTCTTGATTGTAAATGGTGTTTGTTTTTTCTTTCTGAATGTCATGTTAAATTACTGTGTGCATATGCAGGGTGTGTGGGTAGAAGGGACTGACACAAGGAGGAATTAATTCTTGTAAAAAAAAGTTCTTGTTTTTTTAAGAGTATAGTTGAGAAGAATATTTCACTTTCAATAAAAATGGAACTTACCACTGTTTGTAAACATATCACTGTGCAAATGAAGAAACATTGCTTCTTAAGTACTGACAATATTTGATTCAGCCCATGCATATCCCAGCCAGCTGGTCTCCCTGGTCTCAGCCCCAACTTTCTCACCACTTTAAGTGGTTATATTCTCTCCATGGAGATAGCAGGGGGCCTCACAAGTCAATATGGGCAATCTTCAGATTGGTCTTCTGAACACATCTCTGCTAATGTAATCCATTATTAGAGTGCAACTTAGATATATTGACCAAAATGTTTGGCTTCTGTAATTCCCATTTGCTTTATCAACCACAGTAGTGCATAGGCTGTTAAAAGCCTTTTATATTTAAAACACTATTGTAGACCTACTGCATATTTTCAGTTTACAAATCTGTGATACAGATTAATGAGAAGTAGATGGAAAGTCACAACGCACTTCCAAACACAGCAAACTCTACTGGCACCTCTATATTTGCAGCCAGAGCTTTCTCTCATTACTACAAAGTAGCAGTTGGTCTGTATATCTGAAAATTAGGAACACTGAACTTGTGGGCCTCGTCAGGCAAGGCAGTAAGTAAGCTCAAAGTCTTCTAACTTCAGTAGGATGTAGAAGTTCCCCACTGCTGGTGTTTTTTGACAAATATAGAAGAACCTTTTAGCTTGTACAAGCTGGGGCAGCTCTGCTGTGTTACTGACTTTTTGCTACTGACTGTTTAGTTAGTATCAAGTTCAGCCTTTCTTCATCTAGTGAACATGGAAAGTACTTAAATAAATAAGAAAGCCTATTTATGCAGCATATGTGTCTTGGAAGATTGTTAGGTGGTTAATTGTACAAAAAACCCAACAGAGCCGTGCTACCAAAAAAAAAAAAAGATGAACAAGTTTCTCATATTCATGCAAAAATCTCTCAAAATACAAATTAATCTCTAGTTTGCATCTCAGACTAATTGTCAGACTAAGATGAAGGTATCTCAGCATGAAATCTGTTTGTAAGAGAAAAAATATTATTGTTCTGTAGTACACATAACTTGATGAATGCCTTCTCTGGAATAGTTTTAAAATCTTCACCCCATCAGAATATGCATTCAAATCTCTTTCCTGTAACACTCTGCAGAAAGATACCAAAATGGTATAAACATAAGATAGTATGAAGGACTGTGTTAGTATTTGCTGACTCTTTCAAGTTTATGGAAATCACATTATCTCAAGGAAATTGAAATAATGGCACTTTGGATCAATATGTGCTTTTGATCTCAATGATTATTTGTAATTTTGTATTGAAAGTACACAAAAATTTAGTCCTGCTAAGTTCCATCTTCTTACATGCCAAGTCTCCCAATAATTAAATTGAGAACACTTGCTATCCAACAGCATCTCTTAAGATTAGTAGTCTATATCCACAAGCTTAACCTAAGTTTTATATGCCTCCCCCTCCCTGCTCCCCCCTTAATCTAAATTGCTCTAAATTTCATTTTAATATAGCATTATTTTCTGTGGTCACATGATAGGATTAAGAATGAGGAATTTTATTGCTGATTCTATCAACAGTCATCTCAGCTAAAGCAACCAAAAATGACAGAGTAAAATATTCTGACACTATCAAAACAATTGAGAGAAGCCTCAGTATGCAATATTAGTTTAAATAATTTTATTGCTTCAAATTGGTGGTGTCCTTTGAAAAACAACAGGCTCTAAAAGTAGGTATAAAGAAAAAAAAATGCTTGGAAGTGAGAGAAACAGAAATCAAATTAGTTTCACTTTTCTAAGCAGAAAATGGATTAGGTTAAAGTAATCAAGAACAAAAACAATCTCTCAGATGAGTATATTTTCAATAGACAAGACTGTTTCCAGCAAAGAAAAATGGGTCCTTAGATGGGTTAGAAGTCAATGATGGTTTGGGACTTATCCAATCTGAAGTCTTACAGATAAAAATCTGAAATATTGAATTAGACTCCATTTGTCACCCAAAAGCAATGTAGGGTGAATAAGCAGGCAACTATTATTTTCTGTCCTCTCCATACACTAATCAAGCTGCCTCATTCTGCACCAGTGACAACCCAACACCATGGCAGTGGGAACCTAAGCATCTGGATTGGAGTATTTTCTTAGGATTGTGGTCAGATTTGGAATTGTACTAGTAGTCTCTGTATCAAAAACAGAAGCCTAAGGAAATGCTGCACAACTGAAGGCGAATTTTCTCATGTGTACCTGTTGAGTGAGCAACGGGATGCTGATACACACAATTAAACCCCTCTGTTCCCAAGCATGTGCTGTATTCGCAGCCTGCGTTTGCAGGCAGAGACTAAAACTGGCTCACATATTCCCATTACAGTTGTCTTGACCAAGCTTAGAAAAGTTCCTTTTTCTTTCCTCAAGGATGACACAATGTAGTATTTGCCATAAAGTGCAGTTTCTGCTCGGAGTGCATACAGTAATACCCCGGCCAATTTAATTCCTCTAGAATTTAATGCAGCAAACACCCAAGTTGCAGCAGTCTGAAAAAAAGATTTGCAGCAACTGCAGCCCAGCTGTTACCCACAGACAGCTTGGATGCATCACTTCCCCAAGAAACATCATGTGGAAGCTGATGGTCCTAGAGGAGAGCTGAGCCCCATTCTTTGCACAATGAACAGTGGATCGCCCTCTGTTGTTCGGATCAGTCAGCTCTTATGCAAGAGCTGGAAGAGGCTTAAGGCTACAATAAATACTTCAGTACCTTATGTTTAAAGGCAAGAAGAAACCTTCTTTACTGATGCACAGAAGGGTGAAATAGCTAAATGAACAGACACGTAGTTTCAAATGATTGCCTCAATTAAAACCAGATATTTTACAGAGATGTTTCTCCAACATTTTTTCAGATAAATGGTTTTCATGGGCAAAGCACTGTTTGGTTTCCATGGGGGAAATTATTTGGTTTTCAGTGGGGAAATTTCATCCTATCAGAAACCCAATGACTTCTCCAGTTTCTGCTTGCATTAATATCCGCACATACACAATAGATTTTGCTTAGAATCCAGTAGTTAAAGCCCAAAAATGGTCATACAGAAACAAGTAGCCTTCTTTTGACTAATGATAGGAATAGGAGTTTGAAAGTTATTGAAGATCCCTCCAATTATTAACACAGATCCATATAATTGTTTGCACAGATTCATTTCTAAAGTGTGCTACCTCCTTGATATAAGAACCACAATAATATTAATAGAACAAAACCGAACTTTGAATGTCTCAAAGTCACTTGCACTGCAATCCTTTCTATGAGGTGTCTTAGTATACCATTTTACAGCACAATTTTTGTTTAGAACTTGATTGAATTTCATAAAGGATGAATGTTTAAAATAAATATAAAAATGCAAAAAAATTCATTTAGGATTAAAACTTTTTCTCTCTAATGATATTTCATTTGCCTTTATTTCCTTCCCTTCCCAGTCTTTTTCTTTGATCAGTAAACCAAGGCTGGTTAAACATACATAAAAATCAGGGTTAGAAAGGCACACTTGCTGAATTCAAATATGTATACTAAATATTTTCTTCCCAAAAAGTTGTGTTCAGCTTTACAGCTAAGTCAAGGCTGAAAATATCTGAGGTAAATACCTATATTAGGTATATAAAGGGAATGTATTTTGTCTTAAATATTTTTGAAGTACTACAACTACTATTCTGCCATTCAAAATTATAAAGAAAGTGAACTGCTAAAAATATAAGTTGTCACAAAACCCATTCATTTCCTATCTTGAAATTTCTCTTACTTGCATGAAAAGAGTCTGCCTAACATACCTCAGACCCAATAAAGAGAACCACTGTTTGTTTTATTAATGGCCACTGCAAAAGATTAATTTGACTCTCATTGCATCCTATCAATATTTCCTGCTGTTTCCACAAGTGCTGCAAAAAAATTAACATTGAGTTTTGTTACCAGTTCCCAAGTTTTAACAAAGTCTACTTAACTGTATCTTCAATAAGCCAAAACATTTTAGGAGAGCATCTGAATTTTGCTTTGATATGATTGCTCATCCAGATTGAAAAAGTAAGAAATCAAAAGGATTAAGACTATGACACTCCGTCTTCAGTGACACTGCAAACATGCACATAAGTGAAGGATGCATTTCTTGAGAGATGTGCATGAAACCTCTCATAGTACCATATCACATTGTTCTCTAATCTGCATTTCTCGCACATTTGAGTGGAAGCACACCAATCAATACCAGCTACATTTAAGAGCAGAAGTGCATTTTGAGGAGTTAAAAAAAAATTCCTCTGATAGAATAAAAACATGAAAGAAAAAATATGAATTCAACTGAGAAGTAAAAGATGGTAGGTGACATTTTAATTAACATTATTTAAATTTCAGGCTTCTAAGAACTGTGTCTAATTCTTCCTGGGTTCAATGACACTATCAAATCCATTTTATTTTTTGAAAACTGCGGGATGTGAGTGCACTTTTTCAGTGTCATACTTGTCTCATTTCTGTATGCAGAAGGGATAGTACAAATCCCTGCCATGAAATTCTGCTATTCAAGGTTAAGCTCATATGCTCTTGTATAGGGATATTTCTACCTGTCTTCTATCATATCCCTCTTCTTCCTTCCTTCTTTGCTTTACATCATGGTCAGTTTTAAATCTATGAATAAACTTTCATGAGTGGATGATTTCTACAATGTTAAAACTATGGGTTTTTTAAACCTTAGTTTTCAAATGTAAGAACATTAAAATATTTGTGGATTTTTTACTCTGAGACTTCCCAGGAGTGTATAAAGATCATTATGAGCTGCTCCACATTTTAAATTTAATAATCAGATTTGAGCTAAAGCTGCAATGGCAAAAACACCATCAGAGGACAAACCACCAATATGTCACTCAGAAGTTTCTGACCACATACTCAGCTCAAAGATTTTGAGATTAGAATTAGGAAAGTACTGTAAGGAGATGATTATGTGGTATGTGGTATAATTCTAGAAAATTATTGACACCTCTAATTAATTAACTAGAAGCACCACAATTTTTGCCTTAGAATATGCATCAAGATATTCTTCCATAAATTATTTTATGTAAATGAAAGAATAATTTATGAGAACATAATCCATTTAAATCAATATCAATGATATTACACTTAGATAAAAAGAAATAGCAGAAATGTGACATTAAAGACAGAAGTGAATCTAGACCACAGTTGTACATGCTGATTGGCATTTAAACTGAATTTAATAGTTCATACAGGGCAGTGAGGCTTCACAGCACTTGGGAAACTTTTCTCCAAAGGAAATTGCAGCAGAAATAACAGAAAGGAAAGATATATCCCTTTCCTCAGAAACTCCCAAACAAAAAAAATACTAGTAATTGAAGCAGTGCATACTGAAGCAGCAGGAACCATTCAATTGCTGTACATGCTGGGTTGACTACTATCATATCTCTAGTAGTATCTGAACACTTCCCAAACAAGAGTTTGCTACTTTTCCATCTGAAGCAAAATTAACAAGTGAGGTGGTAGGGATGCAACGAAGCTTCTAAAAGATATTAACAAGCTGAAGAGAGGAAATTTGCTTCCCATCAGGAAAGTCAGAAGAAAATACTTAAGCACAGTTCTTTCTGTTCACATCAATGAACTTCAAGTATATGCTTAAAGTCTTGATTTTGTTAGTGACCAAAGTGCTTGTTCATTTATTCATCCTGCTTCTGCTCCAGGAGAAATAAAACCCTCTAAACAGAAATAACATTGACAGCTGTAAGAGACATGGAACAAGCATGAAAGGTGAGCAAGTTGATATGTATCTTCTCAGAAGGTTCATACACTAGCTAGACTTGCATAGTGACAAAAAAAATATGTGAAATTAATAGGACCCATATTTCCTCTGACTGGAGAACAGTGTGAACCATTCCAGCAGAAGTTAATAATGCTCATATGTCAACCCCTAGGTACACTGAAGACATGATGACCCTATTTTACCCCCAAAAGCACAAAACTTTTCAGTTTAGAAAGCTTTCTAGAACTTTCTTTTAAAACTTCTTGTTGGGACATTGCTAACAGCAATCTGGGCTTGATCACATCTCCAAGCCAGAAAGAAATAAGTATCTTGCTTTACTTTCCTTCAGGACGTTGTGTGTCAGACTGAACTTTTGCTTTCCATTTTGTAGGCTCTGAAATACCACCCATCCAGTTACAGGAGCTGGAAAAGTGTCTTTTGCTGTGACCTCCCACCATGGTTTATCTACACCAAGGAACATACTGCTGAAACTCCCAGTAACGGAACTACAAGCCCCAAAGGTCCTTAAATACTTAAACTAATACCAACTGTTAAACTGCAGAAATCACTTTGTATAATGACAGAATTAGGAAAAAATTGTGTCTGCTTTTTTTTCTGACAAGTTTCAAGTTGTTTATTTGCAGACTCACTGAAATTGTCTAAATAAACAAGCAAAATAATCTACATAAATCACCGTAGGTGCTAAGCATAAACAACACTTACTGCAAGGAATAAATTAAAAAACCAAACAAACCCAAAACAATAAAGAGATGAAACAAGAATGTATTTTTTTTCTGTTGGTATATAATCTTACTTCCAGATCTAATTCTTTAACAAAGGTTATGTCAGATATGTTTGTGCTTTGTATGTTGTGTAGTCAAACTGGTTTAGACATCTCCAATAATGAACATGTTGCTATTACTATAAAGTCATATAAAAGTAGGTGAGCAGCTGTAGCCTAATAAACACACAACTGAACAAAGGAAACTGCTGACAAGCTGCAATCTTGTTTTAATGTAAGCTCTCATGTGTTCACATCATATTTTAATTGTACACAACAATAAATACGCTTATGTCACTAGAAGTTTCTCATAAATGGGCTAATGCTAATTATCCCTCTATTTTCAACCACAGTTTTAGTGAAAAGATTAATGTCAGGAAAATAACACAAAAATAATGAGCTTTGCAAGCCATTTGAGTGGCAGAAAGTATTATACTTTTCTTGATTTGATTTTTCTATTTTTATATGAAAGCTGTGACAACTCTCATAAAGTACCTCCATATTTCAAACATCACATCTAGCAATATATTAATTATGGAAGAAATATATAACCTGTTTCCCTGAATTTTTCTTCAGGCTTGTTGTAGTGGTGAACTGAAAGCTAAAAATGTGCAACTCCAGCACCATCACTGAATTTAAGGGCTGGTCCTTCTTACATTTGGAAATATATAATTAAGTGTGGACAAGTTTCCCTTCTCTTTGTTCTGTACTTGGGCATTAGGAAGTATGTTTGTTTGGTCTGAAATAACTTGTACTAGTCTGATAAATTATTTTAGCTCTGACTAATGGTAAGATACAGCATCAAAAAAGAATGGTTGTCCAGGGAACAACTAAGAAGAAAGAGCCCTTTGAGCCAACTGAGTGATACAAAATCTCTGTTTTTATCAGATTGATCCTTCTAGTGACATGTCTTAAGTTTCCAGAAAAAAACAAGACCACAGCTTGAGACACAAAGGTGATGCCTGCATTATGCAGTGGTCCCTAGACCAGACACATATAGTTTCTGTATTGCAAGAGTGGTCTCAGTTCTGGCTGGAGCTCAGCCCCTTCGGCACAGAGGAACCTGGATGCTGGAGTACACTGAGTGGGTGGGTGAGTGCGTCTGCACCGGCAGCCTTGCAGAGCAGTTGGGCTCGTGGAAGACTGGGGGATGCAGATGTTACTGCACCTACAGCTGCTTTATGAGTGTGGGACCAACAGCTGCCCAGCTGTTTCATGTACGCTGGTTGGTTTTCTGCTTGAAACAGAAACACTACTTTTGCTTTCCTTAAAACAAATTGATGGGCCATAGCACTTGTGTCCCACGACATTAACATGACACTGGTAAATATTGTATTTTTGAGTCTTTTGGATCAGGGTTCAAGTAACTTGCTGTTCTCACTGTTAATGTGACTGTGGCTAGAAAATATTCCTAGAACTCCTCATCCCATGATGACACTACAAGTAATGGTGGCTTTGATGCCCCTTCTCATTCCCTACAGTGTTTCTGAATACACAGAGCTTCACTGAGTGAATTCCCCACAATAACATGGTAACATAAAAATCCAGCTCTGATCCATCTTCTTTGCAGTAGACTGGGAGATACATCCCTGTCCATCAGAGAGGAGAAAAAAAAGGTACATGAGAAGTGCCACAACCTCCAACCTCTTTTCTTCCTCTCTTCTGGAACAGAAAGGCTGCAAGCCAAGCCAAACCCCAGTAGGTTGGGTGGGGAGCTGGATCAAAGCAGCACTACAGAGGGGACAGACTGTACAGAGCATGTACAAGACATGAGATTCTTATCACACTAAAATCATTATATTCAGCACTCTCAAAATCGAATGTGTTCCATACTGTTTGGGAATTACATTCAGAACTGCAGTGCTGCCAAACATTCAGAGAGTGTTCATGACTCCTTTACATTTCTCACCTCTACTCTTGTCAAGACATCATTATTTTTTTCTCGCATACAGGTGTTAAGCAGTAGTCAGTGCAGCTCCTTTCACATTCCAATTTACATCCTGCCACTGTTCCCTGCACCTGGCCTTACTCCCAGATGTTCCAGGGTCACTAAATCACTGTCAGAGCGATTACATTTGTATTCCACTTTCTCATCCAAGTTCAAGTAGAAGTATCATAATTTTTTAAGTTCTTGAAGTACTCTACAAGGTATTAGGCAAAAGTTGAATAAAACTATCTTGGCAGATTGATGCTTGGCTCCTTTTATTTTCTAGTAGGAATGGACAAATCTGGTTCACCTCATTTCAAAGCCATTCGAGGTTCATAGGTCAAAAGCTTGATTACATCATTACTGAGTTCATCTCACATTTAAAAAAATTTGTTAAAAGGGCAGTGAGGAAAAAGACAGATACAAGATTCATAACCCAAAAGCCAACTGATTCTAGTTTTGTTTTTAGGAAGACTATCAGGCTTCCCACATAACAGTCTCATATCACAGCATCCTACTTCATTATATTTCATCTTCTTGAAATGTACAACAGAGAGAACTTTAATATAATTAAAATTGTTAAACAAAATACTTCATATCCCATGGCATTTCTGGTTCCTCATCAGTTCTTTGGTCTCTTCTTTCAAACCTTTTATGAGAGAAATAAAGGACTAGGGTTTAAAATACCTAATGATTTGGGCGGTCAAGTCAGAGAAACTTTTGTAGGTCTGACAATCATGAGTAAGTAATGAGTACTTCCAGGAAATTAAATTTCCTTAGAAATTTCTGTAACTAAATTTGGAAAATTCAGATATTTTAAATCCTTGCAATTTTAAAAACTTTTTGCCATTATGTAGATGGAAATACTAAAAAACATGATAAATTATAATTTAATGAGAAAATTTTAAAGAATTACAGAAGAGTAATATAAGCGTAATAGGTGTACACACACAAGCCCGTAACAGTATGTTAATGCAATTATGTGCTCTTGAGATCGCAAATAGCTATGCAAAACTGAAATATGAAGCTGCAAAAGGGAAAATAAGATTTTGTTGAAATCTGCAGTGGTCGAAATGTAAGATGAGAGAAGGCATTTTAACATTTTTGGTCCTCCAATCTCCAACATCCATTGCTTTCAGCTTCATTAAAAAAAAAAAAAAAAAAAAAAAAGGTAACTTTCAAGAAAAAAAACCCAGCAGCATCTGGAACTGAGGAATGGAGTAAAGAATCAAAAACATATAACTAGAAGTGGAAATGTAGAATAAGACATGTCAAGGAAAAGATCCTATCAAATATAATGGTGATACAGAGACTAGAAGAGACTATAAAATCAACCATGATTTGTAGCGTGAGGGTTTGTGGGTTCTCAGGAGACAAAGAAAAGGCAGCTGACCTCATGGTAAGATGAACAGCAAAGAGAGAGCTTATTTCCTGTGGTTTGCTCTTTTAAGCCTTAGATTTCCAAGGATTCCCAGGCTACCATCTCATTGGCTTAGGTTATAGTCTGAACAATGCCTTGCTCAGTGACATGTTTGTGCCTGATTGGCTGAGGTCCTTGACAGACAAGCCAGCCAGGGACTGGAATCAATCCCTGTACTGTGACAATGATTAACTAGCATCACTTTCAAAATGTAATATATATTTCATCTTGGAACTACAATTACATGAATAAATTGCATGAGCATCTCTCTGATGCCATCAGAGTTCTTCAGTGGAGCAACAGTCCACTCCAGCAATGCTGAGGGCATATTATTTAGGTCTTCCAATGACGTCTGTCATTTTTTTTTCAGTAATAAGAATTTTCCTCACCAAACTGAAAGAAATATTGCTATATTAGCAGGGTCAAGGTCTCACATAACTGATACGTGTTGCACAAACTACTCCTAGCTGTCTTAGAGTTAAGGACTTTGAAAATAAACATTGTGTGCCACTGTGAATACACCTCCATTTATATTGCAAATACTAAACTGTACTAATGGCTTAAAATTACAAGAGGGCCTTGATCTTTATAAACCACAATTCCTTTTATGTTTTATGAACATCTGCTGTTTTATCACATATGCTAAAAATTACCTTCTGTAGTATTTAAATACTGGCAGTACCTTGCAGAAAAGTAGCAGTATGAGGATGTGTTAATATACTCATTTCCATGGGAATTGTTTGATTGTAAAAGATTAATGTGACATTGATTTTAACTCTAACCTGCTTTGTGCAGACTGATTTTCATTTGCTCTAATGAAAATAAGCGACACAGCTACTCAATAAGGACTCTTACTTAAAATTTTACAGCTGACAAAATGCTGCTTCACTAGTAAGCTCTGCAGAGCTTTTCTGCTCCAGCACTCAGGACAAGTAGCACTGTGCCCAAGCTCCCCTGGGAAATTCTGCCTTTATATCTCCCCAAACCCATTGCAGGGAAAACCTCTGCCCAGAGGACACACAAAGAAGCCCTGTGCTGGCACTTCCCAGGAAATGCTGGCCTCTTGCGTGAAAAGCCACAAAGGAAGCACTCAGTCAGAATGAGCAAAGGGTATTCTACCTTGACTCTTTCTTCTATTTTTAAGTGATTAAAAGGGACAATAATAAACTGTAGTTACAAATAATGTTTTTTTGTTTAAATTATTATTGTGGTAGATTCCACCGTTTAGCATACTTACATCACATCACATATATATGCATCACATCCTGTATACATGGCAGATTTTTATATGTGCATTTTGTTTAGCATAGGTGGGGAGGTGGGGCAGGTTTTCCTTTAAATTATCTTTTTCTGATCTGATTCTAATATGCAGTAAGTCTATACATGATCATTTCCAATGATTTACAGCACAAAAATCAGATTTTCATCCACAAGGTAAAATATTATGCACTATGGAGCATACCATTTTGACTTTTCAACGTGTCCTGGGGTTATGCTCTACAGCAGTTCTCTTGCAATTAATTATGCCAATATAATTCCTTTAAAAATTATTTTAAACCATTGGAGCTATTGGATGATATGAAATGACCTGCATCTGTTGATTCTTTTCTAATGAACACTACATATTTCTGGAAGAATACTCTTTTACTGATATTAAAGAATTTAGGTAATTGTAGGATTTTAACAAGACTGAGAATTGTGTGTCAACTTCAACACTCTTAAAATGCCCCGAGTGGTTTAAAAAAGCAAGCTCTAGAAGCAGAGTAGAGCTGGAATGGAAGTAGTGAGATATTCTTATGCCGCATCATATGAACTCATCAACTAGGCACTGCATCCCAGAGAAAGCATCTGCTCTGTGAAATTTAGGACAGTAATTCACAGCCCACAGAACACTGCATCACCACAAATTACGTTTGTTATAAATTTATAATGGCGTTCATATAAAAACATTACATTTTAATAGTTTAAATAAATGACAGCACTGGGCACTTTATAAATGTTTAACTAGTGAAGTCTTCATATTTTAAAATGCTGATGTTACATCACTGAAGATACTGGATTGAAACACTTTGAACTTGGAGAGGAGGGTCAGTTACTCTAGAAGTCTAATGAAAACCTAACCTCAATGCACACAAATGCTATTTTTAAACAAAACCTTGTTTGAAAACACTCACATGGACCCCAGTCATTTGAAATTGCGCAGCACCATGTTCATAAAGCCCAGATATGATTATCATTGCCAGAGATTAGCCTGTGAGCATGGACCCTCTCTTGGGGAACCTTAGAAGTAGGTACTTGTTGTTAACAAATGCGTTAACCAACTGTTAGATGCATGAGATATTCAGAAAAAAAGATTTAAGTATTTTGCTTTCATCCATTGTACTTGTTTTGACTTGCACTTCTAAAGTAATTTTCATCTTTGATCTTTCCAAAAATCTCTAACTTCTTAAAGAGTGCCTTCATTTTGCTCTAAACAGTCATATTGCTTAGTCTCATTGCCACCAGCATACCTTTGTTGTACTTATATATTTTTACTCAAAATTTCCATCAGACAGACAACCTATCTGGAATTCCCTGTCAGGCTATTTGTCTCCTTTGCCTTATTCAGGGGCCTTAGAGTCCTCTATCTTCACAGCCTGATGGCCAAGGACTGTCTCCCTCTACAATAAAAGCACTCCAACTATATTCCCTGTTTATCTGTGTACATATACTGCTTTTAAACTCAAGCTCTGTATGGCCTGCAAATTTCCTCATGGCGTGATTTTTAAAAACACCAGCTTTTCAGCAATGCTCCAGTCTTATAAGATCTTCGAAGAGAGCAAGGATACAGACAAAGGGAAACACATCTAATGTTTGTTGGATGCCTTGTTAAGGTGCATAAGTTGAAATATTTTAAAACTCAATAGATCTTTTCCATAGTTTTAGTGTTTCAATAGAAAGAAACACTGGCAAGGAAAATAAGGGAGCAATGAGGATTAACAAAGAGGCGGTGTCAAGACCTTTTACTCTGATTGTCTACTACTAGATGATTTGGAAGTCAAAGGAAGGAGCACTCCTTTTCAGTAGGGAATCTAATTCCTACATGTACTGAGATTTTATCTCAGTACATCGTAGTTAAAATTTTCCTGACACAATGAAATGTAACAGACTATTTCACCTTTAGTAAACTTGTCAGCAAGAAGATTGAGAAAGAGAAATGGGAGGTGTTGTTGACAGGTTTGCAATATATGTTTGCAAAAAGTAACAGTAAACCATTTTACATGTAACTGTATCTCATCTTCAACACTGGCAACCAAAATCTTCCAAAGCTCTTCTAGTTTCTGTTAACAACTTCACATGAAGACTAAGGATTTTAAAACACTCCTGTGACCACAAGAATTAAAATTTTTAATAAAATGAAGATTCTTTTATATTAATAATCAGCCAGTCAAACATTCATACCTGTTGCACAGAACTGATCATTGCCCAGTGATCTGTTTTACTCAGAATGGTCATTTCGAGTCAAATTATTTCCTATTACTTTCAGGCCATTCCTTGATCCTATTTTGAATACAGGAAAGAAGCTGGATTGTTCTCTGGAGCAAGAAATTATTTTTTACTATGCTTGGATTGAGCTAATCACAATGAGGTCTCCGTCTACAGACTAATGAAATTCAGTTACAATAATAATGAAAGCAGCACCTACAGCTCCTGTGGCCCCATTAATGCTACAGAACATGGAAATATGTGCAACTTGGTATTAAAATTCAAGCTGAGAGAAGATTTTTAATAATTCAGTCCTATTTGATTGGTGTTGATCGATTCTCTTAAGCAAAATGTTATCTGACAACCATGATTTTTGCACAGGTTCCAGGAAGCCTAGTATTTTTGATACAACAGGCTTTGGAACTCCGATAATCAGCACTAAAAAAACCAAAACCAAAAACCCAAAAACAAACAAACAAAAATACCCCAACAAAACAAAAAACCCACGAAAACTCTCACCTTAGATCCAATTAAAATAAAATTTTGATTCTCACAATTGCTAAAAATTTCCTGATGCTTTGAGTTAAGAGTATCTCAAATCACATACAAAAAATACACTGTGTTTGCAGTTATAGATTCACAGGGATATAAACCATATCACACAAAGTGAATTAGTAGCCCCACCATTCACCATCCTAGCCTTCTCAGCCACAGAACTGATATTACTCTATATCTCCTTTGATGCAGCAAATGTAGTCAGAGACGTACTATATTCACACAGCAGAACACAATTCCGACGTTGGCAGAAATAAGTGATCCCATAACGCTGGACAATTTTATCAGGATTTAAATATTTGCTTTTTCTATGAGAAAAAATAAGCAAAGCATTCCTGCACCATCTAGTGCTCTGGGTCAAAGAACAGCAACGTTTTCTCCAATCTGGTATCAGCTACAGAACTTCTGAACAAGATCCAAAGTGACAAGAGGGAGGAAGATAAGAATTCCAGGGACTGCATCAGTCACTGAGACTTACTCATGGATACTCGTTCTGTTTCATTTCATAAGACAAAGATAAACACTGGAATAAGCCCCATCAGTATATAACTTTAGAAGGCTGTGCTTAAGAACTCTGGCCAACCAAAAGAAGGTTATTTCAAAAATCAAAAAGATAAATTAAAAGGAAGGCCAATCAGAAATGGGAAAGGCCTATTAAAATTCTATCAGTGCTTTAACCAAGTGTGTAAAGCTAAATATCAAACCATTCTTCCCTCTCCTCCAGTGGAAAACATAGAATGAAAATGTCAAAAAAAGAGAAAGTCAAGGACACTGCTAACATATTGTCCTACTACTCAGCATCCTGAAAACACACCATGAGTTTCTCAAAGTGTAAGTGAACCTGAATTTAGCCCTTCACAAACTCCATAAGCCAGGCACATAGATGAAACATGCACATGCCTCTAAGGTGAAACAGTATCTAATAATTTCAGATTAAGAATGAAAATTCTTATCAGACCTAGAGTGAAAAACTGTGTCTGGGATTTCAATACTCACAATCTAGTTAGGCCAGGTAAAATTAACCACATATAATACTATAACAAATGCCATGGGATCTCAAATGTAAATCAATTTCAGCATTTCTCTCACATCTGGATATCCTAAGTATTACTAGACACACAAATAACATCTTCACATAGAACTTTAGAAAGTGTTTTTTGAAAAGCTATGTTATCCTTAACAGCAAGTATATAATTATAGATGAAATAATACATATCTTAGAACTTCATATTGCTTGTAGAATATGTGACAACAAACTGGAATATTATTAAGTTTTGATTATACAAAAATCACACTAATTGTTGTCCTTTCCAGCTACTGAAAATGCTTTACTAAGTTTAAAAAAATCTTCTATCAGCTTTTAACAGTGGAAGTACAATATTTCATTTCCATGAGCATTTGGTAGAGCCCATATGACATTACAAACTGAACATAAAGTTCAAAACACAGCTTCAGTGAGACTTGCACTAAAAAAATAAACCCAAATTACTCAGATAAATTAATCAATATTGGCTCAATTTTCATTCCAGGAAAAAATGAAGAGCTGCAAAGGGGCTGGGCCACAAGACAGCTATGCCCACCAAGCAATGAATTTCTTTAAATATCACTAGTTATACTAGTTCTATTTAAATAATTGTTTATTTGTTGTTTAAATTTTATTAGAGTAGTTGTGATTAGTTGCATTCATCTTCTGAGTAATTTAAACGAAATTTTCTTAAATCTTTTCTGCAAAATAGAACATATTGCTTCCTGAGCAATGGCAATGACCTGGCCCAGCAATCCAACTCACAAATACCCCTGGCAGACTGCTCATATTCTTCGGGAACACTGTAACATTTGTTATTTAAAAAGTGTCGTTAGACTGTATTTCGGTCAAACCATAGGCAAAACTCAAAAAGCTGTAATTAGAAGTTCACTTTGCAACTAGATGAAAACACAGTGGAGGACGAGGGCAGAACAGCCTCACTTGCCCCTGGGGACAGGGCAATATCACCATCCCACTTGCTGCCCCTGTGTCAGGGTATGGCAAGGCCTGAACGTGCCAGGGCAGAAGGCTGCCAAGACATGTGGGAGCTGGAGGCCGCTGCATCTCTGATCTCAGGAGATCCTCTCCAATTTCATTAAAACTGCAAAACAAAACCCCTGCCTGAGTGTGCAAACAGAAGGAGCTTTGCCACACCGTGGGAAGGGTGAAGGTGCATTTTCTTTCCCATGTATTTATTTCAAAGGATTTTGAGCAACACATCCTGTTATGATCTGCATAATGCATCCTAATGTTGATTAGCTTTTTCCTATTTGGGAGGATCTATGTTGTTTGTATCTAGTGAAATACTCCCTTTTAACATATATACAAAGGTAATGTCTTAAGGATGTTACTCTTGTAGACTGAAGCCAACAAAAGATGGTCTATAAAGAAGGGATGAAGGCTTGGTAACAACTTGAAAATAAGAGATTAACACTAATGAAGGACAGAAATTTTAAGAGTCACCTGAATTTTAAAAATATGTATAATTTCAGGAGAACTTCTTTGTTTATAGTGAGTATACCTATACATGTCAGCAACCCACAAGTGAGTACTGTGTTCACAGTCTAACAAACATAGCTGTCATAAAATTATTCCTTAGAGCAATGGAATATTATGGATTATTTTAGCAACTAATGAAATTAATTACAGGCCACTTAAATGATTCAGATCAGGAGTAAGATGCATAAAAAGTTTTCTCCAGCTAATTTGAGATTATTTGAGTGCTGTGCTCCCTCGGCAGGAGATACACCAACAGCTGCCTGCAGCCTTTTAACACCATAGGAGAACAGACACCTCTGGGAATTGCTGCACAAGCACCTCCTTCTGGCGCTGAGTCCTTGGAGCTGAAGCTGATAAAGGGATGCTATCTGAGAAACTCTTGGGATTTTGCTTCACCTTCTTCAAGGGAAGCTCCCTATAGATGTACTTGTGGGAATCTACTGAGAAGCAAACCTCCAGGAAGAAGTTCGACTTACCGAGGGATGGTAGAACTGCTACTCTAAATCAAACGTTTGTGTACTTGGACTGTCATCTCTCCAAGCTCAAGAGGTTTTCATAATGCATGATCAGGGATTAATATAACAAGGATCTGATCTGGGACCTATTGCAGTAAAAATATACACATATATTTTTATATATAAACTCTGAGCTGTCTACTCAAGAGAAGCAAACGCAGCAGATCTTTGTATAAGATGTATAACTGAGGATGATATTGTTGCTAATCTACATAGCAGAAACACTTAAGGACCCCATGATTAGAATGACATCTTAGACAGTGATCAGTGGTTCCCCAGGCTTTGGTACATTTGAAACAGGGTAGAAAATTTGCCTGCAGGTACACAGTGATGCTGTTGCTGTGGTTCAAATTGGCAGGGAAATCAAATTGGATTTCAATAGTCCTACAATGAAACTAATGAATTTTATGGAATTTTGCCACAGTTCATGTATTATCATTCTAGCCTTAATGTCTTTACTACACAGCCTAAAATGATTTGAGAAATCCTTATACATATTCCCATGGGGTATATGACATGCAGATGACATCCTAAATGTCTTAGTTCCTCACAAAAAAAAGATGAACAACTTTTTGACACTTATGAAGCACAAATTAGTGAAAATGAGATCCTAGAAAGACAATCAGGAGAAAAAGGTGTGATTTAGGTAGAACTCAATATCCTTTCTGACTAGTATATAAGGGAAAAGTCATGGAACAAAAGTTCCCTCTTCACCGTGAGTGCAGAAAGCCTAATATTTATTCATTTTTCTCTGAGGAATTTTTCTTTATTCCTACATGGAAGTAAAAAAGAGTGTTCTTTTGTTCTGAAAGCTGAAATAATTTATTTGTGAGCACCAAGCTGTAATCCCACAGTGATTATGTGTCCAGTGGAAAGATATTGGCTAGTTCTATAAAAAAATGCCTTTACATTACATACTAGATGATAAATTGGGATGGCAGGGAGATTTTTTTCCTCTGGGCGAAAAAAGAAATTAAAAACTTCTCAGTAAAGCAGGCAAAACCTCAACTACTTGCTTCCCAACTGAAAATTTCTTCTGCTTCACAAAAAAAAAAAAAAAATTGATCTAGGTAATTTTCTGGACTCATTTAATAAGATGCACTATATCTTCACAGAAGAGATGGAATGATGAGATAGTAATTTCCATGACAAGTGGCAGGAGACGCTTCCAGAACAAAAAAGCAAGAGATCACTCTTCTGATGTCATCAATCAGTTACAAAAATGCTGCTAAAGAAGGTGAAGTATATCTGAATAGTAGCATTGTCTAACCCAAGATGAAGCAAACAGAACAAGAGATTTAGTGCAAGGGCTGAAGGAAAAAAAACTCCAAACCCTGTTCCTTGATTCAATAATTTTATTCAGTTTCTGTTCATTATATCAGTGCCAGTGAGAGAACATTCTTGTAAAAAAACTGGTTAACCTGTGCTTGACAGAGCCCAAAGCTTCAAAAGCTAAGAGGTAATTATAAAGAAAACAGAAAGAAGACAGACAATGCTGCCTCTTTAAAGCTTTTAGATGATCTTTACTTACACAGTTACAGAAGTTAGCTCAAAGAATATTTTCTTTCCTAATGGTTCCTTTTTACAGCACAAGAAAGCTTATAAAAAAGGATGCTCATAGTGATTCCAGTATTAAGTCTGTACAAAGTCTGGTCTATATCTTTATTTCTGTCTAAGAAATGATTGCAACAAAATTGTAGGAAAACAATTAGTGAAGGAAGTGCTGCAAGAAGTTTATATGGCCCTGCAGTCAATTTTCTGGTCAAATTTGACAATGATCATTAAAAAAGCCTGAACAAAACAAAACAACAAACTCAAATCTCCAACTTTAAAAAAAAAAAACCAAACAAAAAAACCCTTCCACCCACTGGAGATAAAACCCAGTGGTTTAATTATTAAGTCATAACAACATATAGATGTCAGATTCCATTTCATCAAGGTAAGGTCATCTCATGCATTAACAAATTCGCTAATATGCCTTAAACTGAAGACTCTGAAATTGAGATATCTGCCTTCATTAGCTCACTGCAGTCATGTAAAACACTTGGATAAAGGTTAAATAGTCACACTGATATGCCTTTCCTTATTTCCAACAATACATGTTATAAAGGCATCTGTAGCATAACCACATGCTGCTCTTTTTGTACACTCCTGTCTTACATAAGCAATACCTGTGCCTGTACCAGCAAAGTCAATGTAACCACAAACTGAAAAGTTGCTCTGTTTAAGCACTGATTGGCAACAATGAAAATTGGTGCACTTACTGATCCCTCTATTAAAATATTGCTCAGATATTAAAAAAGAAAAACACTGCTCTAGGCTTCAAGATTCAGCTGACATGGGCTGAATCCTTAAATAGACATGATTATATTTCAATGTCTTTTGTGATTACGACAATTTTGACAAGATAATAATCTCCTCTGAACAGGACTTTTTAAGGTTTAGTGAAATAACATACGATTTATTAAATAATCTGTCAAATTATCTATGAACCCTGCTTTCAAAAGTAATCTTATGAGGTCATTACAATAATTACAGAAAATCTATGCCTGATGTTATAAATAACAAGTACCGGGTATACAAAGGAGAGTACTGGAACTTAAAGTACAGGAACTTTCAAGGTTCAAAATGTGACAGCACAGCTTTGTTCTCTTAAAATAGTCAATAGAAGTTTCCGTGTTAAGTATCCTGCACAGTAGGTCAACTTTTGAACCCTAGGCTTCAAAATGGAGAGAAATAAAGAAGTCTGTAGCTATGCTAAAATGAAATAATCTAGATATGTATACTGCAGCCTCATTTCTCTTTCCTTCCCTCATACTTTGTTGCCTTTTTACTCATATTGCTTTTGGAGAAAAGCAAAAGCTTGTTCTCCACATCATAACAATTATTCAAAAAGAGAAGCAGAGGTACAAGCTAAAATCGATAGGAAGTATCTTTAGAATTTTAAACTTCATATCAACTTTAATTTTATATATTCATGCTTCTTTTAGGGCAAGATAGGGCTGGGCAAAACAGGGAAGAAGGATATGGTATTTACTTTCCTGTGATGTAAGTACAGTAGGCAGGAGAAAGAGGACAATACCTCTGAAATCTCTGTGAGGGAGTTGCTTCCTTTTAATTCCTGCTGCCATGGATTATGGTCTTACTCAAGTAGTCAGCACTGCACTTGCAAAATTTAAGTGTCTCCTGCCTCTTACACTGGGGCAGTTTAACTTTTAGTCTTTTAACTGAAAGCTCCTGCTTTTGGAGAGTAAAGGATGAAGTACTCAAACAATGCAAGGTTGTTGACAATGCAGGCAAAGTTTCTTATGAAGACACTTCAAGACAAAAGCCCATTGTATTATCTGAGAGAATGCTACAGATACTGAAAGATTTCCTCCTAAGCTACGTGAAAGACAAAAGCTGCTGTCATTCCACTGTGTTGGAGTACAACAGAGGCAAACCTCCTACGTCTTAATAACATCAGCAGAATCAGCCTCTGCACGATTCCCACTGCCTGGCTCTCTACATTACAGCCACTCCAGCACAAGTGGTCCCTATAGCCCGGTGAGAATGAGGGCTCAACAGCCCATGCACAAACCTATTCCAAGTATAAAATAGCCTTTTATTCACTGTGAAATAAACTACCGTGTGTCTGAACAGATATTAAATGCTACACGGTTAGCTCTTTTAGAAGGCATTCAGAAAATGGTTTCAATACCTGATAGAGCTGAATTACTAAACAAATATAAAAATAGCATGAGTTATTTGAATAGCTGAATGGTTAACTGAAATACAAGAATTCATACAATCATTTTTGTAAGAGGTTTCAAGTGTAGAAAGCTATCTTCTCCAGAAAAGCGAAATTTAAAGACATGATATTCAACTTAGTGTATTTTGTTTTAAAAATTAAAATATTTTTCCTTTAAGAGGGAAAAAATCAGCCAAAAAAATTATCAAATGATATGAAAGAAACACGCAAGACTTTGAAAAACATTAGATGTCAACTCACCAGTCTCTTCACAATTTTCAACAAAAGCTTCAGTTCTCGTGTATCTCTTTTGGACTTCAGTACTTCAGCAAAGCTGTTCATATTTTCTGGAGACATACTGTCCTGATTGTTCCCTCCATACAGCTGAACCAGCAATAATAAGGACTGTGAGGCACTCAAAAATATTTCAGTATGTTCACTGGGAAGCTAAAAATGAATGAAAAATGAACAAACAAAAATCAAATTCCAATTTCAGAAAAAACTGCATTTCACTGCGGATTTGGGAAGAGTATGAACATTTGCATTATACCAGGAAAGAATAATTTCTAGTTGATTGACTCAAAATTCCACTAAACTAAGCTTAACAAAGTGATGGAAATATAATTAAAATATATCTACTCTTAAGCAATGTCTGCACTCTGATTCTGTATCTAGAGTGACATCATAACAGCACCAGAAATGTTGCTCCCAATGATGTTATTTTATTCTACTTTAAACAGAACCAGTAATAGGAGAAAGTATCATTATAACCATGAAGTCTAACCTTCTACATCATGCCCACCATAAAATTTCATTTAATTATTTCTAAATCAAGCCTCTTGAGGTAGAGCACAGGCTATCCAGATATTTAATGGATTTTAAGTAGTCACATTAGGAGGTACTTTTTGAAGATTTTAAATATTTTCCTGAATTCCAACTTTTCTGCACTCATTTGAAGATCAGACATTGCAGCAGGCCCTAGCAATAGGATGGGAAATTCTTTCCTGGGAAGTAAAACTACAAAAATGACTTAGGGACATGTCTAGAGATCATCTTTAAATGAGCTTCTGATAATATGACACCACTATCAAAATGATTTATATATTTCCTAAAAGTACAAACTGGAAATAACAAGCAGAGATATTATATTAGGCCTGTATTTGGCACTGACAATGACATTTTGGAATGACAACAGGAAGGCAATGCCTAGTTTCAGCACAGAGTTCACAAATGCTAGTGAAAAAATATCATAGAGGTTTCTTGGGAACAGGTAAGAGGATGACAGATTGGAAAACGTAATAGACAAGGACTGAAGGAATTCAGTGTCTATAGCATATCAGAGGGAGGGTTAAAGGGGACTTGATCACATCCTCTCAGTCATATGTGGAAAAAGCAGATTGAGGTTAATTCCTTTACCTGAAAAAGGACTGATAAGGGATGATAGCTCAAAACTTTAGACAAAGCAATTCAGATTAGAAAAAAGATAATACTTTGATTTCCTTTTTTTTGCTTTTCTGTTTAATAAGAGCGATTAACTGCTGAAACAACTTTCTTAGAACTGAGACAGATTCTCCATCAAAGGCAATTCAAATATCGCAAGAATTTTTTTGCTAAAAAAATAACAAAACTATTTACTCTAATGAGGAATTTATTTATGAAAGCCCTATCTATATATAACCCTTGACTAAATTATTGCAATAGTTTTTTCTCACCTTATAATCTATGACCTGAACAAAGGATGTTGGTGGTGTGGTCTTGACCAATTAGGTATAGAAGTGTAAACACATCTCATCATTCCCACTCATTATTTTAACTCCAGAAGTATTATTTACATCAAAGAAGCTAGATTAAACTACAGTAAACAGACTATCCTTACAGACAATGAAAGGAAACAATTTATATAATCTGTCCAACCATTTATGTAATATACCAAATCATTTCAATAATGATTACTTATTTAATCCACAGCACGAAATTCCTAAGCTTTTTCATTTTGAGGGAAACCCATACAGTTACTTTAAAGCAATCTGAACACATCATCAGATATACATCTCTCAAATATTCAAGCAGCAATTCTCAAGGGATCTGCATGCAAATACAATCCTGTTTTCCACTAGCTTCACAGAGTTGCTGTTTAAAACAGACTGAACTGAGATGTAATCTCTGAATATATAGCCCCAAGACATATCACATTCTATTTGACCTAATACTATGCAAGTGACAGGACCACAGCAGCTATTCCTTCCTCAGTTTTGCTATATGGTTTTTCTTCATTCCAATCTAAATGCCACTTATTTGATTATTTCCTTTCCATCATCCCAACTTATCTAATAATATCATCAACATAATTAGCAAGGGTAAAAAGCAGGAAAAGCTATAAATAGTAACAAGCTTTATAGCTCCATTTTTATCTTCAATCCTTAACAAACTAAAAAAAATCTGCTGATTTCACTTGGGGTTTTGAGACAACTTCTATTTCCTTCACTGAAATGAAATGCCATTAGAGAAAGGAAGGACAACTACTTTAATGTATGTCTCTCACAACTTCTAAAAGCAGCATTCCAAGTTAGTTTGTGATCAGTGTATGCAGCTGTATCAACCACTGCCTGAAAAAAATCACAGTACAAAGACTATAGTCAATTTTCAAATGTTGGCTAAACAAAGATGAAAAATGAAAAATCAGTGAAAATTTTGGTCAGATATATCCTTGCCTGGGTATTGCAGTGGAGGCTAGTTCCCTGGGCTCCACAGGCACAAAATCCCACGTTTAGTCAGTATCACCACCACCATACTTGGAAGTGAGACTGATCCCAAGGCTTTTTTCTGAGATATTCACTAAATATCAGAGGTGTGGAAAGGTGTCCGTCTCCATAGAGGACTGCTCCTACAACGAACGTGTGTGAGGAACTACATAAAGCACCTTGAACCTCAGTGGTTCTTCCCAACACCATGACTGTCAAGGAAGCAAAAAAGCAAGTCCAGCTGGTTAACGTTATCCCCAAGGGAGGCTGATTGCAGCAGGAACACCCACTTAGTGAGGCAGTGGAACACCGTGCCCTAGGGAGGAGGAGCTGTGCTTGGGCCAATGGCCCTGCTTCTCTGCTCCTAGCATACCCAACCATTTATCGTAGTTGTTGGTCTTTGTTTCCCAACAAGAGAATGGAAAACCCTTTCAATCCAGTGAAAGGAAACTTTCCATCCAAATTGTCTTGGCATCATATAGTCTTGCTCTTCACAGGGTACCAGGCTTTCAGTGACCATTTTCCAAGTATCACTCCACAGTTCCCAACACCTGCCAGTTCTGACATCACATTATTCAATCACCAATGCCAATGAAGTCCTTCATCCCCTGTTGTACTTCAGGCTCTTCTGCTCCTCTGCTTCACCAGAGTCCCTTTGAGCTTTAGCATTAACCAGACTTTGGGGAGCAAGTTGCTGTTACCCTGGGAAAATTCAGGGCAAATAAATAGCAGGACAGATCTTGTATGAAGAGAAAAACAAGTTTGGAATCAGAAAGGTCATATTTACTCTGGAGGGAATGAGAATAATTGGCCTACGGTCTAAGTCATCAATAATTAAGGCGGAAGAGGAACTCTTAGCAATGTCCCTATTTAAGTATGTCCACATCAGCATTTTTCTCTGTAACTCTCACCATTTTGCTGTTTCACTTCTGACAACTAGTGACTTAGATGTCAAAAGTTGTAAGCTGGTAACCTGAAATTTAGCACTGGCTGCCAGTCAGTGTTAGTACTGGTTATAAAGAGTACGGGATCTGAAGAACATTAGTGGTATAAAACAAGATCAACAGCTGAAAATATAATAAATATCAGTAAATATAGAAACCCAAGAATGAAAATTCAGCTTTCAAGTAAATAATATCTCATGTTTAATAAGAATAGGAAAAACATGATCATGTTGTTCAACAATGAATATAAATGGATGGTTCATCTCTTAATTAGATGGAACAGCATTCTGATTATTTTTCTAATCAGAACAATTCAATTTGGTATGAAGCACATTTGCTTGAAATGCATTTATAGTTTTTGTTCTTTCAGGAGAGTAGAAATCCATGAAGAAACTAATTCTAACACTTTAAAAGAGTATATGCCCCTTAATATTTCATAATTACATGAAGTTTCCTTCTCCTTTATCAGTCTTAGAGGGGATTATGGATTCAGCCCTTCAGCAAGGTAGAAAAGTTAGCAGTACTTCTCCTTGCAGCTGTTAATATTCTTGGCTAGTGTATAGCTTGAAGACAATCCAGCACCTTAAAATAAATTACTGAAGAGCTAAGGTCGTAAATTTTGCCATTCTCTAAGTGAAAACTGCAGAATTATTTTTCACTTATTTTAAAATAATACCTCATGACAAGACTTCTGTGCAATGAAGGCAGTGTATTACTCTTCGCTTAATTTTTATGGCCATGTTATAACCTCCTGTAAACAAGCTTATAACACAAAATTCTATTTCCTCTTCCTTTCTAGATGGAACTGCTCTGCGTATTTTAGAGTTAATGTGGTGAAGAGCAGGAAATTTCTTGTTGTTGCACATCTATATTTCTGCAGTCTGTTCTCAAAAATTCCATCATTTTAAACTAAGTTGCAGTGTGTTCATGAATTGCAAACCACTGCAAGAAACGTGTGATCATTTGAGCTGAAGTGGCAGTTTTCACACTGTTGGAATTGCTACGGGATCTAATTTTAGAGCTACAGTTAAACTGTCTGGATTACCCGGAGGGGACACTATTTCAGTGCATTAATGAGGTTATACACATAGAGAGTTTATTACGATAAGAGATAGATATTCATTAGATCACTAATCTGATTAGAGAACGTGCTGCAAAGGAAGCACCATGGAGATCTACAGGGCAGATGATTTTGCAAACATTGTACAAAATGTAAAAGCAAAACGTAACTATTAATCTGCTAGCTTTACTATGGTATTCTTATTAGTAAATATATACAGTTTTAAGTTAAAACATAAAATAAGGGAAAAAAAATATACATCTATATATACACTTCATTTTAATCTAGGCAAATTGTTGAGAAACTAAATCCCTATTCTGAAATTCTGTGCATGTAACAATATTTTGTTCTTTCCTCTGGTGTGCTTGTTCAGAGTTTTTTGGTTTCTAGGATAGCTCTTTATAAGAGAATTTTTCAAATAAAATTTCCAGCTGACATTTCAAATATAGGAAATAAACATGTCTCTTCACTCTGACCACAGAATAGTCTGTATTCCTAGAGGAAGAAATGTGAAATAAAATTCTACAGTTATCATTCTTCTGCAGTCATTTTCATGATTCATTAGCAAATAACTTCATGTACTCTGAAAACAAAGTCTGGGCACAGCCTTAGAGTCAGTGCAATATAGAGGCAAAAAGCACCTAGAAAAGACCATCTCATTCATCCATGTGCACTGAGGCTTCATATTTGTCTTCTTCGAGTTTGGACATGATTAACTGGACTTTCAACAGTAACATACAGAGCACAGTAATCAAGTGCAAATTTTCCCAGTAATATTATATTGAGGAAGCCTCCTACCACAAGTCAAGAAAGTTCTCTCCCAGCAGTCTAGTAGGCTACAGAAAAGACTGGAAGATCTGTAACTAGGAACTGAATCTAGGACCTAGAGAGAACAAAATTTCTTTTTATAGGTACTGGCATGGTTTCTAAAAGTTTATGAAAATCCACACTGAAATAATTTCAAAAGTAATTTTTTTCAGTATAACGGGCACATCAAAAATTAGAAGGTGTTTTGTATGTTCTACAATTGCTGCAGGTTTCAGAATAATATTCAAATTACATTTATGTGAAGCAAAGAAACATTACCCACCAAAGGTAAACGTAATTAACTTTTAAACACAAAACTGCCAAGGAAAAGACTAAATGCTCAATTTATTTTCTTCTTATTGATCAATTATGTTCATAAAGATCTTGGGATTAAATACTAAATTCTCCGTACTTGCAGTTTTTCCTGCATGACAGAGTTTGTAATTATTTCTCCTTTTGCATTGCTAAACATCAGAAGTTTCATTTACATGCAATCTAGGTTTCCAAAACTTGCTTTGCTATGCCTTTAGTGACAGACTAAATTGCAACTACAGAAGGGAAAAATTGATTCGAAGTTTTGACATTTTCAAGTTTAACTCATATTGATTTTTTGAGGGATTATTGAGAGAGAAAAACATGTAGATCTTGAACAAAATAAAAAGACAAGTAAATGAGACATGGAATAATTATCTACTTGAGGGATATACATTTCAATAAGGGAAAACAGTTACTGAAAATGACTAGGAAACTATGTAAGTGACTATAAGAAACAATAAATATGCTAAGATAAGCAGAAATAGCAAAGCAGAGAAAAGAATTTTAACTCAATATTTTAAAGTAATGATTAGTTCAAAATTTAAGACCTCCGTTACCTCCAGAAAATAAAGTTCACAAAGAACTGAATGCCTCAAAACAACAATAAAGGGTTATGTAGCCACACAGCCCAATGAATACAGAGAACAACCACTGGCAGCTTCACAGAATTTCAGTTTAGGTAGGCCTGAGGCATTTTGAGGGGTAGGGAGCACATACATCTTGAGACATGCTTTAGACTTCACAAAGAATCTATTTCTATTTAAAGAGATAAGAGCATAAACAATTTTAAACAGGTGGATCCTAAATGCTAAAATCATTATTCCATAGCTCAAATTCTTCCAAGCTTCACAGGAAATGTTTCATATAGCAATGGGAAAAAATATTTGAAAAATCAAATTTAACAAACCTAGCTGAAATAACTTTCACAGATCCAAACAAGAGAAAATCCCTCACTCACAGAATCTTTACAAAACTGAAAACAAAACAAAACAATATAAATGTATGTATGTATGTACATAGGTATGTATCTATGTATCTATCTAAAGAAGTGGCATTGGTGGTCTTTATCCTTTACCTCTATGTTAATATCAGAAGATTTAGAATAAGCATTTTAAATAAACCAGAATCTGCAGAAGTACAGAACAAAGCAAAACCTACTGGTAATTTACAGCCATGCTTCTGAAATACAAAGCCAAGTCACAATCTAATCAGTACATGCTAACTATACAATTATCCTGCCCTTTAATTAAAAA